>JADKLZ010000166.1:4654439-4679609 GCA_021533235.1 Biomphalaria straminea | reverse complement strand
TTACTTAGAATGTAGATCAGAAGTAATGTTACTTAGAATGTAGATCAAAAGTTATGATCTTTAGAATGTAGATAATTTATGTTCTTCAGAATATCTAGATCAGAAGTTATGTTCTTCAGAATGTAGATCAGAAGTTATGTTCTTCAGAATCTAGATCAGACGTTTTTATCTACATATTATAGATTAAGGTTTATCAGAGGAAATCAATACCAGAATGTAAACTACAGCTAACAATCCTTTCCCAAAACACTATACATGCATCCATCAGGCATAAACCGCCAGTTAAAGAGCCCATTCTGTTGTCATCCCTTGGGCTAGTCCAGTCACTGGATCAAACAACAGTTTTTTGTTTTTCCCCTGTGTTGTCAATGATGGAGTGCAGCGTGCGGGGTGGTGCGGGAGTGAGGGCAGTTTGACGAGGGTAATTGAATAACAGAAAACAAAGTCTGAGAATGGGGGCCTGATATCTGTTTATGACAGCGACAAGAGGGAAAAAAAAAGTTCCGATGAGTTATGGCCCTTGCGCATTATCTCCCTCTATTTTTTTCTCCTTTTTTTCCCCTTTGTACGCCGGGTAAAAGAAAATAAAAGTACATGGCAATTTGTGTAAATCTTGGATTCTGTTTTGTTTGGTTTAGAATGACAATACAATTTGTAGCAACCATAGATTTATATCTATATGTTAAGACTTGTATCAAATATTGGTAAACACATCCTTAATGCTACAAAAGTAAGTATATCTGAGAAAGTGATGCATTTATAGACCTGGTGAATATTATATTTATAGAAATTGAAGCATTTATTGACTATCATTAAATTACATTTATTATAACATATAACACTAAATAACAATAGTCTATTTATGACTAAATGTTAAACTTGGGTGACCACCCAAAGTGGTTGCCTAAGAGTTTGTATGAAAACACAAACTCTTGTTATCCAGAAATGACAGTTTCTAAAAGCTTACAGGTTTAAGACTTCATGCCGTCCAGCCAAGACTGCTGATTAGATTGTATATAACAAGATTGATACTAGATCGATAAAACAGGACTGTACCAGATGATAGACATTTAGGTGAGCAGTGCTGACGTACTGATCATAAGTATAATGTGCAAGGCTGGGGGGGGGGGAAACAAGGAGAGACTAGAACGACACACACACACACACAAGAAGATCAGCAAAAGAATTGACCAATGATCAGAGTGTGTTCTTGGAGGGGATGGCCTATTAGGGGTAGACAGCCCTAGACATTGCGCTAACAGAGAATATGGTGTAAGAACTTACTATACCGACTTTCAAAGTCCCTTAATTAAAATTCGTACAGCGTCACTTATCTCCCTTATCTCCGCTCTTCAATGTCCCGCGGTATAATTCAAAACAATGTTTGTCATTTCAGTAAGAACAATTAAGTTTTTGTTTAGATATAGGGTAGTAGTATTGAAAATGTCGCCTAACTTATGTTGGACTTTGAGTATTATGACCTATTGAAAGGGATGACCCATTAGATTTTGAGTATTAGGACGTATTAAAAGGAGGGCCCATTGGACTTTTAGAGTATTACGACAGATTGAAACTGATGACTCATTAAACTTTGAGTATTACGACAGACTGTAACGGAGGGCCCATTAGACTTTGAGTATTATGACAGACTGTAACGGAGGGCCCATTAGACTTTGAGTATTACGACCTATTAAAACGATGGCCCAATATTTGTTTACTCCGAATCGGTCCAGACTGAAAAGAAAAACATGGTTGGGAGTTGAAAGGTTAAATGTTAAAGAGTAGATCAAGTAAATACAGACATATGCACGCGGGGCTGCGGTTTGCTAGGGCCTGCAGGGAGAAACAATAAACATTGGCACCCGAGATGATAATCAATATGATCACACTGGACCAAGGGACGTGGGGAGCGGGCGCCGTGGTTGTTTTGAGGGGAGGGGTGCCGTGCTGCTATTAGGTGCTTAAAAGAAAACCGTTTTTTTTTTTACATCCGCAGTGCCATCGTTATCCTCCCTGCATTGTTTGCTAGGATCCTCCCCTGACCAGTCGTTAGGGAGTGCAGGACAACATTTTCTCATCTTTAATTATTCACAAGTCAGGAGTTAACGTGTCGGTCAACCTTCTCTCATCATGTTTTAATAATCTGTTTGGCGCAGTCATAGCCATCATCTGCCTCCCTGGTCTCGATGTACTGTGTTGCTATTGACAACATTCGATAAGTTGAAGCTTCATGACTTTGTTGTGCACCGTTAATTGGTTAAGGTCGCTGATAACAAGGGAAGAGTCTTACTTCTTCTTCTTCTTCGTTCTCATTGTTATGTTGGAGGGTTCAGATCACTACACCAATATCTGAGATGAACTGCGCAGTGGTTTCCAAGTCAGGGAGCTCTCCATATAGTTTTCTTTCTATTGGGGTGTTTTGCGGCCACTGTCTTAGACGGGCCTCTTGGTAAAGAGCGCAGTCTTGGAGGACATGGTCCGCATTCTCTGATGACACTCCACATGGGCAGATATCACTGGTTCCAATTTTGAGCTTCCGGTACATGTGTTGTCGCATTCTGTTGTGTCCGGTCCTAAGTCGAAAGATTACACGTTGATCTTGTCGGGATAGCTTATAGTAAGCATCATCTTTCTTTGATTTGGATGTGAGCTTGTCCATTTCTCATGAGTCTTACGAAATGTACCAGTTTTGTATGTGTGTGTGTATTATTTTAGACTCCAATATTACCAGACCTAATGATCAAGTCAAGGAGGACTTTTTATGGCTGAACATTTGTGACCAGTAAATAAAATAACACAATCGTTGACATTGGAGGCTAGTTTACAAAGCTTAAGAGTTTGAGTTTTGCGTTTCGGCACATCGGCACAATTTAGGCTATGTCGTACCCGTAATCCTCTAGGGATCACTCTCCCTTTATATAACAAGAGCTAAATTCTATATAGTTAACTCATTAAAAGTAAGGTCTATTCACAGTTAAAATAGTAAAGGTAGTAAAAATTTATTTAACAATTGAGTAAAAATCTTTTGTAAATATTGTATGTTCATAATTTCACAAATCAAATCTTCGTAGACAAGCCCACCTCCCGGACAAAGCCCAGGACCTTCCCAGGATCGACAAAGCTTATATCAACTCACTCTGTCGGGTCAAAAGTTTGTACACTAACGTGTAATTCTTCAGCACAGAATCTCGGTTCTAGTAGAAACTTTGTACAATTATTCTTTGGCATAGACAAGACATGAATAAATAACAGAAATTGAACAATTAATCAATTAAGTACTTGTAGGCTACTTCATCATTTTTGTTTGATCGTAACGAGGAAAATTAATCCCGCATTATTTAGATATATCTAAATATGTAGGGTTTAGACTTTTTGGATAATTCACATTATTTCTCCCAGATCCATTCTCGGGTCAATCTAAATTTTTAAACAGTGTTATGACATGATTAGAACATAGATTTATTTCGGGAATAATTAAGGGGTAAGTTTTTACTTAGTGACGGAAGTGACGGATAGTTGGATTAAAAAGAAGAACGCTTTAGGTCGACTCTAACAAGAAGACGCTATTTTTGTTTGAGATTACTTACAGACGGCTAGCACAGAAAGACAGACGGATTCCCTTATTGATTATTAAACGTATTGTAAAGTTGAAGCTATTGTCGACTTACTATATTGCTTGTTCGGCCTTCGTTGGTGTTTTTGAGTTGTGACAGTTACCTCCTGTACAACACCGCGAATAGGCACGCAACAACAGTTGTTTTTTTTTTTTTTTTGCCTAACAAAAACTTAGATATTTTAAACACATTTAACAAATAGTCCATTAATTATTGTAATTAATTATTTTGTCCGAGATTGAATAAGGGAAACAACTTCTACATTCTTTAGTGATGTAGTTGTAGGTGCAAAATTCTTTCCCTTTAATAAGGATTTGTTTATCTTTGCTTATTTTTTTATTGAAAGCATTTGAAGAACTGGGAAATAAAGGAAGCACAAGGACTTATACCTTCTGGTCTTTAATGTTCATTAAGTAGGTCTACCAGTTGTCTAGCTAAAGGAGGATATGTTGCATGGAATTTGCTTAAACTGTGAAAAGGTCTGGCTTTTAATTTGTTGTTTACAGCCATGGGATAATATTCAACTATGAAACAATAAATACAAACAACTTTATATTCGGATTTCAATGTGGACCTATAGAAATGGATGCAATACCAAAGGAGGGAAATAATTATGACAAGCAATAGAATAAAATAATACTTTTTAAAACCAAAGTAAAGCTTATCTGAGGGGAAGTAGCACCTAATTAGGCCTACAACCCTTTAAACATTACATTGTATACTATATAAAACAAAATTAATAATTAGTCCCGAGTATAGACAAATAGCTTAATTTTTGGATTGATACTTGTACATCTATTGTTATAGACTTTGAATAATTATGCAAAATTCTTAGACCAGTACAGGATCAATAACTTTTAGTTATGTACAGGTCAGAAAACATGTTCCTTTTGATTTATAACCATTAAAAGCAACTACAAATAACTCACTTTAATCTCGTATCTTTTTCAACATCTTTGAATTGATGAAAAAAAAAAAAGACGACTGATCAAGGATGTATCATTAGCTATTAACATTAAGGGGAGGTTTCACCTTAAAACCAAAGTATGTCTTAGAATGGTACCACAGCCATGAAACTTTCCAAATAGTTTGATAAACACATAAAACGAGTAAAAAAAAAGTCAAATGTCAATTTTGACATTTAGTATGACGTCACCGCTGCCTGTTACTATAAATAGTAACAAACATTTGGGAACAAATTTCTCATAAAGTATAAAAGATTTTAAGCTGAAACTTTGCAAATATGTTTATACATATATTATCAACTTGCCCTACTAAAATTATTATATTCTGATTAGTTTTACCCTTTGAAAAATTTTTTTTGTTTATGGTGGTTTTTTTGTACGCAAAAAACTCAAAATAACATTTTATAAATGACTATAACTTTAACATGTTTTATTTAATTAAAGCCAAAGTAGTAGGGTGAGTTCAAAACATATCATTCTTGATATGTGCCAATTTTCATGAAGATATATAAACAACTTTTTAAATAATTTGATTCCATGTCAAGAAATTTGTCAAAAAAATTAAAAAGGAGAAAAATGAACTTTAAAGGGAAAAAATGTTTTTTTTTCAATGAATACTAACCTAATACCCCCAAAGAGATGTGAATTATCAGCCATGGCCTTCGCTTCCACTTCTATTCTTTTCTCCTGTCTTTTTGATGTTACTTTGAACATTTTTCTATGTTTTGGGGCCCCCCCCCCCCGGCCCTTATCTTTCTTTTGTTCAACAAGTGAAGCTCCGTTTATAATTAAACCCTTTCTGATGAAAGTCTTTTTTTTTAATTTGGTAAAACAATGATTAATTAGACCTAACCTTAACATGGCCTTATAAGGATTGACAGATAAAACAGTTGCTATTCCATTTTCGCTTATAAAGCCCCTTCTCTGCCATATATCATTACATGATGCGGCTATCTGTTCATGTTTTATTTCACTTCTTTAGCTGCTGACAACATGCTTTCACTAGCAGTTGGCCTACTTTCAGCTGTATGTAGAATTCTGTTCCTATATTTACAAGGTTGGGCTGCAGTATTCATATGGGCTAGGGATCTGTGACTGTATCTCTGATAATAACTACATTATAGATAGCTAGTTAAAAGCTCACATTTATATTTTCATACGAAGAAAATTCACATAAAAATTCATCTGAAGAATGGCTGCAATGTAAAACTATCTTGCTTGACAATCCTCACTTTCTTTTAGTCACTGAATAGTCTTGTGATAATGGTTTACTTGTGGTTTTCATCTACTTTTAACCCTAAGGATGGGAGATAGTCTACACTTCACCCTAAGGAGGGGTAATACTAAGTAATAGTTGTATCAAGTAAATAAGGGCTTAAATGTCAACAAAGAGATATCATCCTAAATAAGAACGTAGTAGGTCTACTCTCCTTAGCTATAGATACACTATATTCCAGTGTTGAATTAGATGCAGAAACATACATCAATAACATCAGTTTCACAATAGTCTAATAGTCTAATTCAATAGATTTAGACTCAGCTTTAGGTTCCATACCGGTTCTAGATCTAGATTGTTTTCATCTTACAGTACATTTATTCCCTCTAAATTTACGCTTTTATTGGCTTCTTCCTTCTTTTATTAGATCACACTTTGTCATTTTATCCATAATATTGAAGAAATAAACACTAGACTAGCAATATAAGCAAAAGCATGCGCCGGAACTGTTTATGATAAAGCTTCCATAAGCTTTTGCAAAGAGATCGCTGATTGGTCGGAATAATAGTTATTTACAGGAAATGAGTTTATTGGACCAATGGTAATTCATTTTACAACTAGTTATACTGTTGATACAGATAAGATTCTAGCATTTCTTATATGAATGCTAGTGAAAAAATTTTGTAAATCGGACAATAAATAAAAAAGTTACGTTATTTTTTATTCTTTGCATAATTAATGAGCTAAATTAATTAGAACACTTGATATTTTGTAAAATTATTTTAAAATATTGTAAAACGTCTAATATAACTAAAAACAATGACAAACTGTAGAGAAATGGATGAATAATCGTTTGAAACCATATTTGAAAAAAGTAAAAAAAATGAGAAAATTGATATAATTGAGGTGAATCCTCCCTATAGTTTTGAAATCTTGTGCGTTCTTAGTCTTTTATTTTTATTTTTTTTTTACCCTTTTTAAGGTTTTGTTCCCTTAACCCTTTAAGTGTGCATGCCTTTAAAATTCTTTTTATCCAGCTGGGTTCGCCTTCAAAGTGATGGAGCCGGTATGTTACACGTTATATTGTGTTAGTCCATTAACCAGTTAGACAACTCAATTAGCAACAAAAAATACAATCTGTAAGAAGTTGACAAGCTCCATTGGAACATATTTTATATGTTATTCTTAATTCAAAGGTCAGTAGAACGGGGTCTTTCACTCCAGGGGCGTAGCTAGAAATTTTCCATCTTTTGGGGGCCCGGGGGGCTTGATCTATTTAGGGGCCCGTGCATTTTGCGTAATATTTAATGTTTTAATGTAAAAAAAAAACACTCATTTGGGGGCCCCCCACAATCGGGGGCCCGGGGGGATTTTCAAAATCTCCCCCTTCTCCCCCTACCCCCTACGCCACTGTTTCACTCTGACGATCGTGAGTTCGAGTCTCTATCGGGATTGTCCTTAGAAGAATTGAGTCTTCACGCAGCTCTAGCTTTGCTTCAGGTGTTGAACGTAAAAGTTTGTGAAAGTACAGGTCACATCAACCTTTGTGAAAGGTTGGCATCGAACTAAGCATCAGTTACCTTTTCAAAAAGGCGTCTGTGCCAGGACTGTGGCGACTTAGAATGCCGGTAGACGGGGGCGGGATTACTTATCTTAATTTATAAATAACAAGATTAGTCCTACGCGTACCCTCGTGTTATGTCATACATGTTAACTCTATTATGTCATGTTTTTTTTTTTTTTGCCTAATTTTTATTTTTGACAATATGCAAATTCCCCGCCCAGACTACGCCCCGCTCAAATCATTTCGCATAGGGTCCCGCAATGGTTAGGACTGGAACTGGCTTAGATCATTCCACACGACCCCAAAAATAACCAACAACACTCCCTCTTCCCATCTTTACCTTGGCAAAACACACATACACTTCAGTGAGGTGGTGATCAAATACCATAGAGAGGTTAAATAAAATGAAGCCTTCTGATCACATATCTCACTAAGCTCACTCGCTGGTGATGACAGTGTGATTACTGGATCTAAGGTTTAAGCCTTCCCCCCCCCCCCCCGTCTGATCTATGAATACGCCTTACATGACCTAGTAAGCTATGATACATATGATAGTTTTAAAGGGTCTCGCAGATCACGTTTTTACTCTGTAGATATGTGAAACTCAACGGCTTGTTAAACTTTCCCACTCTGGAAAGGCTAAAGCTTATATTAACTCAATCTATCTGTCTGTCAGTCTGTCTGGGTGGATTCTTTTAGTCGAATTTTTTTCTTATACAAAATCTTAATTTTTGCTTATTATCCTTATTGCCACACATACTAGGCCCCGCGCAATCAGTTTCGCATAAGGCCATGCAATCGCTAGGACCGGCCCTGATTAGAGGTAACATAGGAGATTGGATACAAAGATGAACTGTTATGCATTGAGATTTTGTCAAAATGATAGTTCTGTACTTTTTTCTTTGTTATATTTAGTTGGCAACAGTGAGGCTCTACTTAGTGTCCTTGACATTGTTTAGTGTCCTTGACATTGCTCAGTGTCCTTGACATTACCCAGCGTCCTTGACATTGTTTAATGTCTTTGATATTGCTCAGTGTCCTTGACATTGTTTGAAATCATGAATCTCCTGTTGTTAGCAATGTAAAAAAAAGTTGTTTTAAGCTCTTCAGTGCTCCTAGTAAAGCTCTGGATCTAGTTTCAGTTTCAAGTCTTAATATGTCAGTGGCGTAGCTGGGGTAGGAGGGAGGAGGGAGGGGAGAATTAGAAACCCCCCCACCCCCGAGCCCCCACTTGAATGTGGCTCCAAATGAGTGTTTTTTACAATAAAAATGAGATATTACAAAAATGCTGGGGCCCCCAAAGAGGTCAATCCCCCAGGATCCCAAACGATGGAAAATTTCTAGCTACGCCCCTGTAACGTGTGTAGACGTAGGGCGTTATCGTTACAAAAAGACTTAAAGAAAAACTCAAAGGTGTGTTGGATATATCAAGAAATATAATAGAGGAAAAAAAAAGTCCCTATCTTACACAAACATCTAACATTATATTTGTAACTGTGTGTGAACTGTGTGTGGACTGTGTGTGGAGATCTAATCGTGTCTGTGTGAAAGTCTGTGAAAGAGAATACAAAAAAAATGATGCTTGAGTGAAAGTATGTGTGTGTGTGTGTGTATGAGACGAGAGTGAATCTGTTTAATACTGACATCTCATCGGGGAGTCGGAAGATAAAAGGTTTCTCATGAGTCTATTTTAAAAGCTTCCACGAAATAAACTTTTTTTTTCTTTTTTTGCTGCCAGTACATTGTGGTTTAAAGGCTATCTAGTCAAATGACTAACTAACTAGATTTCACAATGTCTCTCTGAACAAATAAGTTGAAATAACAAACTTTTTAAAAAGGCATATTGATATGTTGTAGCAAGATAGTTAAAAAAATAAATTTAAGGCAAAGATTTCAGAACATGACTAGACTGTTCTAATAGCATAATAGGAGAGTGAAAAAATACATTGAACATAACAGAAGATGACGTTTTCTGAATTCAATTGTCAGCGCTGTTTTTTTCTAGATTTCATCAGACCTCTACACATCCTCTGTAAAACTAGTCTGAATATAAAACCAGTCATCAGTGTAATTGTTAAACTTGTGATTACTCTTCTATCTCGTGGGCTTACACACAATTTGAAGAGCTTTTTTAAAAAAAAATTCAATGCAATATAAACCAGAAGTGGCATAACCAGTGCGCGGGGCCTTGGCCGAGTGGGATATCAGGGCCGCGATTTTGTTCGCTAGCTAACGGTGACGAAGGATTTTCTTTATTGTGCGCCCCCCCCCGGTTGTACTACTCCTCAGCCCTATTAGGCCACCTCTGTCTGAATACTCTGATCTGCTGTTGTACACAATGGCGTAGCAAGGTACCGTATTGAAATGATTTTATTTACATTGATCTTATTGTTTTCAATAGACACTATATCATTCCCTCCAGTTTGTCCCGAGGTAGCAATCCTTTAAGTCATTCTTTTGGCCCATAAAAAGACATGTAACTGACTTAATGAGCAACTTGTGCCGTGTCTTTGATTTTTTGTTTCTCAAGATTTTTTGGTTTGTTTTTGAAATCGCGAAACAGTTCTTCAGATGCACGTAGGAAGCCGTCTTTGACATACTCACCATCTATAAATGGTTTGCCTTTTTGCGCAATTTCTAGTGGTACCACAAAGCTTGACCGATTAGCATTACTTGTAGATTGTACATAAGATTGAGAAGATAATCGCTTCTACCTCCATTACATGAAACAACAAAATGTACGTCACAGCCAAAGCACGCAGTCTTGCGTTGAAAGCGAATTGAAACCTACATAGAAACATTCGACGATGGCGTCCATTCGAGAGCTTCTGACGGACTGGTAACATAGAACAGGGGTCTCAAACTCATATCATCGTTTGGGCCGCAGTGGAAAGTAACAACCATTCAGCGGGCCGCACCCGAAAAGAGAATGCTTTTTCATTAAATTTTACGAACACTACTTCACTGCAGTTAAATGCTAAAATAAAGTTTTATAATTATTAGTTACATTTAGTGTAGTTTATTACATGCACAGGCAGTTTAGTTTACTAAAATAAGTGGACGTTGTCTCTGTCCTAATAAAAAAAGCAGAAACTGTAGTTCCCAAACAAAAAACATCTATAATTACTAGGCCTACTGCAGATGGCTCGTCACTCACGTTTCTGTCCACTCAGTTGAGAGCGTTTGGTAGAGACCAGACCATCGACGTTAGGCCTAAAGTCGCGTGTAGTGGCAAGCCGCAAGGTTGCTCTCAGATGCTCAGCAGTCAGTCTTGATCGTGATGCTGTTTTGTTGATCTTCATTCTGGAGAAAAACTGTGCGCAAACGTACGTACTGCCAAACATCGTTAGAATTTTAGCAGCTGCGCAGAATAAGTTTGGAAACTTCTCTCTGGGAAGAAACTTGTAAAAATTTGGAACGCCAACATCAGTGTATTTTTGCTTCAGAACAGTGTCACACTGCAGGTCCAGTAGCTATATCTGGACATCCTCTGGAACGTTTTTCATGTCAACTGCGAACGGAATGGCACCAAGAAAAACTGTGGTTCGAGAGCAGTAAATTGCTGAAAGTGGTGCTCAAAATCTTTCAGTAGTCTGGAGAGGTTTTCTACGTAGTCTTTCAGGCGTTATGCTCTGTAGAATAGAGACATGAGTCGGGTTTTCATCTGCCAGCTGAGTGGCCCACAAAGTCAGCTTGCATCTGAATGATTGAATGCGTTCAAAAACATCACGGTAATCAGCTGCTATGTGCCCTATAGTTTTGAATTGAGTGCATTGAGATGTTGCGTGATGTCAGCAAGATCCGACAAAAACATTGGGTCACTGAGCTGAGGTATGTCTCTGTCTTTCATGCCATGAACAATGCCATTTCCCGTCTCAGTTCAGTTCAAATCTCTGCAGCACTTTTCCACGACTCAACCATCTGACTTCCGCATGATACAGCAACTCTTGGTGTTCCGTTTCTAAATCAGCTAGAAATGACAGTGACACCTCGTTTACTGATTTGTGCAGTTGTAAATCATTTCACGGCTTATATGTGGTCATTGTAAATTTTATCAATTTTTTTTAAATTCGCGGACGAGGACGCGGGCCGCACAAAATAAGTTCGCGGGCCACATGCGGCCCGCGTGTTTGAGACCCCTGACATAGAAGATGCGTGTATTGGGGGAGGGGTGTGGTGTAAAGCGAGTACAAGTAGCTAAGAGATAGAATATCTGCCTAACCCTCTTTAAATATTCAGAACTATTTTAAAACAATGTTTTGATAAAATTAATAATATTTGCGTGTAGAACTAAACAGACGTCGGAAACCCAATTCTATCCGATTTACTATATAACCAAATATGAATTTAAATTAAAAGTCTACTTATAATACTAATTAATGCATTTAAATGAGTAAACAAACATAATAATAATAAGCATAGAAAGACAATATCTAAAAACAATTGTTCAAATACAAAAATATTTATGTTTATTTACTTAATTATTTCAATTTTTTATTAATTTTGTTAAATTTTTTTTTAATTTAATCTTTAAAATTACGATTTTAGAGTTACTTTAATAGCGTTCATAGCCTACTATATGGCCTACTACAGTCGCGAAGAGACTATGGATCCTATCATGGAAATGAGATGAATGCCTGGGCATTAGCAATGGTCATGTGTCTTTTTTAGTCTGCCTACACAGCGGTCCCCCCCCCCCTCGACATTTAATAATTGTGCATTTAATAATTATGAAATGGGAGAGCCGAAGATACTAAAAGTGGAGTCTAGAATTTGAATCTACCAGGAAATGTGAACGGATCATTACGTTTGTGTGGAACATGATCATAAGGCAGTGTATTTGTTTTATAAAGAAAGTAAGGCTGTTAAAAAATAAATAAAAATAAACCGTATTATTAGCAAAATATGGCGGCATTCTTGGTTTGAGCCGCGAATAAAAATATTGTTAAACTACGCCTAGATATAGGAGGATAGATGGGAATATTTACCAAAAAGAAGCAAGAACATTAATCGTTGTTAAAGCTAACAACAATGTTTCTCACAATTTTTAATTATAGAAATGAAGCAATTTTCCGACGCGTAAAAAAGGTAACTTCTACGCTATTAGTTTTGTGTGGCCTGTCTGTCCGTCCGTCTGTCTGTCTGTCTGTCCGTCTGTCTGTCCGTCCGTCCGTCCCGTTTAGTGCTCAGAAAGTAGAAATGAAAATGAAAATCTGACATTACGATAATATAGATCATTCAAAGTTCTGATGCAACGGTTACTTTTTTTTTTTTTAAAAGCTCAAAATCTAATTTTTAAAAATCATTTATGCAAACAGTTTTTTTATAGAGAAAAAACCTAATTAGTATGCATTATAAATCAAACCTAATTTAAGACAATTAATAATGTTATAAATTTCATTTAATTTCAAGTTTAATTTTGTTCAAAGATAAAAGTATTTGCTAAGGAATAAAGAAATTGAATTAGCGAATCAATAATATATATAAAAAAATCAATTATATTACATCAGTTGGTCCAGATTCACATCTAACGTAACTTTCACCTACACCTATCCTTTGATCTGCTGGACCGCTAGGACACTACATAAGATCTGTCAACCTTCAATCTGCATTCTTATCTGTCATTTGTCTTTGATATAATTTCATTCGGATGTTCTTTCTGAAAATATTGAAACCTTCGGATGCCGATTTTAAGTTTGTGTTTCCACACAAACTGTCTTTGTAACCTTGTTTTTTTATCTCCTAGGTTAACGTACAAGACACTCTTGCCCGAAGCCTACTGGTTTAATCGCCACTCACCTTCGCCCCTTCTCCTGTTAGTTAAAGCAAATCTCTGAGCCTCACGTGAAGGCCAGGAGTTGGACTGTTTGTCAGAGGCTAATTGAGACGTATGGCATTAGGAAGTTTTGAAATTTTTATGTTCATTACGATTTCCTCCAATGACAACCTTGCGGAACCAGTTCATTTACAACTAGCACATCAAATTATACAAATTCCTGAAACGTCCTTGATACTTTAACCTTAAAGTTTATCTTCTGGTAGTTTTTTTTTTTTAAATTCAAATTTTAGTTGTAGACCACATGACACATGTATTGATGCCCGACATATAATTGTATATAGATTTATACATTTACAATTACAAAGATAAATAATATGTAAACTCTTACGGTCAACACATCGTTTTTATGTTTGTTTTAACTTTATACGAGGGTTTGAATGGTCGTGGGCCCGGGTGCAATGAACCCCTTCGCTAACCCCTAACCCACTGGAAACTATTTATGCAATGTTATCATGTGTCTTGTCTTGGCCTGCGCTTAACTAGATAACTCTGTACGGAACTTCAGCAAAGCTAGGCTGAATTTATTTCGCTGTTACTTCCCTTGAAGTGACCTGTGAATTAGCTGTGAAGTTTTTTTTTATTCCACGTGACATCACACACACGCACACAAACACACTCACACACAGTTTGACATTTTCTTTAGCTCTTCGTATTTGTAATTATGTTTAACTTGTTATAATTATGCCCTCTTATGGTTTTACAACTTTGTCCTAGGTCTTAGAGCGGCACATTCGACAAGATAACCCAGAACAACTAAGAGAAAGAAACATCTTCTGAAACTGTAGAAGGACTTGAAACATAGAATGGGGCAGGGGCGGACTGGGTGTCAAAATCGGCCCAGGCATTTCTATAACACTCCGGCCCATAAATTGTATATTATACGATGGGCCTCCAATTATAGGCCTACCTGTCCAGAAAATATTTATGTTAAGTTTATTCATGTATCCATAACTGTAAGCATGCTCTATATTTTTTAATAAGAAATCTAGCCCTTATGTTGCTTTTTATCGCTGTGTAGGCCCGAAAAAGATGAAGCCTACACTAGCACTGTCTACGGATGTATAAGGAAATTAGTAATAGGACCTACAATGTTGAGTCTGTAAAAGACTCTTTTTAAACACGACGCTCAGAGGGCCACTTTGTTAAGGGAATATTATAAAACCTTTAACAATTCAATGTGTGACCAAATGGAATTCATGAGACTCTTTAGGTAAACTACGGGCCCATTAGGGTAAGGGCCCACCGGGCATTTGCCCGAATGCCCACATAGCCAGTCCGCCCCTGGAATGGGACATACGTCTCACATTATCCAGACCCCTTTTTTCTTTCTCATTTTCTTGAACTGACGTCAGCGACTTTTGACTTCACCTTAATATCTAATTGTTTAATTAATTAACGTGTGATTAATAAGTCTATTTAAGTTTTCTTTTTGCCGGCGGACAACGGCTTTGTCTGCACGAGATGCGGAAAAATATCAGTTCGTATCTGGGCTTGCGTAGTCATGTGAAACACTGCACTCGTTCTTTAACCTCGGAATAAAAGTCGTTGTTAAAAATGTGATTGTCCGTAGACCTGGAATGTCTAGAATAGGGTCACAGTTAAGTGGGGTATCGATCTATGGCAATTTTTTTGTGTTCAAGGTTCAACCCTAACCCTTAACTCTTAAGGGTACCAGAAATAATACTAATATGTGTACACCAAAAAAAAAAAAGATTATATTACATTACTTATAGGATTAAAACATTACAAAGGTTATCTTAATCTCTCACACATAGTAAAGGAGGAACAACAATTTATTGAGAGAGCGAAAGAGAGAGAGAGAGCGAAAGAGAGAGAGAAAGAGAGAGAGAGCGAAAGAGAGAGAGAGAAAGAGGGAAAGAGAGAGTGAGAGAAAGAGAGAGACAGAGAAAGAGAGAGAGAAAGAGAGAGAGAAAGAGAGACAGAGAAAGAGAGAGAGAAAGAGAGAGAGAGAGAAAGAGAGACAGAGAAAGAGAGAGAGATAGAAAGAGAGACAGAGAGAGAGAGAAAGAGAGAGAGAGAAAGAGAGAGAGAGAGTGTGTGATTTTGGTTGGGGTATGGGCTGAATACAACAAACAGTCCAAGGAGAGTTTGTGAGAGGATCAGAAGAAATCGATAGTCATGCGCCATGAGGTGTAAAGATGACCAACGTCCATTTCTTTCATCCTGCGTTTTCTTCCTCCCTCCGCTTCGTGCTACGCCGGGTGACTAGCTAGTATAGATTTCTTTTGCTCACACATGTTCTTAGCTATTTACAAAATTTCCGAACCTGAGGTAATGGGGTTCGAATCTTGGTATTTTGAATTTCGGGATTTTTAGGTCACCTCTGAGTTTACCCAACTCTACTTGACATTCGTTGGGAAAGTGTAGACGGTTGGTCGTTGTACCCCCTTGGTTCAGAAGTTAAGCGCTCTATCTAATCAGCCATCACGTCCTAAAGTGATAAAATTTTTGTAGTAAAACAATAAAAGTTGAATGGATAAAACTTTGAATGACAGACCTTCCAGTTTTTCTCATGAAATTGTATTCAGGATATTCACACGAAATGTAAATCAGAGTAATCTTTTCATCTTGTACTTTACGTCAGAGACTTTGTCCAAGATGGAATAGACAACCGACAAGTCTGGTCGCAGGGAATACTGTGCTAACTGCATTTTGACTTGCCTTCTCAAAATCTAACACCACACTCTGCGCAGCCCTGTTTAGATAAAAAAAGATGCCTCGGATTTCAGATTATAGTATAACATACTTTCGTATTTTCCTATCCTATTTTGTCGGGACACCACATTTCAAAATCCTGTTTTTAGCAAATTGTGCATTAAATCAAAGGTGAAAAAGGGGAATGGTATAAAATGTAAAGTACTCTCGTTCTCTGCCAATATGGCATAATTTCATATATGTTAATATTGAAAAAAATAGTGACATCAACAAAAATGCTACCCAGGACAATAAATTGCTAATAATCAGGTAATTTATACACATCATATATGAGTCTGCGCTATTTTGTCTTGCGCTATTTTGTCGGGAAATTTCGCGCTATTTTGTCGGCGCTCTTTTGTCGGCGCTATTTTGTCCGCGCTATTTTGTCGGCGCTATTTTGTCCGCGCTATTTTGACGGGTCACCATCTTTTCTTTGTATACACGTTGGCAAGGCAACACAGTCAGAAAGAACAAGTAGACAAAAAGAAGTGAAAAAAATGTAATAGAAGAGATAGGATGGAAGAGTAAAAAAAAAGTAAGAAAATAAAAAAATGGAAGATTGGGATAGGGGTTAACAAACAAACTTGACAACATAAAACAAATGTAGGACACCATTGTGTCCTGAATTCAAGCCAGTCTTCTTTGAGACTTGAAGTGGAATGCATCAATGGTTGGATGCCCTAAGTATCGCTCTGACATCCGTTATTGAGCTGTTTTCATCCTTGGGCTATTGCTTCTTTTCTTTCGCCTCCTTTGTGGTCTTCCTTAATGATACCATTTCGTAACTCTATGAAGCAATAAATCCTATTGCCGAGAAGATGGGTATGCATCATAAACTATATATATAGTCTATGGTATACACACATTTTCGCTTTTGCTCGAACGATAAACTATTCTAGCTTTGATTTAAAACTTTTAGAATATTTTTCTTTAGTTCAATCAACTCTTTATCTCTATCTCCTATATACAGAGTTAATCGTCAAATATTTTTTCAAAATTTGATCGATATTTTGTACTCTCCTTCTTCCACCCACTCTCTCTGTGTCTCACACCCTCTACGTTCTGTTACCTCCCCTGGTGTCTCGGCTTCTTTGAAAATCCTTACCAAACGAGCATCTGAAGAGAGTCGTCTCCCTTGGTATAATGGCGGTCTGAATGAATGTGGAGGCACCCTGTGGAGCGGTCAATAGTTTAGAGAATGTTTTCTAACATTTTTCAACATTACCAGGATGTTTATACAACGAATTCATTTTTGGATATATGTTGTTCTACATGTGTGGATTATTGCATAACTATAACTTTAATATAACAAGTGTGATTTACTAGAATTGGATTTATGA
Source organism: Biomphalaria straminea (assembly GCA_021533235.1). Taxonomy (NCBI): domain Eukaryota; kingdom Metazoa; phylum Mollusca; class Gastropoda; family Planorbidae; genus Biomphalaria; species Biomphalaria straminea. Next base: position 4,662,353 of record JADKLZ010000166.1, on the reverse strand, counting down.
GAATTGATACCGATAGTCTAGTATAGCACAAAATTACTGAAAGTATAACTTATTTAAAATAAAAATTATGTGTAAATCCAGTGGTAAACGTTGACTGGCTTGTTAAGGTCAAATATGTCAATATACAATTAGCCAACTTGTCGCATAAATATTGGTTAACATCTTACCGATTGTTAAGCATATAACAAAGAATAGATTATTTGAAACCGCCAGGAAAAAATCTATAAGTTAGTTATAGGCCTACCCCTGTATTTCTCAATGCCATGCTTTTAAAAAGAGCTCGTATTGTTGACGCCTTGACGGTCGTTAACTTGTAGCACCAAACTACTAGTAGACAACTATTACATTCTATTTTAAATATGAAACATGAAATAACGTCATGTTATGTTGTATATTAAATATGAAACATGAAATAACGTCATGTTATGTTGTATTTTAAATATGAAACATGAAATAACGTCATGTTATGTTGTATTTTAAATATGAAACATGAAATAACGTGAATAACATCTTTGTGAACACAACTATTTGTACTTAAAAAAAAATTCAGTACTGAAGAGATGACATTGCCAATAGGTAACGTAAGTTTACAGTTTACACAACAGGTCACGTTAAAATTGTTCATAAATTGTCCAAACTTGACCTTCACTGGGTTGTCCATTGTCCTTTGTTGTAGACGAACGAAGTTATTTTGATTCTTTCGGAAGGATCAGCCCTTATCTCCAATGGAAGCCCAAAAGTACCAAAAAAAACAACAACTATATATTCATTTCATTAGACTATAGATATATTGAACTTCGGATCATATGTAATCAACTTCCAACTTAAGCAAAGCTAGTTCACAATGAAACATGCCTTTACATCCGGTCATCCTGGACACGTCTAGCATACATTACGACAGAGCCACTTATCTTGCATTGCGTCATTCATCATCTAACAATTTATGCTCCCCTTCTTCATAATCCTTCTGACACGTACACACACTGCCCATAACAGTTTGTCATAGTCAGCCCATGTAGCCTTTTGATACTAGACAAGCCCATCAGCGTGATGAAAAATCTCTCCAAATTCTTAGACAAGCTTGCATACCAAGTTACTGCATGTAGATCATGCCAAATAAATACCCCATTAACTTTAACTCTTTCTCTCCTGACTGACGATACCAACGTTGATTCCATCAGAATATGATAAATAATTACGGAGAGAAATAGTTAAATCACACCTCACCCAAACGTGGCACTGAAACCTTCCCGTTCCTTAGGGAACCTTCCAGAATGTACGCTTATTGATCCAATCCATACCCATGTGTCGCTAGTAATCAGTGGACTCTGGCTCGCTGACCTATGTTCTAATAAGTATCTCTGATTCGGGTTAAAGTAAATAAGTTGTTACAATGATCTGCTAGCAAGGGGAGCCAATAAAGTGATTACTTGAGTTACATGCTGATAGTGAGTCTAGAGTTGATAAAGTGTTAGATACGGAACTGTCATGTCAATCCCAAGTATAAATATATATAGATATTCTTGCATATAGATTTAGATAGATAGATATATAGTTAGGCAGATAGGCAGGTAGACAGATATATAGATAGATAGAGAGAGATAGATAGATAGTTAGGCAGATAGATAGATAGATAGATAGATAGACAGACAGATAGATAGATAGATAGATAAATAGATAGATAGATAGATAGATAGATAGATAGATAGATAGATAGATAAATAGATAGATAGATAGATAGATAGATAGATAGATAGATAGATAGATAGAGAAAAGGAGATAGAAGAGATAGAGAGAAGTTGTAGACCTCAGCCTAACTCTTCAGTACTATATATTCATATATTGCACATCCCAGCTTCCCGTATAATGTGATACAAAGTACACTGTAAAGTGCCCTATAGTGCACTTTTAAAAATGTAAACAAAAAGGAACTTTCTATCGAGTATTTGTATTCTTTTTCCGACATGACTCTTTCGTTGTATCAGGCCAATGTTCCTTCTATTTTAATTCCTGCTGGGATAGTGTCACTTCATGAATCTTGCACTCTCTCTACTGTGAACCTGTTGAATGTCCTATTGAATGGAGGACATTTATTGTAGTTTCTCATAGTGATCAACCAGACAATGTTAATGTCTACTGTTTTTTAAGAGTTTAAGTTTGAGATTAAGAGTTAAGTTTAATGAAATAAAAGTTACCAAACAGGTCTCTACCAACCTATGGACCGCGGTTGAGGTGCTACCCTCCCCCCTTGATACTTCTGACCATTGTGCAGGAAATTTGCATGATCAAGTTGGGGTGAGAAGCAATACTTGCAGCAGGTAATACCAATAATCTTTGAGCGCGAACTCAATTCCAATGTGCGAAAATGAGCACACTATCCTTTCCTGTGTACAAAAGATGAACAAATATCTCATTTATTTATGTACACAAAGGCAGGACAATCTTACGTAATATGTACACAAAAAAAAATGAACACCGTCTCGACTGTTTCGTAACAAAGATGAAAACATACTTTATGATACTCATTTTTATTTGTATGTACACTGTCACATGCCCTTTCCTATCGACAAGATGTCAGATGTCACAATGTATTGATGAAGTGGATGACGAGCGAGTCTAACTTTATCTTTGAGATGCAATAACAAAGTTGTTGTACGATAGGAGAGTATACTTGTGTTGCCGGGGAGTCTAACTTGAACTAGATACAATTATGAACACAGACGATCTAGGAATCAAATTGAATAACTTCCTCATAGAAATAAAACACTAGAAACTTTTATTCAAATACAACTTAAGTACAGCTTATGTACCAGGTACATATAAAAAATGAAAATACAATACTAAGGCTCTTTCTTCAATACTATTATAGAACACTAGAGACATGAACCTTTCGCTTCCAAAGCAAAACTCAGACTGCTCTCTGGCGCGTCCCATATCAGCTGACCTAACTCTTTTAAAAAGAATGTTTATTTTCAAATCAACCAATAGACTTGCGACAATCATTGTGACGTCATTGAGTTAAACTTGCGGCTCTGTTAAGGGACTAGACCTTTTGGGTAATTCTTGAGGCTCAGTTAGGGTTTTCTAATACTAATTTTCATACAAGCTTTTAAATATAAATAGCATCTGTGACATACACCAAGAACTCAAATCCTCGCTTTGAAAAGCTGACTGCATTTGAAAAGTCGATAAGAAGAACTCTTTTACAAAATGAATGCGTTTAATATCTATCTATAGATCAATTCACTCACCTGTACTACTTCAAATTATCAATCAATAGCGATACATATTTGTTTTACTGGATATCAGCTCGTTCGTGCGTATTTATATAATTGGTTGACGTTCTTTGCGCACAGTATGATCTTTCTGTTTAATTTGGATGCATTAGTTCCCTTGTTATCTAGTATGGGTTTTAAAGTAGTTCTTCATCTCTATGAATATTTCTTATATCGTTTTAGTGCTAGCGAAGCTTCTGTTATCGATTTTATGTCACACAGGTCACAAAGGTTAGACAATACACATACACTCTTCTTTAGTATACTATACGATTCTCAATGTTTTAAATTGTATTTTGTATTTTGAATAGCTTTTTATTGAACGCAACTTACTTATATGCTTAGAGCATACTCAGAGAGCTAGGGTTCGATCTCCTTTTGGGGAACAGTGGGGGGCGGGGTGGGGGTATCTCGGAGAAGGTTTTCCGTGCTGCCTTTAGGCACTCAGTAAACACAACTCCGCTCAAGTCGGGTGTCGAACCTCGAGCCCCCTTGATAGGTAGCAAAGCCAACGACAAGCGTACTCAGCTCCTCGGTCACACATCCCACGCTATAAAAGAGCAGACGATGTTGGCTTCTGTAATAACAGCTTAACTTTTTTTTTTGCATTTTGGTGTCAGAGCATCTAGGTCTAATTAAATTCTTTGTTTTAAATTCTCTTGTTTTCAACCCGAAAAGTGATGATTCGTTCTTACTATGAGTTCACTAATTATCTATCTGTTACACATAGCCACCATAATCCGAATTAAAGTGCCCGAGACATTCAAACCTGGACAAATTCAAAGAAAATTATCGGTTTCTTCGGCAGGGGAGGCGACCGTCTGAGGGATAATATTAGATTAGTCTGAAGGCGACGCTGAAGGTCACTTGTAAAATATAGATCTAGATTTCGTATTTTTTCACTTAGTGAGAATTTTGCATCTCAGTGTTAACACAGGGCCGGCCTAAGGCATAGACGAACTAGGCAGCGCCCTATGTGTGAACGATTGGTGGGGGACGGCACTCAATACAAATGTTTATAGAAGAAATAGCGAAACTTGTGGCCAATGTTATTGTTGGAGTACACTAGGTATTCAATAAATTGTGTGATTTATATATTTTTATTTGGGGCCACTAAATTCAATTCGCCTAGGGCCTCCAAATATCTGAGACCGGCCCTTTGATATTCAACCTGCTTCGAACAGAGAGAGGGGGAACATATACATTTCTGGTGCATGGTCAGGAGCTGTATTTACGCCCCCCCAAAAAAATCTAAAGGAGACTCTTCGACCTCTTCCTTCCTGTTTTTTCTTCGCTAGTGGCATTAGAGAATAGAACGGGTTGCCTGAATCAGCCAGGAGAACCAACGATTTAGCAGAGTTTAGGTCACTGATTAGCATGCATAACTAGACTGACATGTGAAATGCCTAGCACTTAATTATCTTTTTTTTAAAGGAAAGTCTGTAATAGGATAATAGGCATACTATAGAGATTTAGATTTAGAGCTCTATTTTAATCAAGTGACCCCATTAGTGAATCTATATTCTACAAATATATCTACTTTATTATCTACCTATTTACTTGCAGTTTTATAATTACTTTAACAAAGATTACGTAACGATTAAAATATTTTCATCTCTTCCTACAATTCTAAAAGATTTTCTCCTCCGACGCACCATTTTCATTCCATAACATTAACAGCAGCTTAAAAAAAACAGCAATCTGAAAATTAGCGATGGTTAGCACCGTAGACTTATATATACTATATCTAGATGTACATGGAGATTTTGTAACATTACAAAAAATGCCTTCAACATTTTTTTTGTTAGAAAGTTGAAACAAGGCTTGTTTTGTAAAGTAGTTGAAAGAAATATTTATTTTTTCAACCCTAACCTATGTAACATAAAATTTAATTTTTAGATCTAGATCATCTAAGATTTACTAGTAATTAAAGATACAAAAAAAAAAGATTACTCTCGTCTCATAATTATTATTTTGCAATCTTTAGAGACATAACCTAGAAAGATCTAGGTAATCACTCTATTTGAATGCACATTAGATGATTATATCCTTGAACAGTTTCTATATAGGTCCGTAATCTAATTACATTTTGTCTTTTGAATTAACTTGCTTGCGCACCTTCTAAGTGAAATCAAAAGGAAAAATCCAATTTCGGCTTCTGTGTATATTTGTGCCGCCATTTGATTGAACACACAACGTCTAGTATTGTATGCTGTAATTGTTAGGAGATGAAATGATGTGGAAAACGTGGTCTGAGTGGGCGCGTGCCCAGCAGACGTGGCCAACAATAACTAAGCCTGAGGGCTGGTAGCTTGGCAAGCCAGAGTTGCAGTTATTATTTCTATATTTGTTTTATCTATCGAGTGCTGAGAGGAACAAGGAACCAAGGGAAGCAATGGAAAATTTGTTTAAAACAACAAAAATATTTTTAAACTGGGTTTCGTTTATTAGTTGTTAGCGTGTCCATACCGTGCCCTGTTTACATGTCTTTTGTTCTTTGCCTATGTACCTTTTGCCTAAATATTTTGACAGTGACAAGATGGTCTTGCCGAAACATCGCAGTGGCGTAGCTAGGAATGTATCATAATTTGGTGGTCTTGGGGTTTGACCTATTTAGGGGCCTCTACATTTTGACATTCAACAAAAACAAAAAAAATTCGAACACTCATTTGGGGTTCCTAAGTGGGGGCCCGGGAGATTTTCAAATTCTCTCCCCCTTCCTATCCCCCACCACTGAAATATTGATATACACTAGCTAGTCTAGTCTAGATACGCTTGCCTAAATATGAACATGTAGTCTAGTCTAGATACGCTTGCCTAAATATGAATATGTAATTCCCCTGTCAGACATTGCGATCCATACGACAGATGATGTAAATATCTTCTGTTTCTGTGGCCCACGGTTAAACACGGTTAAACACGGTTAAACAAACCTTATTTACTCTTCCCAACTAATGACAGGTGCCCATTAGAGCTGAGTGGGCACAGAGCGCCCTAAATATCCCGAAAATAAAAAAATCACCGGGACCTAAGCTTCTTACCATTCATCTACGTCGCCTCTATATAATTCATATAAAGAAAAAAGTAAAAGTTCCCCTTTCAGACCTTGTGGTCTATGGGGTATACGATGTAAAGGTCATCTGTTTTTGTGGCCTAAGTTAACAAGGGTGTCATGTGGCCAGCACAACGACCAATCGCCTTTACTTTTCCCCAACTAATGTCAGGTACCCATTAGAGCTGAATGGACTCAGAGGCGCCCAAAGATCCCGAAATTAATAATACCAATCTTCAACAGGATTCTAACCCGGGACCCCCGGTTTGGAAGGCAAGCGCTTTACCACCCAGTCACTTGGCCTCCTATATATACTTCATAGTCATGCTTACATATTTTTCAAGGACTAGCTAGTCTCGTCCGAACTCTTCATGCACTCTACATAGTCTACATTATGTACTTTAAGTATGTAACTCAGTCTACATATTAAATTAACAATTAACATAAAAAAAAATTCGAAATTACATTTTCAATAATGTGAATAAAGTGTAGCTTTCAACAAAAGAGAGAAGAAAATAAAAAAGATCAGAAAAAAACCCAGAACTTTAGAACAGATCTCACGAGAAACTGAAAGTCCGATACTGAAGTTCAATTCACATCTTGATATTAGACACGCAATGACTTTATTCTATTCGCTTGGGATGAATTGAGTGGTACTGGATGAAGAAAAAAACAACACAAATTCTGTTACGTGAAAGTGAAACAAAAAACTGAATTGGGTCTGTAAACTAACGCACGAAACAAACCTGTGTATATATCTACGGCCTCGGAGAATCAGTTTTCCCAATTTAAAACCCTAATTCAGCGGTTCTCAACCTTTTAAGCTCGGCGACCCCTTTTTACAATCCCCCACTCTGCCCCGACCCCCCACACACATACAGCAATAGAAGAGTGGACAATAACAATCCATATTTTCGATGGTCTTAGGCGACCCCTGGCAAATTTGTCAATCGGTCGCGATCCACAGGTTGAGAACCCCTGCCCTAATTGAGCTTATTCTGAAGAAAAAAAAACGAAATTGAATTAAAAAAAAAACAAAGTAAAAAAAAAATGCTGTTATAAACAATGCTAATCAATTTTCTCGTCAAAACAGTCTCCGTAGGTACAATAAGATACTCCCTTCAGACCTTGCGAACTATGGGGCAGATAATGTAAAGGTCTTCTGCTTCACGAAAAAAAACAACAACACATATTAACAAGGGTGTAATGTGACCAGCACAACTACCAACCTGGTGCTCTGATGGTATCCTAACAATCCCATTCATCAACGAGATTTGAACCCGTACCACTTTGTTCGGAAGCCAAACGCTTTACCGCTGATCTACCTGTCACCTTATATAGAGAGAACATTTAGATAAAATGAAGGATGAATTACACGTATATATAAAAGGGTACCAAATTGCAAGGTCAGGTAGGCTGAAATGTTTAATTATCACGAAACTATTTTAATCTTTTAACGAACAATAACATAGTTCTGTGTAAGATAAAGGCACACAGTTCTGAGTTAGTTTCTTTAACGCGGCTTTTTTTTAAAACAAAGTTTCTATCAACTCTTTCTATCAACTCTTTCTATCAACTCTTTCTATC
>JADKLZ010000166.1:4590045-4616970 GCA_021533235.1 Biomphalaria straminea | reverse complement strand
CACAATGAAAGGTATCTACTTCAATAATGTCATTATTTGTACCATAAAGTCCAAATGTTGCTTCTGGCAATTCCAGCACCTCCTCTCCACCTGAAAAAGAAAAAGATAACTAAAGTTAATCTCTGTAAATATTGAAGTCTACATCTTTCTACATTAGTACTTACAGGACTTGGGTATAGGATCATTCAGGTTTTTTATTATTCATATACCGGTACTTTGAGTTTAAAATGTTTTTTTTTCTTCATTTTGTAAGTTCAAAATGATAATCTAGTTTCTAGTCTTTCATGCTTTGAATCCATTTTTAAATGGCCATCAAATTGACTAACAACACATTTTAAAAAAAGAGCACAAAAACTTAAGTGGAAAGATTCTCATGTACAAAACTGATATTAAAAAAATCACTACTTAAATTGTTTTTAACAATATTTGTTCCCCTATAACTTTAAGATGCACTTTACACAGAGACACATCAAGTATGAACTCAATATTCTAAAAGAATGAATGAAAAAAAAAAAACAATAACTTACTCTGTATAGAAAGGTGTCTTGGTTTGATGTTAGTTTCCCATTTATAAATAGTCATTCCATCATTGGTGTCCCCTAAGACATCCTTAGCGAGAGGAGTAATGTACCCATTGGTAACAGGCTGAGCTCTTTGTTTACAAATGAAGAAGCGATAGTGGTAAGTGGTGCTGTGGTTAAGTACAACCGTCGTAAACCACTTGGTGCTGGGAAGAGAATGTAATAGGTTAACAGAACTGTACCAGGAAAAAAAAAAGAGGAAGCAAAGAAAGAAATGGCAACACAACATTAAAGAATGGACAAGCATGTTATTAAAAGAGATTCAAGGCAAAAAGACAGGAATGGAGAAAGACAGTAGACAGATCATGTGTGGTGACCCACATAATAAGCTAATCAGTATCATTTGTTTCAGAGTGTGTAATGGAACAACAGGGATGTAATACTTATAATAGACTTAAAGCTAAAGAAAATATTGCAATTCAAGGATGTCGTTTAAGTATTTGTCAAAGGTTCAACAGACTAAGGGACAGGAGAAGATGAGGAGATATCCCTTGCAGGGCATGTGGCAGAGCGTCTTGAACCAATTTGTTGACATTGAAGGTCTGGAGTTCAAATCTTAAAGGAGGCTCAGATTTTTTTAAATTCTAAATTTTACAAAATTTGACAAAAACATAAATGTACAGATGTACACATAAATGTACTTCAGAATGAAAACTTCTCCTAGAAAACCCCCCACACGTTTGTATAGGTCATATTTCATGCTCTGGCATGCTCAGATTCTCAGTGCACTTATGTTCAAACTCTTTTTGTGGACCTATGGTAGGAGGGGGGATATGAAAGAGATGGTTCCCATGATGCCTTTGTGCGGCAAAGGAAACACAACTCGGATTCCGTATTCAAACTCAAGCTCCTATGATAGGTAGCCATGCAGGTTTTGCCACTTAGTGACACATAGAATGCATTGAGTAGACTATACCAACATAGAGGACAATAAACAAAGATAATGATAACAATACATTTAACAATTGTTTCTACTACTTTTGCATACAAAACAAAAGCAAAATATAAAAAATACCTTAAAAAAAAAAACAGCTGATCTAAGGGAAAGAGCACCCCACTTACAGCTATCTCAATAATTTATAAGTTATTTCCCTTATTTGATATTAAAAAAAAAATTACCAATAATTAATTGAGTAATTGGTTGATTATTTAATTGATTGATGTTTGGTTAGGAACAGCTAATAATAGTTTCAACTTGATCAAGAATGATTGTGGCAGAAATAATGTGTTCAATTAACTAAGGAGATGAAACCCAACATATTTAGCTGTATCTGTGAATACTGAAGTATTAATTTCCCTAGTTGCTATCAAACAAAATAATTAATTACCAGTAATTTCCATGTACAAAGAAATGAACATGCCTAACAAACTGGACAGTATTAACTTCCTCCCCAGCAAAGAGCAATGTACAATCTTCCAACTAAGAACAGGACATACACCACATTTAAATTATCATCTCAATAAAATAAATCCCACACAACTCCCACTTTGTAGACACTGCTCCCACCCTTATGAAACTGTAAACCATATCCTTTTTGAATGCCCCCTCCTAATCCACCTTAGGCAGACCCTACTACCACTACAGCCCAACATAACCAACACCCTTTATGACAGTGCTGAACAACTGAAAAAAACAGCACACTATTTTTCCTTGGCACAGTCTGCAAAAGAGCTGACCGCTCAGCAGTAAAAAGCTGGTTAGAAGAAGAAGAAGAAGACTGATTGGTTAATTTTTTTGTATTGATTATGTCTTCTCAATGCCAATAAATAATTGTGCAAAGTTTTAACTTGATCCAAGAATGGAAGAGGAAGAAATAACAATAATTTTACCAGACAGACAGAGTGAGTTGATATAAGCTTTGTAACAAGACAGAAAGAGAATTTATTTTTTATTTACTTTTCTTCATGTTAACACCAAAGCTAAACTTAATATTTTTTATTCCTCCCCCCTTATATGCTTTTATATCATAACAAATAATCAAGGAGAAATTGCTTACCTATTTTGCTCTGTATTTTCAGGCTCCATCTCAAGGGCCTTCAAGGGATCCCAACTTCCTAACTGAGGATCATCTCCAACTAAACACAAAGTCTGTCCCAGAAATGTCTCCACAGAAACACTAAATTTGACCCTGGCAGTCATTGCGGAGGTTTTGATTCAATACACACTAGTCCTCTTGTGTCCCAATAATGATAATTTCAATTAACAGAATAATATATACTACTTAAATTATAGTTCTAGATTTATTGTCACATATACAGGGAAGATAGCCCAACTTGATGAGCATTACTGCCATAGTCAATGGTGTGCTGCTCTTGAAGATATCAGGCACAGAAAGATATTTTTTTATTCCTTCATTATAGCAGCAGTTCAGCACAATCTAACTTTTTTTTTTCTTCTTTATCCAACACCTTGTTAAAAATAAGAAAAACAAGAAAAACATTTTAAAAAATACAATTTTTAAATAAGCAATACCTCCATTATACAATAACAAATAAAATAAATAAAAAAAAAGATGTGGTTCAAACACGATTTTATACCGTCAGATCCATGAACGTGTGTATTTATCATTTCAGCCAGTGGGAATTTATACTTTTTTTGATTATTTATTGATATTATCATTAAATGGACATATAGGTCTATGACTAGACCTAGACTTCTGATTTAGAGCTCTTAAGTCACTTAAGATCTAGATCTCCTTCTAGATCTAGATGTAATCTATATTAGCTTTATGTAAAGGAATATTATTAAAGCTTAGATATTCTTTCAATAAAATTGAAGCAACTTTAAATTTGCTCTCTTATCATATAATTTCAGAACACTATGGCTGACTGTGCCATGTTTTTTTTTTCTAAGTCATCAAACCAAATTTACATTCATTTATTTTTTACTTTGAAAAATTATAACAGTCAAACTATTTGTCCTCTTGTTGCCAATGAGCTAGTAATTCTTTTCTCAAGTATAAACATCAACTGTTAAATTTCTAGGAAGTTCATTACAGCAGTATTCAAGATCACCATACACCCTCCATTAACTCTTTCTCTCCATAATTATTTACCATATTCTGGTGCAATCAACAATGGTATCATCAGTTAGGAGAGAAAGAGTTAAGTAGTGACTTGAATAGAGGTATTGTAAAAAACATCTTTTTTATGTGAACTTTGGAAACTAAAGCTATATCTTATCTTATATAATACAAACGTTACTTCAAAAAAGAAGATGATTATGTCCTACGCATCATGCATTCAGTCATGCATATTTACCAGTGACTTAAATTCTGCCAAGTCACTGGTTTTCCTGGCTAGCTCAGGCAAACCATTCCATGCTCTAATGGCACTAGGGAAGAAAGATTTGTACAGATTTGTCCTAGCATATGAGACGAGGAATGTGCCTTTATCTTTGTGTCTTTCTGAGTATTTTATTAAGTTTTGTTTTTGGAGATTATGGTTCAGTGTTTTGTGTATAATTGCTACTTTACTCTTAAGTCTTCTATCCTGAAGGCTTTCTAAATTTAGTGATTTTACTAAAGGTGTTACTCTAGTGAAATGTGAATATTTGTTTGTTATGAATCTCACTGCTCTATTTTGTGTCTGTTCTAGTTTCTTAATGTTTTCTTGAGTTGAGGGGTCCCAAACAGAGGATGCATATTCTATTATTGGCCTAACCAAGATTAAATAGCATTTATGTTTTATGTTCTTATTTGATTTATAGAAATTTCTTTTAATATATATATATAAAGCTATAAACAAATTAAAGTCAACAAATGTTGAAATGACCAAGTGAAAAATATTTTAATAGAGAGAATATTGACTTTGAGTTCAACTATTAAAAAAGAAATAATGACAAACTCATATATGTTGGTATAAAGACCAAGAAGAGAATCAAACATTTTGCTAGGGATAATTAAATGCATTTGTTTAGACACTTTTCTAACAGCTTTAAAAAGAAAAGTCTGTAATGTTAAAATCAGTATTAAACAGAAAAATGTTAACAAAAAAAAAACAACAAACTATTCATGTAATTAAATACTAAATGTATTACTAGGTGGTCTACATGGTAAAAGCATAATAACAAAGGTCAAGTATTGAATCAACTGTGAACTAAATCCATAAAAATAAGTTTAAATACAATTACTTTATTTATGTGCTATTCACCTCCAACTGAAAGTATATGCGCACTACTGAGAAGAATGTTGACCCTTGAATATATTGTTCAAATTAATGTAGGCCTACTGATAACACAGAGTAACTACTTTATCTTTTGGAACAAACAGAAAAAAAAATCTTGATATTGGAATAAGTGGACTGACATACAAAAAAAGGGAAAGAACTTACTGAGATTATCACAAAGGTTTTGTCTGTATGGTGCAAATTATCAACATGAAAAAACCCAGAAGCATGAAGCTTTCCTAATGTGAAAACCTAGCTCAACATCACATTACTGACACACTTTCAAGTGTAAAGAGACCAAAGTCTAACTATATAGAGACACAACAAAAGCACCTATACGTTAATCAGTGTCATTAGTTTCAGAAGGCTTAATGGAACAACAGGGATGTAATATTTATAATACACTATTGGACTTCTAGATTTAGATTGGAGAATGATTGGAATTTAAGAATGTCATTTGAGTAATAAGCTAATCAGTATCATTTGTTTCAGAAGGGGTAATGGAACAACAGGGATGTAATACTTATAATAGACTTAAAGCTAAAGAAAATATTGCAAGTCAAGAATGTCATTTAAGTATTTGTCAATATGACATACGCACTTAGCCTCTCGACCAGTAAACAGAACAACTTTGAGTCGGGTTTTGAACCTTGAGCCTCCTTCATAGGTAGCCAAGTCAAGCCAAGTTCAAGCATACTTCTTAGTCTCTCGAACACACTTCCCTCAGAAGGACCCATATTATATATTATATATTATTAGAGACAGGGTTACTGCAGCGATCAGACCCCATGATGACCTGCTAACTACTGTGAAAAAATGCAAGCTTAAAATCTATGGCCATATAACAAGATCTTCGGGACTCGCAAAGACCTTCCTCCAGGGAACAGTACCAGGAAAAAGAAGAAGAGGCAGACAGAGAAAGCGGTGAGAAGACAACATCAAAGAATGGACAGGCCTATCATTGAAACAAGTTCTAAACAGAGCAAAGGATAGAGAGGAATGGAGAAAGATGGTCTACAAGTCTTGCTTGGTGCCCCAACGGTCCACCAGACTAAAGGATCTAGGTAACAGGTAAAGATCTTATTTTTTCTATCCTTAGGTAGAGAAAATACAAAATGAAATCAGATTACTAAAGCAAGTTTTGGCACTACATAACTGTCATAACTAGAGTAGATCTAGAAGTCTCTAAACTTAGACAGCTACTAGAGTCTATAGCAGTGTTTCTCAAACCTTTTTAGTCTGCCGGCACAGTAAAAAAACTACAAAAATTACGCGGCACACCACGAAGAGCAACAGTTGTTTTATAATGAAAAGAAAAAAAAAAGATTTTACCTGTTTTTAAGTATAACATTTATTGTGAAAGGTGTGCCTGTTTTTGAGAGCAAATGCAATCTAATTAAGGCTCCAAAGTCGACAAATAAACTTGCATTTCATCGTCTTTTGTAAGAAGTTTCTCTCTTTTCTTAGACTTGATTTCAGTCAGTGCAAAAAATATAAACTCATAAATCCACGAAGATGCAAATGGAAGAATTATTTTGATTGCTTTTAAACTGATTGCAGGATATAACTTGTTGATTGAAATCCAAAACACATCCAGGCTTTTCTCGGCAAAACTTGACTTAAAAACTGCATCGTTTTTTAAATCAATGAGCTGCTCTTCTTCTTCAGTTGTAACTTCATTGTTTCCAAATGGAGAGCTCACCCATCCATATTCATTAATTCCAACTGCTGCAATGCTGACTGCAGGTGTGTCAAAGTGTCCAGAATTTCGGAGGTGATTTCTTTATTTGAAGCACATTGATTGCAAGTAGGAAAGCACTCGAAAACTTCTTTCGAGATCTTACTTTGCCACAAAGACAATTTTTCACCAAATGACTTCATTTTTGAGGATGCAGTGATGATGGTTTCCAATGGTCCTTGAAGACTTAAATTCAATGAATTTACTTAGTCAAATAAATCAGAGTGAAATGTCACCTTAACCCACCAGATCTTGTCGTTAATAGAAAATCTAAAGTCTTTTTTTTTTCAGCCTCTAAGAATGAAATCAACTCACCCTAGAGTTGAACGACACGCTTTAACACTTTCCCCCTGGAGAGCCAACGAACGTTAGTGTGATACAAGAGACGTCTGAATCCATTGCTTCACAAAGCTGAGAGAAAAGTAGGGATGTAAGAGGTCAAGATTTGATGAAGTTTAAAACTCCTATCGCTTGATACAGAACAGACATCAAATCTTTCGACTAAAATTTGAAGGCAAGAGCTTCTCTGTGGATCATGCAGTGAACAACTAATAAATCTTAATTCTTGACGCACAAAAGTGACAAATCCCTTTCTATTTCCCTGCATGGAAGGACAGTCATCGGCGCAAACGCTGACACAGTTTTTCCACTGTAGTTTGAATAGCAAAATGTTTTCGTTCATCATATTGAAAATATCTTCGCCTTTGGTCGTAGTTAGTAAGTCTTTGCAAAATAAGAATTTTGAAGGCATTGAAGGCATCGGGTGCAAAGATAGTTTCAACAACTATTTCTAAAGCTAGTGCGATGACTGATTCAGCCTCCTTGTGTGCTTTCTTGCGTTTTGCTACTAACTGAGCAACTTTATAACTGCAACCAATCCCTGGCAACTTTAGGTAGTTCGTAAGTTTCTTAGCTTGCTTATTTTGTTGAGCCCTGATGTTTTCAAAGTGTTCCTTCAGTTGGGCTTTTACAGCTGGATGTTTTGTTTCGAAGTGTCTCTTCAATTTGCTTGGAACAAGCGCCTCATTCGACAGAGTTGCATTGCAGATCAGACAGAATGACAATGGAGAATCTTCAGGTCCTGAAGATATGAGATCATATTCGATGTAATCTTCTTTGTACCTTCGTTTGGTTCCTTGCTTTCATTTAACGCTTTCGAAGTTTCATTCTTGCTCCATGGATAATAATGAATAATGCTTATTGATAATTTGTTAGTATTAGCAGACACCTAAACAATTTACATGAAATACCGTACATCGCTTATTATTACCATTATCAATTTAAGAATTTTGCTGTGCGTCTGCTAAAGCGGCCTACTTTTGAGTCATTAAAATAATATTGGTATAGTGGAAAATTCCATATAAAGCAACATAAAATACAAATTTAATAGTATGCAGACCTGTGTAACACTACACGTGTGGCATTCTGAAAACTCCTGCGGCACACCTGCAAATCTTCGGCGGCACACTAGTGTGCCCGGCATACAGTTTGAGAAACACTGGTCTATAGACTATAGTCTTTTAGACAGTATAGAATAGTATAATAGATCTAATATATTTTAATTTATAAGTTAAGTTTCAATAATAAGTTTTTTTTTATAAGACAAATGAAATAACTCCAATCAATCATAATCAAGGAGTATAGATTCTAATTAATAATAATTTTAAACCAGAAAGAGTAGATTATAGTTTATACTATAGTGATAAGACTTGGAGTAATAAGACCATCATAACTTTTTAAAGACTTCTAAGACTAAACTAAAGACAGACTGAGTCTGAGACTCACCTAAAAGTTAAGTTTAACTTCACAGAGAACTAGATTAGATTATTAGATCTAGATTTTTACTGATTTAGATCATATGATTATGATAGATCTAGAATTCCAGATCTACTCCTAGATCTAGAATAATATCATCTGTAGTAAGCCAAGGTTAATTAGAATCTAGTCTAAGCTAGACTTGCATACAAAACTTTAAAATTAAACGAAGCACTTGACACAGAATGCGAATTCCCTGACTTACTTTTTTTTTTTTTAATTATTATTTCATTCGGTTTATTCAAGGTTCATTGTCTTCTCTGTCAAATTTTTATGTAGCCACAAAATTTAAAAAACTTGCAATGAAAATTCTCCTGAAGAAATGTCAACAAACCAAGAACATTGACTCTTAAATTCTTTAACCTGTCTTACATAATTAAATTAGATCTATATAATGATAGACATAGAACCCTAGATTCTAGATCTAGATATCTGTCTTTAAAAAAAATAGATATAGATCTACACCTAGAGCTATAGAAGCTATGTCTTAGACCTAGCCTAGATTCTATATTTATGATCCATTTCATAAAAATTCATTCACTCCTAACTCCTTCTATCTCTAATGACTAATCATTCTAATTCTAATGATAATCTATAATATTATCAGAATCTTTTATTAAAAATAAAATTATAAAATTCAAATTGATTATTGAATGAAATTGTTATTCATTTAAATATTATTATTATAATAATTTATATTATCATTAAAATTATTAAATAAAATAATTATTAAATTTATTATAACTTTTAACTTAAACTTTTATTTTTTAAAATTTTAATAAGATTGTGACTGTCTTGTTAGATGTCTTATTAGGTCAAGTTAGGTCTTAGTGTCTAAAGTAAGAGTCTAAGATCGTAGGCTTAGGTCTTAGGTCTAGTAATACTATAGAGAGTATAGATATCTAGTAGTAATAGATAGTAGAAGGATCATAGATCTATTTAAATAGATCTAGATATCTCAAACTCAAATAACTTTTATTATACTATTGCCTGTATTCCTGTATACATTTCTGTACGATCACAATGAGTAGTACAAGTCCTAGAGCCAGAGGCGAGGAAGGGCTTATTGAAAAATTTCCTGTAAATCTTCAGTTATCATAATCTACAATCTAATCTAGTAAAATCTAGTAGATTTAAGTAGATGTAGTTGTAGATCTAAATCTAATTATAAATAATCTAGATTCTAGTATAATATGTATTTCTGGCCATACTTATAATACTTGTACTGATGATAACTATATTATTAATATTATATTAAGGATACAAAATTATAATGTATCATTTTTAAAATTCTAGCAATATTCTATATATTATTTTTATTTATAGTCATAGGTCTAGATCTAACTATATACTATAATGTTTGGAAAAATGTTTTACATGTTTCAGATGTTCCTTCAGAGTTGAAGATAGTTACTTCCTAGTCCAAACCTCCCACAGGACGACGGGGGATGGGAGCGGGCAGGGCTTGAACCCGGGACCATTAATAAATCAAAGCGACAGTCCAGCGTGCAAACCGCTCGACCAGGCAGCCATCCTATATCTAGAGACACTAGTCACTAGAGTCTATTCTATCCTATTAATAGATCTATGTAGTATGAGATATATCTAGATTATAAATCCATCAATCCATTTTATTTAAATCTAGAACAGAGGCTTATATAGATTCAGTAAAGTGGTCTATATGAAAATATCTAAAACTTTTAGATGAGCCCAGATCTACATCTTAATATTCCTGCTGAATGGCAGGCAATGGTGGTGGATTGGTTGGAACATGGGACCATTGTAATGACAGTCTTGAGTGCATACTGAATGACCATTTATTACAGCCATTTAAAAATCTCCACTAGTAGATGTACATTAGATCATTCATCTATAGAAATAGTAGGTGAATAATTCTGCAGATAACATTTAATGTATGATCAGAACTAGATCCAGATCTGCTAAAACTAAAATATTTGAATGTTTGTTTGTAAAATATTTTACGTGTTTCGGATATTCCTTCTGAGTGGGAGATATTCTACTTCCTAGTCCAAACCTCCTGCAGGACAATGGGGGACGGACCATCAAGACAATTAAATGACAGTTCAGTGCATATAAGGCACAACCAGACAGCCATCCTAATAATATGATTATTTATTAGAACTTTCCCTTTGTCTGTGGCACATTATGTCCTAGAAACCATCTTTTCCCTTTTTGCTACTTATCATGGACTAAAGAGACCAATCATTGATACACAACTGCAGTTACATGCATAATAATGTAGTATTTTAATATACAAAGATTGGAAAGTCTTCTTTTGAAATTGTCCTTTGCACTGATTAGCTTTTAAACCAAAGATGCTTCTTAATTAAAAATGATTTTTATGCTGTTTCTTTCATTAAAACTCTATACCCATGTTTATATGTTTTTGTTTGTAACTTCATCTTGTCTACACATTCCTGTGTTGTTAGTACATCTTTAAGAGATAAGTAAACCAGTCTAACCCAGGAAATAATCCATTCATGATGTGATCTGTCCATCTTTTTTTCTAACCTTTTAATGTTACTTTGATCAGAACACTATATTTAAATGTATTATAATGTATTATAAATGTAAATGTATTATAATTTGTATTTCAGCATTATAAAACCTACAAAGCTTGTCAGTCTCAAGCTCTGATGTCGAGCTCTTTTGCTTTGCTTATGGGTACGTGATTTTTGGAGCATTTGACTCCTCGGCTGCGGCTTTTCTATGAAATGTTTAATGCAGGCACAAAATATTATTTATAAATTTGCCTTTTAAGAGACGACTAAAATTTTTTGAAATGCAAGCCTATGGAAAAGAGTCACATTTTAATAGCTTGAATAATTGCTTGCAAACATTGGTATTATTATCTCAGGGGCAATGTCCCATGGGGGAGGGGGAAATTGATATCTAAGGGAGTTGATATTTCAGTCCATTAAAGGCCCTAAAGAGGAACTTATGGGATTATTACTATCAAAGGACAAATGCTTGAAGTTCATTAATCAATATTGTATTTGAGTGCTTTAAAAGAAATATCAAATTCCTTTATAAAAAATTGTCTAGATTTCAACAGAGGTAGAAAAAGTATGAAATGCACAAGGAATGGGTTTGTTGTATTTTGAAAGAGAAATTTTATCATGAAATACTTAAAAGTGCCAACTATTATACTATTCACCAAGAAGCACTATGTGCCAGATATTTCCTGAAGAAAAGTGCCAAGTAATTGAAGTGTGAATAAAGATGATCAACTTCATTGGGACTAAAGTTCTTTCCCTTCACCAATTTAAAAGAGTCATTGAGGTAGAGAGTGAGTTATGGAGATCTTCTGCTGGATAAAGTTTGATGGTAATCGAGTAATAAAATATGAAAGCATTTCTTGTTGAGAAAATTTTTCATTATGTGATCTAGTCTATAAGCAGTGGTGCCCAAAGTAAGGCCCGCAAGGCGGTTCTATCCGGCCCGCCGAAACATCAGCACAAATTTAGAAAGTCTCCCTTCATAAAAAAAAGGTTGAAAAATGTATTTTTACCAATGTTAGGACTCTCACTTTTCTCGGGTTTGTAATATGACCTTTATCATTTTTCGCGTATGAAATGGGACTTGATTGTACAAATTATCAGGAAAAGGGGACGGATCTTTTTGCAAACATATTTGATTTATAAAGTGAATGTTGCTGATTAAAAACCAACAACATATATTACGGTATTAGAAACAAAAATGACAGTATTCTTGGTATGAGCCGCGGATAAAAGACGGTTACACTACACCTATAGATTGGAGGACTGATAGAAAATTTATAAAAAAGTGAAAAGAAAATGAGTTTGTGGTAAAACTAGCTAAAATGTTGCTTACATTTTAAGTAGCATAAAAAAAGATAAACTTCAAATGGCTCAATAAATAATGTAAGTTTCAAAATCAAGTAGTTTCAGGTCGATTACACTTCTATTTTATACCTTTTCGGTCATGTGGCCCGCGACACGAGTGTCGAAAATTAAAATGGCCCGCAGGTTGAATTAGGTTGGGCATCACTGCTATAAGCATGAACACTATACAAGTCATAAAATAAAAAAATCTTCTCATAGCTTCATGTTATTCAAGATAATGCTTGACTGAATAGATCACAGTAGGTAGAGGATACAGTGATAAAATATACAGATAGACCAAAACAATGACACTTAATTACAGACATCAGTTTAGGGGTTCTGATGGATTGAGTGACTTGAGAAGCATGATACGCGTAGTAAGCTTGTCTGTTTATGGGCTTTTAATCACCAGCATAGGGCTCTTTAGAAACATATTAGAAAAGGGGGAAAAAAAATTAGTAAAAATTCCTTCAATTACAGGTGGCAATTTTATCTATTTACTAGGTGAAAATATGCACTGTTCAAGCTTATTAAAATAATGTCGATTGTTTTTTTTTTTGTTCATCATGAAATAATGTAATCATTTATAGTTAATAAACTTTATTTGTGATGATAACATAATAGTATTTTACATGTCAGTCAATTAATTTTGTATGTCGCATCTTAGCATCATAGTAAAAATTCATAACTATTTAATCATGTAGTTGAAAATGTCTCTTTCTCACTCTAGTCTTAGCAATACATTTTAGTTGATTGATTGGCTGGCTGGCTCTAACCTGCAAGACTTTCAATTTTTTTTTAAATAAACTTTTAAACTACCTTTTCATAATGTGTATTTTTAGGTTATCCATAACATTACAAGAGCATTGCAAGCACAGAGAGAGACCTATGCACATAAATTTAAAAAAATTACTTTGTAGTGTCAAGTAGTTAGGCAAAACATTTTAAAAAGTAAATGATAGACATTGTATTAAAGTTAAAGATTCATTAAAATTAAAGATTCAGTGCAATCTTTCACTTGGCCACATGTGACCTGTATATTTTGCCACTTATGATACAGACAGAGACATTGTTCTGTAGGGATCAATTCAAATCTCCCCCTTCCCCCCCCCCCCCCCCAAGTGTTTTTCTTCAGCATGAGGTTTTCTTTTGGTCTCAAATGTCCGTCTTGTGACTTTTGCAAGAATTTTCAGCTGTTCAGAAGCCATAAAAATGGTCATAATAAAGAAAGTATTGAATGCAATACATAAATTTTATGGACTATATTTTCATTTTTGGCTAAAACTCAATTCAGCTTAAATAAAGATACAGTAGTAGTCCTGATGTATTGCTCTAATAAAGCTATATTGTATTAAATGATTTTCAAAGTAATTTATAAGTCACTTTGCATTTTCTTTTTGGTTTTATTTTTAGCTTCTATGTGTAGTTACCTAGCAATGAATGCTTTCAATCAAAGATTCAAACCAAATATCAACAAAAATTGGCTGGTGGCTGGACCTGTTCTGTTTGGTGTTTTATCTGCCTATGTTGTAGTACAGCACAAGACAACTAACTGCCAAAACATGTGGATGGCTATGGAAGAGAAACATTCTGTACTGACACCAGCAAGTGGTAAGAGAAATTATTTATTGACAATCAGACATCATTACGGAGACCAGGGTTATAGCAAATACACATATGTTTTTATTTGTTTTATATTTTCCTTCTTCTTGAAACTGTCAGGTAGAGTTGAGCCTTCGGCTCTTGGAACTCTAGGCCAGCAAAAGTGAACAAGAACTCCCTCTCACAGGCCTGAATGAGAACAGTGTACTCTGTTCTGTCTGGTGGAGATTATTACATTCTAGCCTAAGGAGGTTTCAATCCCAGGACCATTGTGACAATAGTCCAGAGTACATACCTCATATATAGCTCCTCCTTTGTGATCTAAGAAAAGCACATTATGGACTAAAGTCAAATCCTCACTTTATGGCACCATACCTCATAACAAGGCAGCCATCCTATCATTTATATCAAAGTAGTTGTTATCTTAAAGTTTTCCAAAGTTCCTGCTAAACTGTAGAAGGTCATTCATAACAATACATTTTATTGTATTCATCACTAAATGTCATACTCGGTAGTCCATAAGTGTGTAGCATTAGATGGAAAAAAAGTTATGAATTTTGGTACAATACTTTTAGCAGAGGAGAATAAGGGTTATAGGTATGTTCTCTGTATTCAGTATGAAACATTTTAGCACAGCTGTTTTAGTGCTAGAACTTCTGATGATAATTTTTAAAAAATCCACACTATAAATTTTTGAATACATTTTTTTTTGTACTCGACTTCAGTATTTATATTAGACATTCTCCCCCCTCTTCCAAAAGAAACGTTTTTAAAGGTTTTGACTATTTTATGAATAAATATAGGGAACTATGATAGGTCCTTACCTGTGACCATGATATTAAAATGCTTTCCCTGCATGAATTAAAGGTGAGGTGTGGGAAAATCAAAGGATAACATCCATCGAATTAACTTCCATATAAATTAAATAAGCCATTTTTGGTTTGAACAAAAAAAGTGCATAGATTTATTTCTATCATTGTTTCCCTTTGTTTTTGGACACCATTAAAACCCACACGCCTTAAACCCAAAATCTAATGGGTAAAAATAACTCAAGCTCTTCACATTAAAAATATGTTAGAATAGAAACACACATAAAAACATAGATATACTGGTGTGTCATTCTTTTTAGAGATGTAATAAAATGAACATATTGTTACGTTTCTCCTCTCTCCTATCTTAGGCATTCTGTAAACACTGCTAAACACACAACACATCAAGAACTTGACAACACGAGCTCTAAAAATAATCTGGTACTTTAATAATGGAAAGATAACAGCCAATATTAGACAATTGGCAACACATCAACAGCTACAAATGCTACACTGTACATCACAGAACTAAACTCTACTGTCTCTATCTCTTTCTGGACACGTACATTCACTCGACCAGGACCGACTTCATAGCCAGACTAACAGACCTGGTCTCCTCCGTGTCCTGTCTTGAACTCCCTGCTTTACACACTGTCTCTTCTACATGCAGGCTTATGATCAAATGACCATAACAGTGGTCACATGCAAAGTTCATGCCTTGCCCTTCGATGTAGCACGCTAAACTGTTTAGCTGGCCTGTGTCAAAAATATAGCTGATCACACTTAGTTAACCCTTTTGTGCCGCCAATAGGGTTATAACAATATATAATGTGTTAGAAACATTTAGAAGCAAATGTCCTGCTCCTTCATGTTATTGAGCACTTGTTTGTTAACAAGCATTAAAAGAGTCAAAAACTGTTGTTGCGCAAATATTTACAACAATAAATGTGAAGAAGTTCTGAACATGTCATATAGTGCCACATTTCCATACACACAATTTAATCACATAATTTCTTCTTTTGAAGATTATTTGGTGTTTAAAAGTTTGAATAAGAATGTGTTTTAAAATTATTTGAATTTTTAAAATTCTAATTGCTTTTCTTTGTTTTTTAACCATGAAAATGTTTAGAACGAGCAGCCATGAGAGAGAAAACATAAGACGATCAAGAGTTTAGTTTAAACAGAACTTGTGTTATTGACATATGGAAATCTAATTATCTATACCGGTTGTAAGTTTTGATATTACAAATCAATTTTGTCATAAATGTATATTGTGCATTATTTTGTATGTAAACATTTTAGATGCCAATCAATTTGTTAATGTAAACATTTTATAGTCCTGGGTGCTCATCACTTCGACAATGTAAACATTTTAGATAATCCAGAATGACTACAATATTCTAAACATTTGAGACTCATATATACTCCTGGATGCCCATCACTATTTAATGTAAACCTAATATAATGGCTAGATGTTTATATGATACATTGGGGCAGTACACCAATATGGAAAATAAAGATTATTAATTGTTATCCATAAACCTTATGCAAGATGACAGAAGACAGTGTGTAGTGTTCAGACTTTGACTCTTGTGATAGTATTGATATGTGCTTATCATAGTATTGAGAGGTGCTTATCATATTATTGAGAAGTGCTTATCATAGTATTGAGAAGTGCTTATCATAGTATTGAGAAGTGCTTATCATAGAATTGAGAAGTGCTTATCACATTCCCAAGTAGGAAAAAATCTCTCAGTTTTGATGTAGATTTCGGAAAATATCTTCACAGACATTTAATTACCAATTTTTGTATTAAATTTCAGATTCAGCAATTTTATTTGGACATAGGTCTGTCCAAATGAAATCCTATAGAAACTATGGAAGTAGTTATTTATAATCTATGGATACCCAAAGCTGTAAAACATAGATTGTTATTTCTCAATTTCTTAGAAGTATTTAGTTATTTATATGTATATATAGAAAGATGTTTACAATTTATGCAATTTGCACAAATATTTTTTTATCAGTTACTCAATAATGTTACTTTACCTTAAATAAAATGTACACGTTTTTGAGATAAATTTTTTGATGAATTTTCAGAAATTTTGCAAACCAGAAGTGAAATAAAAAAAAAAATAATGTGACACATCTTTGATAAGAAAGAAAATGTTAATTAATATAAAATGTTGTTGCACCTTGTTAATAAGAAAGCTTCTCAGCTTGAAAAAATTTATTATGTAAAAATGTTTAAAATGTTCTTTGATTTACATTGACTAAAGAGATTTGGTACTACTTTTTCCCCCTCATAAAATCATAAATGTAATTATTTTATTCCTAGCTTATACTATGAATAGTTTGTAATTTGCAAGTCATGTTTTTTTTACTGAACTATAGCTTATTGGTGTATATATTTTGTTTTTATTAAATAAATAAATAACACTGTATGTAATTTCTCATTAAAATTCATGCTTTATTTCACATAGACCGACTTCTCTGACTGAAACTTTAAGTTTGAAAGAACTTGTTATTTTTGGGGATTTAATTTGAAATGGAAACTCCCAAGAGACATGAACAAATAAAAATTGTATAGTTGCCATTCATAGAAGAGATTTTACTACTTTTTATATATTACAAGCTGCAACTAAATGTTTTTCAGTTTCAATACTATGCATTGGATGACCTTTTTTCATATCATACTAACAGATAGTATAAACCCTTTTTTTTTGTTGTTGTTAAAATTGGTAAATTCTAAATTTCTCTTTATAACTGAAAAATTTAGTACTATTTTCAGAAAAGTTAAAAGAAAAAAGGTTGGGGGGGGTATCAAAAACTTCAAAGAAAAACTAAACTTTGAAAAATAAAGTGTCCCAGTACTGTAAAAGAATAAGCTCTTTTGCCTAAATAAGTAACCACTTAAAGAACAAACTTCGCCTACTCCTTATTAAGTGACCACTTAAAGAACAAACTTCGCCGCCTACTTATTATGTTGAACCATTGGGGCACCACCAACTTCTGTATTTCTCTCCGTCCTTTCCCTCAAATAGAATTTCAAAGAACAAACTATGCAAAAATGCTTCATTTAATTTATTATATAAAATAGTTTATGCTTGAATTCCTTTACATATTGTACAATACACTTTAGATAGCAGTTTCGTTTAATGTTCTGTCAAACTTGCATTGAACAAAAGTTTCATAGTACATGAGAAGTAGTTCAGTTACATAATGTAAAAATATTTAACTTATAAAATAATAATGTAAAAATATACAATATGAAATAATAATATAAAAATATATAACATTTAGCCAACACTTAAAATCAAGGGGCACAATCACAGGATAATAAGAACAAAATACAAATCTGAACAATAGAATTGAAACAAAGTTTTTAAGATGCTGACCATTTGTAAAGATGTGAAACATTAAAAGACAATTTACCTATGTGAATACATTCCTTATGTTTCTAACATACTTTATTTTATACTTCAGTTACACATAAAGTAATTTTTTTTTAAAAATGTATGACAGTAGGTCTAGTCCACGTTGCGTCAGTTTTAGCGCTAACCTTGTTAAGTGGACTATCTTCTCTAGGAAACGAAGGGTAGATCGGATAGAAAAAAGCATTTGTGACAAACTTCACAGACTACGAGACAGCTTAAACAGATTAAATCCCACACCCAATTCAGACATTGCGCCCACCCTTACAAACACTCAATTATACTTTCTTGGAAAGCCCGCCCAGACATACCCTATTATTACATTAACCCAGCACAACCAACAAATGGAAGTGCGGATTAGCAGCAAAAAAACAGCATACTATGTTTCCTTAGCACAGATGACAACAAAGCCTGCATCATGTAGGTCTAATGTTCAAGAGAAATCTGGGTATGAACGTATATACCTTCATTACCTTGTGTGCTATTATAGTATTATATGAATGTTTGCTGTAATAATGTTCTTTTTTTATGGACAATTGTAGTCTACAACTAATTTTATCAAGGATAATAAATGTTGTTATTATTTGTAAATAGACTGTAAAATTGACTAACAATCAAATAGATAGGCCAATAATTCAGTCAAGCGTAAACCAAGAGTATTGATTTGAAATGTTAGTGAGGGTCTCATAAAACAAGTTAGGCCTAGAGGTTCCGCGGAATGCTTGAACATACACATAACAATGCAATTGCTCTTGTCTTCATAAATCAAATAACCAGCTATTTAGTTTCGAAGTTATTTTACTTCTATTCAAGTAATTTTTTTAGAATCTAATTATTGTATTTTGGTATTGACTCTCAGTATCCGTTTTTTTTTTCCTAAATAAATAGTTTAATAGTTTTTCAAACATGCATTGTAACCATTTATATCATTTTATTAAGATCGAGTAATCAAATATCGTATCGTAACCTTTTTAAAGACATTTTAATACTTATCTCTGCTCGTGCGATCCTGATTCACCTCTGAGTGGTTACTATTTTTCCAAGCGTCCTACCATCGTTTTGTTATCTTTTTTTTAACGTTAACAAAACAGATCCACTTTAAGATGCTGAATGAACTAAACACTGATAGATTGACTGATTTATCATCAAGATATCTCTGAAACCGCCGAACGGATTGGCATAAAATTTTTTACACGGGTTCTTTTTACCTCTTCGATGCTTTTCGGAATTCAGAGGCTACGTTTTATCTTCTGAAGACGAATTTTTTTTTAAAATTAGACCTACATATGTAGGCCCTTTGCTTTTTTTTTTTTTATTGAAAATAAGGAATTTAATACTCTTTACTATTGATATATAAAAAAAACAGAAGCAATATTAAGACCAGATGCTAATTATTTTCATATTCTAAGAACATTTATGCATAGCTTTCAGTTTGTTTTATTTAAAATAAAGTTATAAAATAAATAATATCAGGTGGCCGAGCCTTGCTCGGTTAAATAATTTATACTAAAAAGGTTATATAATACTGCTACTCGTGCTACAGCCTATGGAAGGAAATGGCCTGCTTTTACACATCCCTCCATTCAGATATCTCCTGGGCCTTTCTTTACCACACCCTAACGGTTACCCTTAGTTTTTTTTACTGAGGTTTATAGTTAAATCAAAAGTGGCTGCAGAATAGCAAACTCGTTGACCGCTAGCTAGATATCTTGTTCAGTGGATATATTTTGCCACATCCAGGGCAAGCATAACCATTGTCCTCCGGTGGTCGATTAAGATTTTCTTTTCGCGTCTGTGTCTGTCCTCGGCAGCCAATTTTCTGTTGGGCTCAAATATGTATCCTTGGCCTTTGTATAGAGGGAATTGTTTAAGTCCGACATTTACTCTTGACAGAGCAGTATCCTGTATGAGAGAAGAATCTCAGACAAACGCATGCCAAAGGCGGTCTTTTTTTTTTTTTTTGGTGAGCTAATTAGAGTTATGCACATAAATCAAATTCTTCTATCAATTTGTTGAAACTTTTGTAAACACTTGAACTTCTTCAGATAACCACGTGCTTGATTTCTGTTCTTGATAGCTGTTCAGTTACAAATTAACGCATACACGGAAATAAACCTTCAACTACGGTGCGCAAAATGTTGTGTCTATTCATTCATCGATTAAACTTGTTGCTTTAGTGAACGGATGTAAGCCAGTGACGTAGGAGGTGTCAAGTTTTTTTTCCCTTTGACGTCGTGGGAAAAAATTTCATTCATAAATTCTCCATGTCATTCATAAAACCTTCAAACCAAAATAAGTTTTTCTATAATGGACATTTTTCAAACCGATATAACGGTCGAACTCGAGTTTTCCCGATGTGGCCAATGAGCTGAGAATTTTTTTCTCACTAACATTTAGATACGTTGAAATTTTAAAGAAAATCGTTAGAGCCGTTTTCGAAATAGAAGAAATATAGCCTATATATATATATATATATATATATATATATATATATATATACAAGAATTGCTCGCTTAAGAGTATAGGATTAATAATCGAAAGTGAATTTTGATGTATGAGCACCTACCATTTTGTAAAAACACAGACTCACTTTGTAATATATAGTTATTGACAATTTAAATTGTATTTTTTTTTTTCAAATAGACATAAACGATGTCAAGGTTTTTGACAAAAAAACAAAAGCATGCGTAGCCGTAGGCTAATGTTTAAAGAAGAAACCTTATTTCTATCCAGTTCTAATCGGATTCTGACATTAGTTTTGAAAAAAAAATGTTTCATTGTATTCCCTTCAGCGGCTAATCTTAGTTTATAGGAAATCACTTTTATATTTTCTTTGTTTTTGGGACCTACGTCTTACATATGATCCTAATGCATCAAGATGGCCCCACTTTGATTGATTCCCTTGGACTCGGATAGACTGCCACGATGTACAAGATGGTCAGTTATTCTCGTCTGGTTATACCCAACACAGTGGACACTGGCTCCACTACTTCCTGGACATGTATCAGTTGTATAGGTAAATTTTGTTAAGAAGCTTGCCACTCCATCTTTGTCAATCCAGTGACCCAAGCTGACATGTTTGGAACATCCATGAGGATGTGAAACTACAAAGGCTAATTTAACATCGTCCTTAGATTCGCCAAAACTTTCATTTATTTTTTTGCTGATACTTTTATAATTTTCCCACATTTCTTTCAATTTATGTCCTAAAGTTCGGTCACATGTAACACTGACCAACACACACTTGTCCCACCTGTCTGCAATGTCTACTCTGACTCTATCGATGATGATTCTAGGACACTTATCTTGATCAAAAAATAATCTCACAGTTGTATCTCTTGCCTCAGCCTCATTGAATACCACGTGGGTTGCTGTTACGACATTAAACTCCCACCACTCTTCACTGGGGGAGTCCGAAGTCTCACATTGTTTACACCAACACTTTTGGTATTCGCTATGCTCGAGTCTATCTGGACTGACACCATTTCTACAATGGAAGACATTTTTGATCATACCAGTCCCCGAACTTCCTTCAACGCCGTGAAACGAGTACAAGTGCCTTGAATTAAAATAAAATGTTTTTCGTTCTAAACTAATGTTTTTGACAGCAATTCTGACTGTTAGGTCAGCTACAGATAGAATATATTCATACAAATCTTTCTTCTGATATCCTTCGGGTAAATGACTCTTGCCAGTCATTTTGAATTCATGAATGGGTATAAAACCTTTATGACTTGGATCTTTCACACACTTGTCCATGTTTTGATGTAAATTAGCTTCTCCATTTTCCGATTTCTGACACTCATCCTCCCCTGAAATATGAAAGTACTACTTATAATTAGTAATTTTAATGATAATAATTTAACAAACAAAATATATGCTCAAGGCTGTTAACAAACAAAATATAGGCTCAAGGCGATGTGATAACATTACAAACATAAACACGAGAGCTAAAATGACAAACTAATAAAAAAAATTAAACAGATAGATAGGCTACTAATGTTCTTCTTGATTGTAGTGTAGCATGGGGAGTGAGTTCCAGACCTTTGGTCCGTGCACTGAAAAAGCCCGCAGACCGTAGCTTTTGAGGGAGAGACGAGATGAGAAGCGTTGAGTCCATTGAGCGCAGAGACACACGGAGTGCTCAGTTCACTAAGGTATAAAGGCATTTATTTATTATAGGTATACTGAAGACAAAGTGTGACCAGCATGTGGTCGATTCCCGCCTCTTTTAGCCTATTTATTATTATAAAGTGTTGCACCACTTCCAATGCATTAGAGGTTCACTCTATCTTATCTTATCTCATATATATCAGACGTTACTTCAAAAAGATCATTACGCCCTACATATTTCATGTGTCAATCTAGCAACTAAAACGTATTTGAAATCAAATGGACAAATACTATGCGGTAATAAAATGGCGTTGATACTAAGGACTGTAACTCTTGAGATATTCAGTAAGCTACTTTCAGTCCTTGCTATTGCTTAGGGCCTATACAATAACACAGTGGCGTCAATAGATTGGGTGTCACCCGGTGCGGTCAGCTCAGGGTGTAACCCTCGCCCCCCCTCCAATTAAAAATAATACTTTTTTTTCGTTTCTTTCTTGCGCTGTAATACATATAGCTTATAATTACTACGATAATTGATTGTTCAACAATTATAAAATGAGTCTCTATTAAAATTTAACATACAGTTTTTTATTACAACCTATCTACAGTTCACTGAGTTTTGGTAGACATGCACGCATCCGTTTTCTTTGGAATCGAAGACATTGCCATTAATCTATTGTTCAATTTTACACCAAAGCAACCATAAGTCAATTACAATGTTGTTGTTTTTTTGGATTTCAAACTTGAAAACGTATCATCAACTTGAAGTTAATGTCAGTAACGATCTCATTTTGAATACAATTCCACCTTGTGAAAGTGTCTTTTGTTCCTTTGTCTCAAAAAGTTCTTGATTTTAATTGCAAAAATCTTTTTCACATGAGACGCCATAGACACACAGATGGTAAGAAACGGTTGAAGGCTTTGTTAAATGATTTAGAGATATTTTTAACGTGCTTGTGGCATATAAATTTATAAATCATGCAATGTCAGCTTTATTTTCTTCAAGAATTACTTTTGTTTCTTGGTCATGATATTTCTGATGGAATGTCGCCTTTTGAAAAAAAATGAATATTTTGAAACTGACATCTACAATACTTTGTTGGTTGTTGAACTGAAGATTTTTTTTCCGTTGGATTTATCTATATGTATCTCCTACATCAATGATTGCTTTCAGTAGGAGCTGAAACTCACAATGCACATACTAATCAATCTCTTTTTCTCTTCTTAAGTAGTTAGTCCGACATATAGTGATCAATCGTCTGACATTTTCTTTTTGTTTATATATTTTTTTATTTTGAATCACAGTGTTTTTTGTTTTTTTTTAGTAGAGCCTTTTTATACACTTGGCGCTAAAGTGTTACGCTTTTGTTAAAGAAAAGGTTTAATTAGTCACTACATTGTCAAAAGTTTAAAATTAGGCCTACTCTTGTGCATTTTTGGCGTTCTTGTACATCTCCCCTCTCACCCACTCCCCAAAAATAAAGTAAGGCTAGGCGCCTTTTTTCGCCAATAATTTCAGAACGAAAAAAGAAAGTATTTCAGTCGTATCAAAAAATGCTTGGAAAAAGCTGACTTCTGGAAAAGAATGTTGACCACATGGTTCGAGTGAATGTTATATAGATAGCTATTCTGTTGGTTCTTAATAAATTTCCTGTACTCCTCCATAGTTCCAGACACTGAAGCTGCTTTTTCATATCCTTGAGCTCCACATATACATTCAAGCTCATCCTTTTCTAGACATTTTAAGATATTAAGTTCATCTCATCAGCTTTTTTTGTCTCCCTTAAAATCATATAACTTCTGAATCTGATCAGTGTGTGCTATGTTAGGTGTGCTATGTCAGATGTGTTGTCAACAAAATACACAGGTGCTTACAGTCAGTCTGACTCTAATATCTTTTACATCTATACATTTACATTTATAAACTTTTTAACATTACAGATGTGCTTTCAGCTATTGGGTATCTACAGAATATTGCCATCTTCTCATGGAAGTTCTTTATTTAATGAAGACTCATTGTTAATATGGTCAAAAAATGTCAAATACTCTGCTTTTATAGAAACAGTCCGTGCTTATATCCTTCTATCACTTTTCTTCTATACATCGGTCATATCAATGACTTCCTTGTCAATGGTAGGCCTACTTGTAGCTGGATATCCTTTTTTTTTCCAATCCAGATGAATTCTTCATAAGTCTTTAAATATTTCGATTTCAGACTTTATTTCAACACCTTAAATTAAGTTACACATTTCTATTTCATTTCAACACAATTAGATGAAGATAGTTGACAACAACGAAATATAGCAGAGTGACTAAATCGTCCCCATTACGAAGCATAAGAACCATTCTTGGCAGTAGCCGAGAAGAAAAATCCCCTAAAATATTCAAGTATATCATGCGACCGACACATTGTAACAATTCTTTCATCTTGGCTAGAGCTTCATTAACAGAAAAATGAAATTTCAATATCTTCAGGAATCTCTATTGCCACTTATTTACTGTCCAATTCTACAAACTTTACATTCATTCCATGTGATATTTCAACAATATTTTATTCCTGAAGAATGTTGTCATTCGTTAAACAGTGACTATTGGCTGGCATCCTAAAAAATGATCCTAGCTACAAATTCAATAGATTCGACGATTTAAACTTTAAAAAAATCAAAGCTGTGTTCATTTACATACATGCAGCTGGTATACATGTGAAAGTAGGTTTTCACGTTTTCCTTGTTATATTAAATATGATATTGCATTTTAAACCTTTTGATAGAATTTCATTAAACAATTAAAATATGTTTAGTCAAAATGAATAGTATGTTCCAATAGTTAGCCGCTGTCTTTTATTTTTTCTGATTATCAGTTATTCCCAAAGCACAATTTTTACTTGGGTGCCACCCCCTAACGGGTGTCACCCCGTGCGGACCGCACCCCCGCACCCTAGTGACGTCACTGCCTATAGATAATCTATTTATATAATTTCCACATTTCTTTGTTTTGCTTTATCTTCTGCAGTCCTAAAGGAGTTTTGGGCAAGGACTAAATGATCTTCAACTCTAAAGGAACGCCCTGAGCTTATAAAAAAGAGCTTAAAAGACTTTTTAACGGGTTCATATATACACATTTAAAAAAATCGAGGGAAAAAAAAAGTTTTTTTTACGCTATTAAAATATTAAAGCGATTGCAGTGGCGACAAGCCTTTCACATGTGAATCTCTCATTTTTGTTTCAACAGAAATATGTATCAACATAGTTTATTTATTTCTACGTTTAAAGTTGGCAAGCGTAATTAAATTACCTATGATGCCTTTCTCCCAAGTTGCCATTCTGCAGATTGATTGTGTTTTGCACCTAAACAAAATAAACAAAATGTTTTTCTTGAGTTTATTGTTTGTAAAAATGGTGGACCTATTTAAATAAACACAATAGATATTAATATAAAAGAAATGTTAGCATAAAATAATTGTACGGGCCTAAGGGCGAAGGTCACAGCGGAAGCCTTCATTCCAGGATGTGATATCAAATGGATAATGTGTAAATTAAAATAAATTATAATGAATTTGGAGGAGGGGTGGATGAGTGGCAAAGGGAGGGAACCCGAGCTGGATACATTGTGAAGACTGGGATTTTTTTAAATGTCGGGATCTTGTGGGCGCTTCTGAGTCTACCCAGCTGCAATGGGAACCTGACATTAGTTGGAAGAAAGCAAAGATGGTTGGTGGTTGTGCTGGCCACATGATACCCTTGTTAACCGTAAACCTCACAAACAGATGGCCTTTAATCATCTGCCCCATAGGTCGTAAGGTTTGGAAAAGGAATTTTACTTTATAGTTTGTTCAAGATATTTTCTAGTTCTCTAGCTTAATTTTTTTATGCTTAGAAAACGTATGACCATAGACTTATACTTATATATCTAGACTGGAAACCAGAAATAAACTCCCATCCGCGACTGATCGATTCACAGATCAATCTATATATAGATTCTTATGTACGTAAACTCTTTTTTTCAGTTTTTAGGGGGGGGGGGGGGCGCCACAATCAATCTATTCTATCCACTGGCCAATAAGAGAGTTTTATGAAGTGAAAATTTGTGAATTGCAAGTGTGTGTACTTTATTTTATGCCTAAATTTTGTTTAATCTCTAAGTCTCTAAGACTGAAGATCATGCAATTTTTTTAATTTTTCATAATTCGGAAATCCGAATACAATAGATATACATGTTTTCAAATTACATGAAGTACTTCCTTTTTCCAGTCTATATTTATGTATGTCTAAGGATAGGCCTAATGTTTCAAAAATCCTAGATGGAAATACTAGGCCTATGTAATTCATGATGATTTAAATTATCTTATGTACATTTAAATAGATTGATCATTTAGATCTTTCTAGATTATGTAGATCTAGATCTATCTAGAAATCATAAAATAATAATTTTGAGACGAGAGTAGGGGAAGGTGGGGTGAAATGTCACAATTTTCAGATTTTGATTTTTTAAACATATTTAGAATTTATTGATTCTCACCAAACTTAACATGCTGTAACTTAAACATTCAGACAGCACTTAGAGCAAATGAAATCAACTTTATCTCTTTATTCATCAAAGTTATACAACAAAAAAGTGTCTGGGTTGAGGTTGTGACATCCTGCCCCACACCTGGGTAAGTTGACACAGGCATGGGGTAAAATGTCACACATTAAAAAAATCACCATATCTTGCTATGTCTAAAAGAAATAACATATTAAGTCAGAACTTTGTTCTTGTAGTTGTTTTCTTGACTGGCCGTCGTGAAAGAATGATATATAT
>JADKLZ010000166.1:4574910-4589645 GCA_021533235.1 Biomphalaria straminea | reverse complement strand
CCATATATAAACCTTATAATAATATCTTTCTGATCCTCAGTAGGCTATAACAAAGATACACCTAAGTAAAAGAACAAATATTTTGACTTACTTTATAACAGAGCCTCTCACAGATATTGCACAGAACCACAGACAATTTGATATATAATAAGGTTAGACCCTAGATTGCATACTGATTGTTAATAGCGGCTAATGTAAGGACCTAATAATAGACTGGCATGTAGTGATTGTTATACAGTTGACCTGGCACGACAGCATAGGAAAGAAGTCTAAACGCTTGATCTCGTGACTTCAAGAAACCAGAAACAGTCATGGGATTTTTTTTTAAAATAAGAAATATTAAAAATTACAAGAAATTTTAACTTTACCATATAGGTCTACATTATTATTAGGCCTAATT
This sequence comes from Biomphalaria straminea, assembly GCA_021533235.1. NCBI lineage: Eukaryota > Metazoa > Mollusca > Gastropoda > Planorbidae > Biomphalaria > Biomphalaria straminea. The sequence goes on along the minus strand of JADKLZ010000166.1, from coordinate 4,589,245 downwards.
TTAAAAAATCTATATGTATTTTAAAGCTTATATCAACTCACTCTGTCTGTCTGTCTGTCTATCTGGCAAAGAGTTAGAATTATTTTCCTCCCAATTCACATTATAGGATCAAGTTGAAACTTTGCACTATGAAGTAATTAAAACAATAAACAGTTAGTTGATTAATTATTTTGTTTGATATCAAAATAAAGGGAATAACTGCTACTTAATTAGAGATGTGGATGTATTTACGGATTTAATCCCCATATTATGTTTTGACACGTTTATTTTCTCACTTTCCATTCAAAGTCGATGACAGTACACACATCAATCCAAAAGTTAACCAGATAATTAATCATGTAGTAGCCTACTAATTAATTAAAATGTGTTTTATTAGACAGAAAGGGAGCTGAAATCTCGTCCTGCGGGAGTTTTGGGTTAGAATGTAGTAATTGGAATGTAGAATGTAGGAATGTAATTGTATTTGAATTGAGGAACACCCCAAACATGTAAAACAAAACAAGAAGAATATTTTAAGAAAACATTCTTTAATATAATATAATGTTGACCTAAAGACATAAATGCAAACAAAGTCATTGTAGAGAAAAGAAAACTGTATGGCAGTAGATATTAGAGAACAAAGAATTGGAGAAAGCCAATTGGAACAACAGACATATACAAAGTAAAGAAGTCAATTAACATCAAGAATCCAGCTATAAATATTTTTTTAATGTAATGAATAACCTTTATTTAAAAAAAAATTAGAACGATGTATTGAATAATATGTACCTCATAGTAAACTAACCATCTTAAGAAGATAAGATATATAGTAAAGTTATTAGTACCTCGCTCTTATGATTATATATTGGTAATGACAAAAATAGAAAAGATGACATTATTATAGCCTTCTTTCAGCAACAAGATTTCTCTTCTATTTGCTTCTTACAAAATTCGAATGGATTTTTTTCCTGTTAGAATAGAACGAAATTTCTTTGTGAGATTAATGCAAAATGAAGGTCACTACTCATGAGACTAATGCAAAATGTATGAAACCGGGTTCGTAAAATGTCATTCTGTGTATTATACACTGAGTAGTAGACAAAACATTGAAACATCAAAGATTTATGTAATTATTCTGGCCAACGAGTGATAGAATAATATGTCAGGGGCAGGTACGGCGAGAGTGAATATGTTACTTTGTTGATACTTTGGTGTAATAGTTATATCCCTTGTTTATGTAGGCCTACTACCTGGCTATGAATGTGAATAGTGTAGTACGTGATGTGAACTGAATGATTGAGTCTTCCTTGAGTGTGAGAGAGAGAGTGTGTTAGTCAGTGGGGTCTAGATCCCGGTCCAGGAAGGTTGGACTGTTGTTTCCTGGACTCGTGTTTGTGAAGTTAATATTTCCTGAGAGTGTTGCTATTACTGTGTGTTTTATTGAATAAAAAAGTTATTATTTTCACAGATAAGCTGGAGTTGAAGTTTATTCAGCATTAATCAATCTCGAGTAACCCGTAATGAGCTAAGCAAGAAAAGAAACTGACATAATAGAATAATTAGATCAATTATATATTTTATGTTCAGTTTGAAGACATTCGCCAGCTCATTCTACTGTTTACATGTCATTATTTGGTTGTTTACTAACCAGATAGAGCACTTGTTAACTAACCAGATAGAACACTTGTTAACTAACCAAATACAACACTAGTTTACTAATCAGATAGAACACTTGTTAACTAGCCAGATAGAACACTTGTTAACTAGCCAGATAGAACACTTGTTAACTAACCGGATAGAACACTTGTTAACTAACTGGATAGAACACTTAACTAACCAGATACAACACTTAATAAAAAACAGAAAAGAGCACTTATTAACTAGCCAGATACAGCCCTTGTTAAATAGCCAGATACAACACTTGTTAACTAGCCAGATAGAACACTTGTTAACTAACCAGATGGAAGACTTGTAAAAAGACAGGAAAGGAGAAAGACGCTTAACAGATTATGTATGGTGCCTCAACGGTCTCAAAGAATTAGTGAAAGGTCCCGAAGTTGAAGGTGACACTGTAGTTCTGAATCTTTTACCGGAAACTGAAGATTTAAATTTAAAAGGACGTATTAAAAAAACTAATTTTAAAAGAACTGAAACATTTCATTCTACTAACCAAGTTGGAACATTTGCAAGGTCCATTCTGCCCGGCAGTAAAAGTGAAATATTTGTTATATCTTGAAGATTTCAAGATGGTGGCAAGTTCCGCTTTGACGTGACATTCTTCACCTTTCTAGAAGAGACAAAATATATTTTATTTATTTTGACTTTCTTGAACATTCTTTGAACAGAATCGAAATGATAAAAATTTAGTTTTATTGTGTTTTTTTTTTTTAAATGATAATTAAAAATTAGTTATTTTTTTCTAAAAAAAATCACATTGGCCCTATATCATTTATATGGAATAAATAATTATGGTTTAGTCTCCAGAGTGTTGGTTGGAAGTATTCGTTAAAAAAAAAAAGATGAATGGCTGCCTGGTCGTGCGGTTTGCGTGTTGGGCTGTTGTTCGGACTTATCGATGGTCCCGGGTTCAAACCCAGCCCGCTCCCATCCCCCGTCAACATGGAGCGGTTTGGATTAGGAAGTAAATTATCTTTAACTCTGAAGGAACAACCGAAACATGGAAAACAGTTTAAAAAACAAGACTTAACTGGAATAGCCTACTTCTCACGTGATCTAACTTGGCATATGATTTCAGCTACTAGCACCCGTTACCTGTAGAACTGTATTTAAATAAAATACAATTTATTAAAAGGCCAAAGAAAGTACTAGACTAACCAGACCTTGAATGTAACAGCATAGTCAAAAGGTAACTCTTCTTCGTATCCTTGCACACCTCCATTATAGACCACTGTGGTTGTCTCCCTTAAATCTCGAGGAAGTTTGAACAGTCTGTACGTGGCTGAGACAAACTGAGCATCACCTAAAGAGATCAAACAACTAAGAGAACATTCGCTTAAAGAGAAGCAGTATGCGTTCATTAAATTAACTCACACCAAGCAGTTAAAATCTATCTCAGGCGATCCGTTTTAATGCAACGTATTCTAAGACTTCTGTAAGAAAATTAAATACTAAGAAAAAAATATGTTTAAAATAATAAATAAAACCCACAAGAACAGCGGCATGGCTTAAAGTAGTGCTATATTACATATTGTAGTGCTGTGTTGTTTTTTTATTTTTACATCACTTACATTGCAAAAGCATAAGTTGTAAAAACATGCTAGAGCATTACACTTATAATACAAGTAATGTAGGTCTTTTATATTTTAGTTAGATGTACATGATGGGCTTAAGATCATTACTACTTCCAGCGTTAACAACCTTGAGGAACCAAAGTCATCCTCTACGGACAACTCGCGACTAGTTCAAGAAAAACTGGTCGACCCCACATCCGTTACATACATGTAATAAAACGAGACCTCAAGTCAGTGAACATCAATACTGACCATTGGAAAGACATAGCTCTAGACCGCACCAGTTGGAGAGAGACAGTGACCAAGAAAGCTATGGACAGAGAGAGAGCATGGGCCTCAGCTCTGGAAGAAAAACGGACAATGCGAAAAATGGTCAGCTCCTCTACCACCGAAGCAAAAAACCACCTTAACTCTTTCTCTCCGAACTGACGATACCAACGTTGATTTCATCAGAATGTGGTAAATAATTACGGAGAGAAAGAGTTAACCTGCGATATTTGTGGCTCCACAGCCACATAAGGAAGTGTGCGAGATGAACCATAGTCGTTCTACGACTAAAGGAGGCCAATGAATGAGATGTACAATGCAAACTAAATAGCGGTATCCCACCTTCGCCAATAAAAGACAAACCCACCGTGGCCCTTAAGGACGATATACATTCAATATATATATATATATATATATATATATATATATATATATATATATACATGATTATGCTCTAAGAATAACTGGTGTTTAAACATGAATAAAAACCTGATACCTAGAAGCTGTTTGAAACGCTCATCTTGTACAGGAAACAGTCCTGCAGTGACTAGTCGTGGAGAACTGAACCCTATTTCCTTAGCTAGTCGTTGCAAATCTTTCCAATGTAGTGCTCCGGTGAAACCTTCACCTGTTAGAGTTTTACAATGTGCACCATTAAAGAACATGAAAAATTGTTTAAATCAATAACTAAATTTAGTTTTGTTTCAGCTATTTTAATGGAATAAACTAGATAAACAATTAAGAAAAAACCTTGTATTAGACACTAGTTATTATCAATCTAAATCTAGATAACATCGTAGCTTTTTTAATTGTGACGCACCGGTATAAATCTTTGCCCCATGAAGAGACAGTATAATTGATAACCTAAAACTTCAAGCAACAGAGCAGATATTGGTTTGGCTGTTTACAGCGTGTCGCACCTAATGAATGATAACGGGGTGCCTGCCTAGTCGTGTGGTACGCGCTCTGGACTGTCGACCCGATTGTCCAGGGATCGAATACTGACTGTGGCTATCCCCTGAAATCCTGAGGAACATTTGATCTAAGATTTGATGAGCTATAAATCTGGAGAAACATTCTAAATATGTAAAACAAACAACAATCTTTTGACAAAGATTCTATCGAATTGGTAATTAAACGCTGTTCTTATTAACTACTAGATATGATCATCAACGAGTGACTGAACTTGTCAGCCGATGGTAACTAGTCAACCAAACGTTCTCACAGCCATATTCACACAGAGAGCACACAGACACACACAGAGACACACACAGAACACAGAGACACACACAGACACACACACACTCACAGAGCAAAGAGACACACACAGAGACACTCACAGAGCACACACACACAGAACACAGAGACATACACAGAGACACACACAGAACACACATCAACAAGGGCAAGGTGTATGATGCAAATCTGTTATTTTGGTCAAAGACCACCACAACGACCAAATTTTATTTCTTAAGGGATCAATGTCAGAGCTATGTTGACTCGGGAATTCGTAATAATCCCAAATTTAATTTGGATTTCATGGGAATTAGAATTAGCGACCTTTAGGTTTGCAACTCAGCTTCCATGCCACAAAATATCTAGGTAACATTACATTTACTCACTATTATTTTGTTGTTTTTATTTATAATTTTTGTTTCGCATAATTATTGTTTCGCATTATTATTTCGTTTCACATTATTATTTTTTCACATTTTTATTTTCTTATTATTATTTTGTTTTGCATTATTATTTACACAAACTTGTTGAAGTAAAACCTGCAGCTTACACCAAAGCTCTTCATTGTCTTTAAGGCTCTCTGGCAAATGTTGGTCTCCATAAATATCACTAAAATATAGCTCGCCACCTTCCTAGGAGAAAGAAATCAAGTATTGATTGTGTTAATAACGGAAAGCAACTGTAGGCCTACAGACATAATTTTAACCCTTAAAACACGCGAGGTAGTTTAGCCTCTAAACATCAAAGTTGTAATTGCATTTTGCATGCACTCATGTAAAACAGCTTAGCACTTTAAGGGTTAAAATCGTGAACAGATTCCTATGCAATCAGAATTCAAAAGAATTGTCTTACTTTTATACAAAAATTGACAGTTAAAAAGAAAATGACATCGACAAATACATTTTCAAGAAAAAAAAATTATTATATGACAGAATTTTTAGTTTCGCGAGGTACTGTGTGAGGTGGATGCCGTCAGTTGTAAAACAACTATGCTTATTTTATATTGAAATCAGAGCCCAGTTACAAGGCTTTTATCAAGTCTGTTTTGTAAAAAGTGTTTATTTCATGCACACACATTCTCAGATCAATTTAAAACTTCACACAATTATTCATTGACAAAGGGTGGAAGAAGTGGCTCACAAATAAACTCTGCACTCTACCAGGAAGAAATGAAGAAATTAATTATAAATAAAATAAATGAGAAATGGACAAGCTCACATCCAAATCACAAGAAAGATGATGCTTACTATAAGCTATCCCGACAAGATCAACGTGTAATCTGTCGACTTAGGACCGGACACAACAGAATGTAACACATGTACCGGAAGCTCAAAATTGGAACCAGTGACATCTGCCCATGTGAAGTGTCACCAGAGAATGCCGACCATGTCCTCCAAGACTGCGCTCTTTACCAAGAGGCCCGTCTAAGACACTGGCCCCAAAACACCCCAATAGAAAGAAAACTATATGGAGAGCTCCCTGACTTGGAAACCACTGCGCAGTTCATCTCAGATATTGGTGTAGTGATCTGAACCCTCCAACATAACAATGAGAACGACGAAGAAGAAGAAGAAGATTGACAAAGACAAGACATCAATCAATTTTAATAAATGTAACCAACTAGACAATTAATTACTGGTAATTCATTATTTTGCTTAATGGCAACAGGGGCAACTAATAATTCAGTATCAGAGATATAGCTAAATGTGTTGGGTTTAGGCCCCTTAAATAATTGTCAACGCTAATTCTCCCTCACGCATTCTCTGATCAACTTGATACTTTAACTCTTTCTCTCCGTAATTATTTACCACATTCTGCTGAAATCAACGTTGGTATCGTCAGTTAGGAGAGAAAGAGTTAAACAATTATTTACTGTACCTAATAAAGCGTGAAAAAAAAACTCAATCAGTCAATTAATTAATAAATAACTAATTAATTGGGTGTGGGAGAAATAACGTGAATAATCTTTTTACCAGACAGACAGTCGTGAGTTGAAATAAGCTATGTAAAAAAAAAGACTTTTGATTATTGGTCTAGAAATAATGTTTCATTTCTCTAGAAATCTAAGTCAGCCAGGGAAACCAAAGACTTTGTAGAATGTAAAAAAAGACTTTTGATTATTGGTCTAGAAACAATGTTTCATTTCTCTAGAAATCTAAGTTAGCCAGGGAAACTAACGTCACTAATTAATATGCATGAGTTGTGTGACACATTGACACACGCGTAGAAGGTTATTACACTTTTTAAAAGAAACATTTATAATTATAAGATAAGTACTCATATGTTACCTTAAGCACACGCAACGCCTCCTTCAAAACTTTACTTTTGTCTTGACACAAGTTGATAACACAGTTAGACCTGCAGGAGTATAGGAAACAGTGCTTGATTAGTTTCACAACGTAATTTTCTATGTAAAACTGATATACTTATAACTCCATGTTTTTTTCAGCTGTCACAGCCCCATGTTTCAAGACTTAGAGGAAACAAAAATTACTTTATTGAACTTATTGCCATAATTGTGGGAAGCGTGGTCGAGAGGCTACGTGCGGCTTGAGCTTGTCTTGCTTTACTACATAGAAGGGGGCTCGAGGTTCGACACCCGACTCGGGTAGAGTTGTGTTTACTGAGCGCCCAAAGGCAGCACGGGAAACCAACTGCTAGATACCCCCTCCCCCCACTGGTCCACAAATGAGATTGGACCAAAGCGCTCTGAGCATGCTATAGGCATGAAAGTAGCGCTATATAAAATAGGGACCTGCGAATATTCGATATTCGATTCGAATTTCGAATATTAAAAGAATATTCGAATTCGATTCGAAATTATTGCTAACATTTTAATGTGTTTCAGTATAAATAAACATAATATAATAAAAATTGTGAAGTTCAAGTTTTATTATACACTTGTTGGTTGTCAAGTTTTTTCAAGAATATTCGATTCGAATTCGATTCGAAATTCGAATATTTTCTGATATTCGATTCGATATTCGATTCGAAAAAAATTTCCTGATTCGCAGGTCCCTATTTACTACTGCAGTTTGCACTCTCAAATTATTATTATAGCTTTTATATTAGGGACTTTTGGTCAATCCATTCCAGCAAATAATATGTACTATTGAATCTAGTAATAACATCTAAAGGAGCCTTTGATTCCTTCATTCCTTGATCAGTTTGATATTTGGACAACATAGTTTGACCAACAGTTGATGAGTGAAAAAAAGCCAGCAATCCTGTGAACATGACTGATTAGGTTCTGAATGATTTTTTGAGCATCTAAAACAGCATTGATTGAAAGTTGCACACCAAAACCGAGCTTGAATTATCCACAAAAAAAAAGCATTACTTTTTTTGAAAATATTCGAACATTCGAAAATTTAAAATAAATTCGAATCGAATATCGAATATTCGCAGGTCCCTAGTAGTAAACATTACCTTTAAAATGGAGGGAGACATAGCCTAGTGTGAGGCTTGTAATATTTGGATCTCACTTGTTAGGAATTCTAGATCAGCGGTTCTCAACTTTTCCAGCTCGGCGACTTCTTTTCCAATTCCTCACTATGCCGCCCCCCCTACAGTAAATTATTTTCGCTCACAAGTATACGTAACTGTGCTTCGCTAATGTTACAATATTAATAATTGTAGGCCTAATGTAAATATATGTTTTGTATTGCCAAAGTTTTATGTTTAATCATAAAACAATATGTTATAATATGTTACAAATTCTCTTTATCATCCAAATTATAAATAAATGAAATAATATCTTTATAACCTTTATTAAACTTTCTATTTCTTATTTACAGATTCCACATTTTATACACATGTGTCGATTTTCTCTATGTAGACTTGATAATTGACTGGCTGTTATGCTAATAATGTATTATTGCAAATTGAAGGTGCAACACAGACAAATTGGGACAAGACTGCAAACGCTTGATTCATCATCATCAAACTCCATTTGGGTGAGGGCTTGAATGGCTCAAATCCTCTCTTGCAAAAGCCCTGGAAAGAAACCCTGCTGTCTTGCGTAGTGGTTGAGAATTTCTTTTCCCCCAGACCTGTCGAGACGGAGATTAGCAAGTCTGGGGCAGTCGAAAAGAATATGAGACACGGTTTCCTCTTCTTCCCTCAGGGAGGGTACATGGAGTCAAAATTTGGCCAGAGCCATGAGAAATAGGAACCAACGGGACAGTGGCCTGTCCTGCACTATGCTATAATAGCTGAACAGCCCCCACCACGGGGAAGTGCGGTCAGGGTGCCTCATGCGCTCCCAGACTCCACGGACTTTTTGGGACTTGTCCCAGCACTTAAACCACTTGTCCATTGTTTTAATTATAGCCAGAGCATGATGAAGACTCGCAGCCTGTTTTGTGGGTGTTGTTTGCCCTCCCTGGTTGGCCAAGGAGTCTGAGATGGTGTTGCCAGTCACACCTATGTGACTCGGTACCCACTGCATTATTACAGGGGTGCCATAAAAAGTAAAAAAGTAAAGTTTCCCTTTCAGACCTTGTGGTCTATAGGGCAGATGATGTAAAGGTCATCTGATTATGTGGCCTACGGTTAACGAGGGTGTCATGTGGCCAGCACAAGGACCAACCGCCTTTACTTTTCCCCAACTAATGTCAGGTACCCATTAGAGCTGGGTGGACTCAAGGGCGCCCGAAAATCCCGAAATAAAAATCCCAGTCTTCACCAGGATTCGAACCCGGGACCTCCAGTACGGAAGCCAAGCGCTTTACCGCTCAGCCACCGCACCCTCACAGGGGTGCCATAGCGTTGTTTTATGTTGTCAGAGGGCATGACGACAGTCTCCATATTGAATAGAAGACATTCGCCACCTGCTGTCGATATTGGGGAGCCATTGTTCAGGTCTTTGTAGTACCTGTAGTACAGATTTTCAGTCAGTGACCACAACAATCTGTGTTGCCCTCAAATGTACCTGACCGAGTTGAGAGCTTTATTCAGACGTGTGTAATTAAAGGGACATTTTTCGTTGCATCTTTATTAATGAGTTCAATACACTATTTCTGTCTCCTTATCATCTTCAACTTTGACTTTCATTTTTCCATTGCATTTTGTAATTTTAGTAGCACTGACTTCGCTAGTAATAGTCTATGATGAATCACACGTGAGTTCCAATCACTTTTGGTGACTCATTCTGTTGAAATTTTTATCTTATCTTATATCTTATCTTATATGTTACAGACGATACTTTAAAAAGAAGATGATTACGTCCTACGCATCATGCATTCAGTCATGCATATTAACCAATGACATAAACTCTCCCAAGTCACTGGTTTTCCTGACTAGCTTTGATAGCGCTAGGGAAGAAGGAGCTTTCGTACAAATTTGTCCTAGCATAATTCAGACCAACATACTACTACACATCTGCAGAGACACCACTAATATTTTTCAAAAATATTTTACAGTTTTACAAAATGAACTATTGTATTTGACACGGTCAGATAATGCCGTAGTCGTTTTAAGTGAATTGCATAAATCTTTAAATGGCCAACATTTATATGCCTAAACATTTCTCAAAAATACTGGGTATCCATGACGACAAAGTTCTGATGCTAGCTCTCAAATGAGATAAAAGTTATTTTGGCTCCATAGACTTAAAGAACTTCGTTACAAACTACATGATGGGGTTTTGTAATTCCTGCTTAAAACTAATGAGGCTGGCAGAGGAAACAGGGGTGCATGTCTTACAAGAGTCTACAAGAGCTGAGGGGATACAACTGATGGATCATTTGAACTGCATGGGGCGCTAGGAGGCACTATGTTTCTTACCAGAGCCAATGCTTTCCTGCCCTGCCACCATTAGGAGTTCATCCAAGGTTCATGTTGTCCAATACGTTATGTATTTCTATACAAAGTTAACCGCTGGATAGTCATAAGTGCTGAGCCGAAGGCTCTTCGAGCACTAAGTTTGAAAAAAAACCTGTCTGACCTCACTGCCCGAAAATCAAACAGTAAAAAAAAACAAACCTGCGGACCAACAGGCCTGTCTGGGAGCGACCCGAGTCAATGCTTATAGAGCATTGCTGTTTCCAATACCACTCGGTGGCACCGGGGGCCTCCACCATCTACCTTCGTTGTACCAAGCTAATTGTGCAGAATCCGCCATTGATGAGACGGTCCCTTGAGGAACAGCGCATGGATTTGTGACTGGTTTGTGGGAGCTTTCTAACAAATCCGCACCGTGAAGGGGCAGATTCTCGTCCGCCCATGGGCACTCCCACGGGAATCATATTTGTTACCCTTTCGCCTAGCCACTTCCTCTAGTGAGCCGTTTCCACGGGAGCGCCACGTTGAGGCAGGGTAACGTGCTCCCGTACAAAGTTAACCTATTAAAATTGAAATTTATGGACGTGATGTTCAACCTTTTTCAAAACGTACACATTTTAGTCCATATAGTACATTTAATTCACATTTATTTTGCTATATTCATGATCATCAGTAATCAATATAAAAAATTCATAAACTATGAATAATCAAAATTTATTCCTACACCTTGTTCCTAGATTGACCTAGACTCATGCTGTTATTAAGCAGTCCATTCAACGTAGACATTGCCACACATTATACAGTATTATTATAGCTTTTATATAGCGCTACATTCATGTTTATAGCATGCTCAGAGCTCTTTGGTCCAATCTCATTTGTGGACCAGTGACAGTGAGGGGGGGATATCTAGGAGCTGGTTTTCCGTGCTGCCTTTGGGCGCTCAGTAAACACAACTCTGCCCGAGTCGGGTGTCGAACCTCGAGCCCCCTTCTAGGTAGCCAAGCCAAGCTCAAGCCGCACTTAGCCTCTCGACCACGCTTCCCACTATATGTGAAACTAGCAGTTTCCATTTGGGTGAATAATTTTGGATCTGCGACCTTGTAATGAACCTCAAAAACGTTTTTATTACCAAACACTAACGCTCCTTTATGTGTGAATACAAGAGAACAGAACCTGCATACACAAGCCTCCCCCCGTAGTTTGAAAATGACTGAGCTTTGACAACACACCATCCATAAATACGTATGTATGTGTCCAAGAAATGTTAAACTTTACTAGGAAATAACGACATTGACCTTCAAAATTCCGAAGATCATGCATTTCGTGTAAGTCGCAAGCCCATGTGGTTTGTATGCGTACTATGCGGACTTTCGCGTTTCTAGAGCGGGAAAATAGGACAAGAAAATGAACGCAAGAACTATGAACAATTTCTGAACAAAGTTTTTACATTTCTTGTAGTGATATCATAAAATTAGTTGTTTTTTAATGCAGTGTATATTTTGGAAAGTGAATAATAATAATAATATTAATAATAATATCAATAGTAATAATAAAAAGTAATGATTATGTGGCGGACCTTAACTTGTCAAGTTGACGTCTGGAAACAGGTACCGGTCTGTGACCTTATAGAGTTTTCTCTACTAGTGGGGAAAAGCGTTCATTGTAATAAAGTTCCTTTGGACCTTTCAGCCTGTATACAATGGCGCAGTACTAATGACCTATACACAATGTGATAATGACTGTACTTAAACATTTTCGCGTTGATTGCACATTTTCGTATCACATAAAAACTGTTACATGTGTCAAGGTCTACATGTTGATAAAATTTTGTAATGGGTTTAAGAGACCCTTGACAAATTGTCAATCGATCCCCGAGGGGATCGCTACCCACAGGTTGAGAAATCTAGTGATGCCACTGCTTAAACTATGACGTAATTATCTTCAATGCTAAAGAGGTGCGAGAAAGACAAAACGAAATGAACCACAAATCTAGTGCTAGACTTTGGGCAATAAAATGAACACGTTGATAATAAAAGTCTCATCTTGAGGGAGGGGGGGTAGACAATATAAATATGACTGATAGAATATATAAGCTTTGAATACTCAAACAGTTCAATATGGAAGTCAATATATTGGTTGGCTATGTTGAGCTGTAACATAAAAATGAATATACTCCTTCTTACCAAACGCTATTAGAGCATGGAATGGGTTGCATGAGCTAGCCAGGAAAACCAGTGACTTGGCAGAATTTAGGTCATTGGTTAACATGCATGACTAGAATGACAAAGAAACATGCGTAGGACGTAATCTTCTTCTTTTTTGAAGCAACGTCTGTATTTTATAAGATAAGCGCATATGATTATCTGCATATTGCAATAGTTCTAAACTCTAAGGCTAAAATAAATTTATTTTGAATCAACCCAGAATGTATCTAAGCAAAGACTCAAATAAACTTACACGACAACATCAAAGGTGTTGCTCTCTATACCAGCCTCTTCCATTGACTCCAAGTATCCTTTAACAAATCTAACATTCGGCTTTGAATACTCGAACAATTTGGTATGGAAGTCAATGTACTGGTTGGCTATGTTGAGCTATAACATAAGAATGAAATAAAATACACCATAACAAAACAACTTGTTAATTTTTTTTCAAGTTTTTTATTAAAACCTTCAATTTTTTTATACCATGCAAAGAGTTTCAAAGCTAAACAGTATATACCGAAAGTGAGTAGTTCTTAATATACATATCTCATAACCAATAAAAAGTAGAGGTATTTACAGGTAGGGCGCGGTGGCTTAGCGGTAAAGCGCTTGACTTCCGTACTGGAAGTCCCGGGTTCGAATCCTATCGAAGACTGGGATCTTGATTTTATAATTATTTTTATACCCGACATTAGTTGGGGAAAAGTAAAGGCGGTTGGTCGTTGTGCTGGCCACATTACACCCTCGTTAGCCGTGGGCCACAGAATCAGATGACCTTTACATCATCTGCACTATAGACCACAAGGTCTGAAAGGGGAACCTTTATTTACAGAAATGGCAAAGTATAAATTATCCTGTTTTAATAAATATATTACCAATTCTTGGTATTTATTGTATTTATTCCTAATTACTTCGTCAACATTACAAGTAACCATATGATTCTAATATTTACTCCTGGAATTTCGAAAATTTTAATGATTTCATTACAAACTGAAATAACTATTAGATCTAGACATATCGTAAGGATTTTTTCTGCCCAAGTAACGATCGCTATTTTTCTAAAGAAAACATTTCTATTTAGGATTTATTTTAATATACCCCACGAAATTAAAATTGACCTGCTCATCTGTCATGTCCAGGCCAACTACTTGACCTTCTGACCCCACAAGTTTACTAAGGATGTAACAGTCTTGTCCACTGCCAGAGCCTAAGTCAAGAACAGTGGCATCTTGCAGTCCTGGTGGAAATACTGGACCACAGCCGTAGTACCTGTAGTAGACAAAGGTCAACATTTTTGGTCTGTAATTATTATTACTTTTACCTAACAATGTGTCACAATAAGGTCACAATAAGGTCAACCTTTTCCAATAAGGTCAGTGTTTCACAACAAGGTCAGCATTTCACAAGGTCAGTGTTTAACATCAAGGTCAGTGTTTCACAACAAGGTCTGCGTTTCACAAGGTCAGCGTTTCACAAAAAGGTCAGCGTTTCACAACAAGGTCAGTGTTTCACAACAAGATCAGAGTTTCACCACAAGGTCAGCGTTCAACAACAAGGTCAGCGTTTCACAAGGTCAGTGTTTCACATCAAGGTTAGTGTTTCACAACAAGGTCA
>JADKLZ010000166.1:4523815-4539838 GCA_021533235.1 Biomphalaria straminea | reverse complement strand
AACCATAAACCACTAGGAATGTCTAGCGATCAGAGGAACAACCCTTTTACTGTTTCTCAGACACTGACTCAGCCTGACCACACATTCCATACAGATCGTCGTAATTAAAACCCCTTTCGTAACGATTATCATAAAGTAAAGTTCCCCTTTTGGACCTTGTGATCTATAGGGCAGAAGATATAAAGGTCATCTGATTCTCTGGCCTACGGTTAACAAGGGTGGACTCAGAGGCGCCCAAGGATCCCGAAATTAAAAATCCAAGTCTTTACAAGGATTCGAACCCTGGACCCTCGGTTTGGAATCTTTGCGCTTTACCGCTCAACCACTACGCATCATGACGAGTATCGTACTGAGACGTATTCTCTTATAGCACTTGAAAGAAATTAATCAACCACTTTTAGGCAATGCTGTCCACGTACAAAGAAATAACGGGTCAAGTTTAATGACTGGTAAAGCGCTTGGCTTCAGTACCGCGAGAGGTCCCGGGTTCGAATCTCATTTTTTCCAATTTTAATTTCGGAAGTCTTAATCCACCCAACTCTAAAATGGTAACAGTTTGAGAAAGTAAAGGCGGTCGGTCGTGTTGGCCATGTGACACCCTGCTCGTTAACCATTGGACAAAGAAACATGACCATTACATCATCTGACCTCATAGATCGCAAGGTCTGAAAGGGAGTACTTTTACAGAAAAATAGCCCATAGCCTAATATATACTATTTATGCTTTCTCCATCTATTGTCTTCTATTGTACAAGACAAGATACTCTAGCTCAGGGATGGCCAGCCTATGGACCATGCGCCAAAAGTGGCACTTTGCACTATTACAAGTGGTGCATTTCATCGCGAGAAAAATCACGAAAAAGACAAAAAAAAAAAGATAATATGATCTCTACAATTAAAAAGGTCCACGCGAACTTAATTGACCAGCTATTACGACGCCCAAACTGACCGAAATGTTTATAAAACCAATTAAACCAGATAGGTATGAATTCGCTGGTTTAGTGTAATTGTTAGCAAAGCACACACTTGGATTGTTTTATGTGACCTATTTAAGATTTTTCTATTACTAAAATAAAAAGAATAATTTCAACATTTTTGAAGAACTCATGGGTCTTAACTCACTATTAGAAAAACCAAATGGTCAAACATATTTGAGGAAGCAAAGTCACATCTAGGACATCATTAATTTAAGTAGACTAAACTAATGCAAAGCCCTAGTAGAGCTATTGGTGATGTAATATTGCTTAAGCTTCATAGAATCCCACCTATAGACATCCGTTCGGTATAGCCTATCTGATGATTCAATACAGGTTGAATCCCTCAGAGACAAGGCTAGAAACATTTCGCGTTTGGGAGTATCCCAGGATGCAGAACATCAGGGTAAAAATATACTGCCTGGAAATCATTTGAGGCTATATATACTAATTAATACATTATATAAAATACAATAATACTAAAGATAAACTTAGCCCAAAGATCTCCAGAGCAGGGGCCCCCTTCTCCAGAGTACTCAATGACACACGACCACTAACAGAAAAAATACAATTCACAACACAGGTACAGTGGACAAGCTGATAACTCAGGAGCAAGTGGCGATTAAACACTTTCTACATGCCCTTATATAAACGTCGTAAGGGGAATCACTCCTATAATCAATACCAAAATAAATAATTATTTCCCCATTATGTCACGCCTGTCTTGAGAGGCAGTGGATGTCCCCAGATACATCCGGGTTACTCGGAATGCATCTATTTAAGTGCTGTCTAATAGGGACATTTCTGTTCTTGTCCTACTTGTCCTAGAGAAGACATAAATGCGGATGGACATTGATTGTAGACAATTGGAACACGAGGACAGCAATTCCTTGGCTTGGGTGTTCAAATTTAAATCCGGATTCGAGCTTTGTCTTTCCTGAGAGTCTAAAAGCAGTATTGGAACTGTCATGAACCGCTGTGCACACACATCCGTTGGCATGGGTGTATAGCAGAAAAATGACAGTTAATTAAAGTAAAGTTTCCCTTTCAGACTTTGCCATCTATGGGGCAGATGATGTTAAGGTCATCTGTTTCTATGATCAACAGTTAACGAGCAGGGTGTCATGTGGTCAGCACAAGGACCAACCGCCTTTACTTTCGCTAACTAGAGTCAGGTACCTAACAGAGTTTGGTTGGACTCAGGTGCGCCACAAAAAAAAAAATCTCGAAACTCAAAATCCCAGTCTTCACCGAGATTCGAACCCAGGACTCCAGGTTCGGAAGCCAAGTGCTTAACCACTCAGCCACCGCACACACACACCCCCAGTCAATTAAAGTCCTGAGTTTAAAATGTTGACCCCAACTGACCACTTACCCGCCATACTTCAATACTTTTTTCTGTTTGTAATTAAATGTAATTGTTTGTGTTTGCATTGAAGGCCTATTTGTATTGTATTTGTAATGTATTCAATCAAATTAATTTTTTTTTCTCTATTGTTGGGTAGAAAAGCCTATCTATATATATATATTTTTTTTCTTTTATTTATTGTCACGTGACCAGAAGACCTGATCTTACACGCACATGTTCCATTAAATCGATATTAAAAAAAAAAGAAGTTCACTCGTGACCATTTCAATTCTTTTCTTTCATGCTATGTTCTGACCATCTAGATTTGTAAAATGGCGATGTACGCACTTCTATGTTGTCTTCTGTTTGTATGTACTTGGAAGGAAGTTACTTCTATTTCAGACGGTAAGAATTAGGGCCGACTTAATTAGCTATTTAATTTTTAGATTTTTTTGCATCCTCATTTGAATTATCATCATCATAATCATTTTCGTCATTATTATCATCATCATCATTATCATTATTATCATTATCATCGTCATTATCATTATCCTAATTATTATTATTATTATTATCGGCATCATTATCATCCCATCGTCATCATTATCATCATCGCCACTGTTATTTATATCAACATTATCATCATCATTATCATCATTATTATTATTTCTTTAAATTGTTGTCGTTGGGGTACTGTGACAGTTTGTGTAACCAAATCCGCTCACTCTCTCCTGGTTGTTCTAACCGACTGTTCTCAGCAGAATATCAAGAGAGAGGCCAGTCTTTCACATAGTCTAGCCAGCTTTCCTTTGGACGATTCTTTCTTGGTGCTCCTTCAACTGTACCTTGACTTCTAACTTTTGGCCGTGAGTCATGTCCTAAAACATGTTCATAAACAATGAAAGCATGTAACTAGTTTTCAACCTCGTGCCTGCTTTCAGATTACAGTCACTCAGCATCGAACTGTTCTTAAAAGCTCCAGTGGGCCACATGTATCCCGCGGGCAGCGATTCGCCCACCCCTGTTTGTTTTTTTTATGTAATTAATCCGAAGGAACACCTAATATTTGTAGGTGTCAGCGGGCTTAAGAAAAAGCCTAGCCCTGTTCTAGTAGATTTATCTTATCTTATATTGCATAGACGTTACTTATACAATCGCGTGACCAGGATTATTTTCTTCTCGTGAGTGGGGAAGTAATTGGCGGGACTTGTACATTTTTTAGTGGCCTCCGAAAGGGGAAAAGATGCTATTAGTTTTGTGTGGCCTGTCTGTCAGTCTGTCTGTCTGCCCGTCCCGTTTAGATCTCAGGAAGTTGAAGAGAAAATGAAAATCGGACATCACAATAATTTAGATCATTCAAAGTTCTGATGCAACGGCTTCTTTTTTTTTTTTTCTAAAAGCTCAATATCTAATTTTTAAAAATCTTTTATGCAAGCAGTTTTTCTAAAGAGAAAACCTAATTAGTATGCACTATAAATCAAACCTAATTTAAGACAATTAATAATGTTATAAATTACATTTTATTGCACGCTTTTCTTCGAACTTATGAGTAACCAACCCAAAAAAGAGAAGAGAAAAAAAAAAGAGGTC
Source organism: Biomphalaria straminea (assembly GCA_021533235.1). Lineage (NCBI taxonomy): Eukaryota > Metazoa > Mollusca > Gastropoda > Planorbidae > Biomphalaria > Biomphalaria straminea. The sequence goes on along the minus strand of JADKLZ010000166.1, from coordinate 4,535,927 downwards.
TAATGCTTAAGGATTAATGGGGCACTACATAGGATTTATCAACATTCTATCTGCATTCTTATCTGTCATTTGCCTTTGATATAATTTCATTCGGATGTTCTTTCTGAAAATATTGAAACCTGCCTGGGTGGACCACTTCGGGGGCCGATTTTAAGTTTGTGTTTCCACACTAACTGTATTTGTAACCTTGTTTTTTTTTATAATTTAACATTCAAAAATTTTTTTTTAGAAAAAAATAAAAAAAAAAAAAATCCCCCCACCATATTATATTTTTTTTTTTTTTTTTTTTTTTTTTTTTTTTTTTTTTTTTTGCTTTTGTTTAATTTTTTTGGGAAAAAAAATCATATTTGTTTGTCTTGTTTTTCTAAAGAGGATCTTAAACGCTTCTTGGCTCAAATTGTTGGAAAAAATGTAGCCCTCGATGCCAATGACACCGTCCAAGCTATTGACATTGTGTACAGAGAATTTGCTCATCCCCATGACATTGCCGACGTACGTTACATACAACTTACAACTTTGTTTCAGAACAGTGTTTCTCAAACTGTGTCTCGCGGGACACTAGGGTCACGAGACCTTAGTAAGCGTTCCACAAGCTACCTTGTAGGCCCACCACGTGAATTAAATCTCTCTAAAAATGAAGATAATTGAGTCGCTAAATAATAATAATTATTATTATTATTATAGCTTTTATATAGCGCTACTTTCATGCTTATGGCATGCTCAGAGCGCTTTGGTCCAATCTCATTTGTGGACCGGTGGGGGGGAGGGGGTATCTAGGAATTGGTTTCCCGTGCTGCCTTTGGGCGCTCAGTAAACACAACTCTGCCCGAGTCGGTTGTCGAACCTCGGGCCCCCTTCTAGGTAGCCAAGCAAGCCAAGCTCAAGCCGCACTTGGCCTCTCGACCACGCTTCCCACATCAGAATGTGCGAAGTGTTCCGTTAAGGAGAAAGTTTGAGATACAGTGTTTTAGAAGAATGTAAAAATAACATTTAACTCTTTCTCTCCGTAATTATTTACCACATTCTGTTGGAATCAACGTTGGTATCGTCAGTTCGGAGAGAAAGAGTTAACTTGTGTTTGAGAAAAACAATGCTAAGCGAAACAAACTTTCAAATTAAAAAAGAAACACAGCAGTTAGTAAGTAGCTCATTTACTACAAATTTAGCAAAATGTATATATTTTTTTTATTTGTTATGGCAACCTTTTTAAAATGAAATCAGAGATATTTTTTCAATGTCAATTATATAACAGAGTCTTATACGTGATCTAATAGAAGGCAGAAGAGCCGCTGGTCGTCCACTCTTACGTTATACAGATGTATGCAAACGGGACATGAAGCTCTTTAAGATCGACACCAGCAACTGGGAAGAGGTGGCACAAGATAAATCCACTTGGAGAGAGAGCATAAAAAAGGGGTCTTTGATTGCAGATGCCATACACAACAGAAGCAGAAAGAAGGGTGAAAGTGCAACGGCGCCTGGTGACTACATATGCCCAACCTGCGATCGCAGCTGTGTATCAAGGATCGGCCTCTTTAGTCACACAAGAGCTTGCAAGGGGAAAAGATCGTCTCTAGAGACGTAAAATGCCACAGAATACGTGGTCGTATAATGGACGTTAAAGATCATGTATCTACTTGATTTTTCTTGTGTTAAATCTATCGCAACAAGATTGTTTATTGGGCTTCAAGCACTGAACTCAACCATCTGGGAATGAGCTCTAGAAATAGCTAACCTTTTTGTTGATATGGTGCGCAAAGGTACACGCGTTCAATATAATAAAGTACTTTCCCTTGACAGTACACTATTTGGTATGTGGGTGCGGCCATGCATGTATAGTATGTAATTATTAGCGTGTATTTACCTTTATTCTTGGTTGGTTATCATTTATCTACTAATTAAGTATAGGTTAATCATACTCCATTTTCTCTTTAATTCTTTATAATTAAATATTTGTGTAATACGAGAACTTACAAATAAAAATTACATATGGAAAAAAAGAAGCCCACAAAAGTAGCAGGAAGGCCCAAAAAGAGGCATATAAAACTCAAAAATAGAGGCAAAGAAAAGAAGCCTAAGGCCCAAAGATCCCTATAATGACAAAGCTAGAATTGAGGTTTCCTGGCTTTAAAGCGGTGTTGCACTGACACGCTAGTGTACAAATGTACATGTAAAACCATTATGTTATATCCATAGACATAAATAAATATACACTGGCCGATAAAAAAGTTTTATGAAACGAAAATGTGTGACTTGCAATTTTGTATACTTTATTAATGTCTGAGTTTTGTTTAATCTCTAAGACTGAAGATCATGCAATTTTTCAATTTTTCTGAATTCGGAAATCCGAATACAATAGATATACATGCTTTCAAATTACATGACGTTATTTCCTTTTTCCAGTCTATATTTATTTTTGTCTATGGTTAGTTGGTTACATATCTGACTATGAATTAACTGTGGTTAAGGTAATTTTTAAAGCAAATTGATCTTCAATCGATCTTCCATAATTTAAAGACGACTTCTGTTGGTAACAATACCTTATTGTACTTCACAATACCACAGCAGAAAGTGTATTAACTAATCATTAACTAATCATCATCATCATCATTAACTAATCATTTTTGTATCGAAATGACGATTAATATATCAAACGTCTCACCGTGTTAATTTATTAGCTTTGGGTTAGAAGATAAAAGAAAAAAAAAGATTATAACGATGGCATGTATGACATTGTGAACTTTGACCTAAACGTAAAGGAAATTTCGCAGCATAATCTTTTTTCCATACCTAACATTAGCTCCTAGGAGGTGCGGTGGCTGAGCTGTAAAGCGCTTAGCTTCTGAAGCTTGGGTTCCGGGTTCGAATCCTGGTAAAGACTGGGATTTTTATTTCGGGATCCTTGGCGCCTTTGAGTTAACCCAGCTCTAATGGCTACCTGACATTAAGTGGGGAAAAGTAAAAGCGGTTAATCGTTGTGCTGGCCACAGGCCACCCTCGTTTATCGTAGGCTATAGAATCAGATGACCTTTACATCATCTGCCCTATAGACCTCAAGATCTGAAAGGGGGAGGGAACTTTACTTATTTTACTTACATTAACTCCCAGCGGGTTAATTGCTTCAAGCACAAGTTAAAAACTAAAAATATATCAATAAATCCTTTATTTTAAGCAAAAATTTCGCACTAACAATATAGAACAGATAAAGACGTGACACTAATAACTCTAATGTCGTAGGTTCAATCAGTTTCATTTTTTTTTCATTGATAAATTAAATCTCAATGTTTAGTCGTCTATTAAACACAAAGCAAGAATTGATTACTGGACAGCTCTAAACATCATTTAGTGGTCGGTCAATTAAGACAATTTACATTCTACTGGTTTATATATGGTTTAGTAGATATATTGTACATGAAACTTATATTATGATTTGAATGAGAAAAATAGTTGGCCCTAATGCCTTGTGTTATTATTCAATGAATTGTATGTAATTTAATCAGTGTCTTTTTATTATCAGAAAATCACTGTGTTGTCTCACGTGTACGGAAAGGGAAATTTTGTACTCGAGGCGTTCATTGGTGTCATCGAAAGGAACTCTACGCATATTACGATGAAACATTTTTTCTTTAGAGAAGGATTTGACCACAGAGGGTAAAAAATTGTAAACTATAACAATACATTGTAGCACATTATATGGAATTATTGGTCCCAGTGGCGTCTCATTGCATGAACTATTGGTCCCAGAGACGTCACATTATATGAATTATTGGTCCCAGTGGCGTCTCATTACATGAACTATTGGTCCCAGAGGCGTCTCATTACATGAACTATTGGTCCCAGAGGCTTCACATTACATGAACTATTGGTCCCAGTGGCGTCTCATTACATGAACTATTGGTCCAAGAGGCGTCACATTACATGAACTATTGGTCCCAGAGGAGTCACATTACATGAACTATTGGTCCCAGTGGCGTCTCATTACATGAACTATTGGTCCCAGTGGCGTCTCATTACATGAACTATTTGTCCCAGAGGCGTCATGTTACATGAACTATTGGTCCCAGAGGCGTCACATTACATGAACTATTGGTCCCAGAGGCGTCACGTTACATGAACTATTGGTACCAGTGGCGTCACATTACATGAACTATTGGTCCCAGAGGCGTCACATTACATGAACCGTCACATTACATGAACTATTGGTTCCATTGGTGTCACATTACTTGAACTATTGGTCCAAGAGGCGTCACATTACATGAACTATTGGTCCCAGGGGCGTCACATTACATGAACTAGTGGTCCCAGTGGCGTCTCATTACATGAACTATTGGTCCCAGAGGCGTCACATTACATGAACCGTCACATTACATGAACTATTGGTTCCATTGGTGTCACATTACTTGAACTATTGGCCTCAAAGGCGTAACATTACATGAACTATTGGTCCCAGTGGCGTAGCTACGGGGGTGAGGGATGGAGGGGGAGAATTTGAAAATTCCCCCGACCCCCATTTGTTAGATTTTTTTACATTAAATATTACGTAAAATATCGCCCACCCCATAGAGGTCATGCTCTCCGGTCCCCCAATGTATGACCGATTCCTAGCTACGCCACTGATTGGTCCATTGTTGCTAGTTTCAATGTCATTTTTCTCATAGCGAGTAGATAACTTTAGCAACATATTAATATTGTTTCGCTAACAATATTATACTTTTTCAAAGAGATATTATACTTTTTCAAATAGATATTATACTTTTTCAAAGAGATATTATACTTTTTCAAAGAAATATTATACTTTTTCAAAGAGATATTATGCTTTTTCAAAGAGATATTATACTTTTTCAAAGAGATATTATACTTTTTCAAAGAGATATTATACTTTTTCAAAGAAATATTATACTTTCAGAGATATTATACTTTTTCAAAGAGATTTTTTACTTTTTCAAAGAGATATTATACATTTACAAAGAGATATTATACTTTTCCCCAATACGAACTATCTTTCTCTTATACATCACATATTCTGTTGTAGGACTGAACACTTACTTGTAACGTCATAACCTGTGGGCAATGTAGACCAATAGCTTGTTGCCACGTCACAGGTCAGTTCGATGCGACAACGAGCTATTGGTCTATACAGCCCACAGGCTGCAACGTCACAGGTCAGTGGTAAGGCCTTCTAAATCGAATGGTCACGGTTGTTGTCGTTTCAAGAAAATTAATTGCAAAAGAGGAACTCGTCTTTCAAAAAAATCATTTCTATACCATACCTTTAATATATAAGATAAGATAACCTTACCTCTAAAATACTGGATTATCCTTCTTTACAATATTTCAATATTTTGTTATCAAACTGATGCTACAATTATCATGGCTTTATATATTCATCTTATAGAGTCTCCTTTCAGTTAAATAATTCAGATACTTCTTAGGCTTTGTAAGTGAAATCATAGACTAGAATATGGTCATTATATATTCTTTTCTTAAAATTCTTTTGTTTAAGACTTATTTGAACGAAATGTTCCATAATCGGGAAGCGTGGTCGAGAGGCTAAGCGGCGCTTGAACTTGGCTTGGCTCGGCTACCTATAAGGGGGCTCGAGGTTCGACACCCGACTCGGGCAGAGTTGTGTTTACTGAGCGCCTAAAGGCAGCACGGAAAACAAACTCCTAGATACCCCCTCCCCCCACTGATCCACATGACGTAAAAACCATCTGTTTCTGTGGCCTACTGTTAACGAGGGTGTCATGTGGCTGGCAAACCTCCAACTAATGTCAGGTACCCATTAGAACTGGTTAAACTTTACTGAGCGAAAATTCAAAATATATAACTTAACATATGGGAACCTTGTTGGTTACGTTATGTTTCATGTAAATCGTTGCGCGCTTAGACAGCCTTCGAATAAGAGCATTAAAAAACAAGATTACAAAGAGAGTTTGGGTGATACACAAACTCAGAGGCGGCCCTCGTCGGAGTCGGATCCCTGTCAGATCCGCCTATTTGCAAGATGTTTCAGATGTTCCTTCTAAGTTGAAAATAATTAACTTCTCGCTGGACGACGGAGGATGGCGAGCAGGGTATAAACCTGCCTTATCTTGATGTTTGCGCACTAGACTGTAGTTCTGATTTATCGTTGGTCACTGGCTCAATTCCTGTATGCTCCCATCCCCTCCTGCGGAAGGTTTGGACTAGGAAGTAAACTATCTATAACTCTGAAGAAACAGTCGAAACATGTAAAACAAACAGACACATAACGCGGTAGCGTCGAGGTAATCAGTTCAGCCTGCTAACCGCACGACAAGGCATTGCTCTTAACTTAATAACAAACTGGTTACAAACTAATAGCCTGATATATACAATATGTCACACGAGCGATTTTAAATAATTATTCAGCATTGATCTGTAGAGATGTAGATCTACATAAACTAAACTTCTGATTTAGCACTCTTAATATATATCTTATTAATTATTATTATTAATAATTTGGATGAAATTAAATTTGACAGACCAACCAACAGACAAAACACACCACACAAATATGCTTATTTCATTCTAATGGGGGCACTAAACATTTTTTTTTTAAATCTGATTTTTAAAAAAGTTTAAGAAATTAGTTTAGAATCATGATATGGCCGGGCTGTACGCTAGTACACGAAAGTCGCTGCCAAAAGTTCATTTTAAAAAAATGTGCGTGATATCTATGTACTTACTGTATTTCTTTTTGTAACATTTCCTCCCTTACATTTGCGTAATTGTTTTAGAATTGGTGTTTTTTTTATTAAAAAATCGCTTGCTTAATTAATTGTATAAATTAAACGGTTTGCTTTTAAAAACTAAAACTAAAAACTTTTCAAGCTGCATTTAATGATGAAATAATATTTTTCGTATCTCTTCTAGCTTTGGCGCCCTAAGTGTGACAGACGGACAGACGGACATTTAGCACAAACCTAATATCGGCTTTTCCCCTTACGGGGGCCGCTAAAAAAACACGCACATTACCGCATATAAGCCTTATCTAAACCGTATATAAACAAACTTTTTCAATAAAACTGTCTCTTACTAGGGTCCAAAATTCTAGCTGCAAAAATAGAAATACCAAGAAAATTGGCAAAATGAATAAATAAATACGGTTCAACATTAGTCTGATTTATTTTCTTATCTTATATAACAAAAAAGAAGATGATTACGTCCTACGCATAATGCATTTAGTCATGCATGTTAACCAATGACCTTAATTCTGCTAAATCACTGTTTTTCTGGCTGGCTCAGGCAACCCATTCCATGCTCTAATAGCACTAGGGAAGAAGGAGCTTTTGTACAAATTTACCCTAGCATATGGAACGAGGAATGTACCTTTATCTTTGTGTCTTTCTGGGTATTTTATTAGATTTTGTTTTCGTATTTGAATATTATGGTTGTGTTTTAATGTATAATTGCTACTTTACCTTTGAATCGTGTCTCCTGAAGGCTTTCTAAATTTTGTGATTTACTAAAGAGTCTTTTTATGTATTTGTGTGTTTCCTAATTTATTATTTTACATTTCGCTTACAGAGCGACTTATGATAATTTACACTGTAAGGATATGATATACAACCCAAGATGTGATACGACATTTACGGTGTTAGGCCAACTTAACTTCGCATTCAAGTGGCCAGCCTGTATGTTCAATAGCGATGTAAGATACTTTTATCTTATATATATATATATATATATATATATATATATATATATATATATATTGTGTGCATATAGTAGTTTTCTGAAATTGGTTGGTACCCTTTATTACGAAGGGTAATATTATTTCTATAGTTCAAAAATGTAATGATTCAATCCACCTGATTGTTAGTAGAAAGTAATTTTTTTCAGATACTGAATCCATTTTATATAAGTTAAACAGATATGAATGGTGAAACAGCAATAAATGGGGTCTGATTTTGGCTGTGTAATGTTAAATGTGATTACTACACACTAGACTGGTCACTACTGTGTCGCGAATGTCATGGAGTGCTGGGTTCTCACTTCCTGGACTCAGACTTAATAGGAGACGAACACGGATACTAAAAAAGTAAAAAAAAGTAAAGTTCCCCTTTCAGACCTTGTGGTCTATAGGGCAGATGATGTAAAGGTCATCTGATTCTGTGGCCTACAGTTAACTAGGGTGTCATGTGGCCAGCACAACGACCAACCGCCTTTACTTTTCCCCAACTAATGTCAGGTACCCATTAGAGCTGGGTGGAATAAGGGCGCCCGAAAATACCAGTCTTCACCAGGATTCGAACCCGGGACCTCCAGTACGGAAGCCAAGCGCTTTACCGCTCAGCCACCGCGCCCTCCACGGATACTAAAGATTGACGCTAAACCTCTTTAGCAGACAAAACATAAAGTTTATTGGAGATAAAATAAATAATATAGCACTTCTCTCGTCAGTTACATGGGTTCATAAATGACAAACATCCTCAAAAAAAGAGCGGTAACAAGTATACGTTCAATATATTCAAGTATCCAGTGTAGATCACAAATAACGTCCGCATGACAGCGGGTAACAATCAACTTCCATAATAAAGAATAATCTATATATATATATATAATTCTCTAAATCACAAGTTCAAAAGTTTAAACAACAAGTAAATAGGGAAGATACCATGGCGCAGAATGGTGTGAATGGAAAATGGTGTATCCAAATCCGCACTATTTTCATTCACAAAATAGCACAGCATAGACGAGCATTTTGTGAATGAAAGTAAATTTGTATATAATCTCTTCTTCTCAATTTTTCATAATATTAAGTAAGTATTTACAGATTATGTTGTGTCGTAAGCAGTGGCGTCACTAGGCAGGTGCGGGGGGTGCGGTCCGCACCAGGTGACACCCGATAGGGGGTGACACCCAAGTGTAAAAAGGCACTTAAAAAAATAAAAAATACCAACTTTAAAATGTGACAGAAGCAAAATCATAAAGCTTAGAAATTGTTGAATAAAATTATTCTAAATGGGAAAACATCAATAGTAAGATTTTCTTCTCTGATAAATAGTGGACATGTCCACAACGAGAAACTCGAGAGAAGACTGAATAACATTTATCAGGCTTTCAAATAAGGAAAATTTTTGGAGCTGGACTTTAGTTTCAAAAAATTGACAAGAACGTCATTGCTATGATTGACGTATAGATGGGAAAACAGAGGAACATCTTGTATTATAGACTGCTTAGTATCGCATTGTTTCTAGCAAATAAAAAGTTGGTATATGGTGGCAAACTGAAGAAGACTTTTCATTGAATAATGAGTTTTTTTTTTCTTGGGATTGTATAAATGTTATCCAAATATGAGCCAGTGCTTAAATAATAACAGCGATAAAAAAAGTTACTTTCCAAGCTTGTACCAAAAGTATATATAAATGTTTTAGTGACCCTTTGTTTTCAATGGACAGAGCTGCTTGATTTGATTTCAAAAAATAGTTGTTAATTAATGTTGTTAAATGAGAGAACGTTGTTAATTGATGTTTTAATAAGAGACCGATGTTAGTTAATGTTTGAATGAGAGAACGTTGTTAGTTGATGTTTTAATGAGAGAACGTTGTTAGTTAATGTTTTAATGAGATAACGTTGTTAGTTGATGTTTTAATGAGAGAACGTTGTTAGTTAAATTTAGTTTTGCAAAGCTTCTTTTCATCTGATTTTACCGCACCGGGTGACACCCACTCTAGTGACGCCTCTGGTCGTAAGACTCTTGAAACTAGAACGACAATAGAGTCTACTCTCAGGTTTGACTTTAGAAGTAGGCCTACTTTAGTAAGTTTCTCTTTATAGTTATAATGTTTTGTTTGGTATAATGCACAAATTGTAAGACAAATTTCCTTATGGACAATAAAGATTATTATTATTATTATTCCATGATTTTTTCGTAGGCCTATATTTAATCACATTTCAGAAGATTTCCAGGGGCTCCTGGTAAATCAAGAGGCCGCGGGACAACTGTCATATGTTATAAAATGGTTTAATTTAATAATTTATACCCCTAAAAATTAGCACTGGTCCAAAGAAAGTGCGGGACCCACTGCGGTCGCATATGTTGCAGTGCCTAAGGCCAGCCCTGCAAAATAGCGGTCGACTAATACTCCAATATTAATCTTTAGAAATACATATCTCACAAGACTAACTCAAAGTTACAACTCGACTCATTTAGTCGCTATTACCAAAGCAAAACTTCACTGCCTTTTTCAGAGGATAACACATTACTGACTTGACTTTACTGACTTACTTGAAGTGACTTAACTGACTGGCTCAACTGACTTAATATGACTGACTTGAACTCAAGTCAATTTTATTCATTCTACTTCCTGCTTCTACATCAGGAGTTACACTTGTTTTTTTTTTCCCCGTCTTAACCAAAGGTGAACATATAACAATAATGTCAAACAAGACTGTGACAATAAGTCTTTGGTAAAAGGTAGCCATTCTAGGTTTTATAACTCTTATCTCATATTACCCCAAGATCACATAGGCCTATATATATAACTGCTAATGTTTCATTATACTTAACAATAATAAGGCTTGTCTTCAATTCCGAAGATTAGTGAGGAATTCAGCATTTTCTGTGACTGTGCTACACCAGCTGTGACCTACATATTTTGCCACATCCAGAGCAATCATAACCATTGTCCACAGGTGGTCGATTAAGATTATCTTCACGCCGTCTGCGTTTGTCCTAGGCAGAGGATTTTCTTTTGGTCTCAAATGTATATCCCGCGGCCTTTTTAAGTGACCTTCAGCTGTCTCGTTTTGAGACCGCATATATATCTACGTAGCTATTAATATATTTTGGTAAACAAAAATAGGTGCCAGTACTATATGATGGGGCGGGGCGTTGGCAGAGCGGTAAAGCGCTTGACTTCTGAGCCTGGGGTCCAAGGTTCGAGTCCCGGGTTCGAATCCCGGTGAAGACTGAGATTTTTATTTCTGGATCTTTTGGCGCCTCTGAGTCCACTCAGCTTTAATGGGTACCTGTCATTAGTTGGGGAAAAGTAAAGGCGGTTGGTCGTTGTGCCGGCCACATGACACCCTCGTTAACCGTAGGCCAAAGAATCAGATGACCTTTACATCATCTGCCCTATAGACCACAAGGTCTGAAAGGGGAACTTTTTTTTTAATAAAGCACTGTATATATATATATATATTTCTAATATATAAAAGGAAAACAAAGGCGTATGTCCCCGTATAGAAATTAAAACCGTTTCACCGATCTTGACAAAACGTGACAGAAATGTTCCTTGGGTACTAACTTAGACCTGTGTGTATGATATGTAGCCCTAAAACAAACTTAAAACCCTAAAAAAAGTTGCCCAACTCTATTACAGCTATACTATTTTATGGATATAAGCTTTGTTTACAAATGTTGACATGAGAAAAGATCGAAAGGATTTACATCTAGATCTAGTTTTAAGAAATACACTTTGCACTTATATATTTTTACTTTGACGCATGAAAATATAAAATATAGTCTAATGATTGAATTATTTAACAAAATTAAGGTTCGAATTTGTGTTTCAAAAGGATTTTTACATAAATTCGTTCTTTGTATCTGCGAATATAAAAATCCTCTTGAACATACTTTCATTAGACATTACCGAAAGGTTACACATCTCTCTATTCCTATATCTAGGCATTCTAGGTCTAAAACTCAAAGATGATAGAACTTCTCTTCGCAAAGATAGTTTTAACATGAACATACTAATTATAGTCTATTCATTTCATATCTTAATCAAATTAACATTGAAAATTGTTTTCTAAAGCATTTTTACTGCAACTATTATCCTAATACCGCGTAAATTAAGGTCAATAGGCTATTTTTAGCTTCATTCATATTTTTTTTAGCGTGAATTCACGCATTCGCTTTACTTACTACGTTATTATTTTCTTTAATTGTTTCTAATGCACTATATCACTGACTACAATACGCGGGCAGCGGGTAATATCTGTCTAGTATTTAAGCAGAAAGAAGGGTGAAAATGCAACGGCGCCTGGTGACTACATATGCCCAACCTGCGATCGTAGCTGTGTATCAAGGATCTGCCTCTTTAGTCACACAAGAGCTTGCAAGGAGAAAAGATCGTCTCTC
>JADKLZ010000166.1:4503205-4517637 GCA_021533235.1 Biomphalaria straminea | reverse complement strand
GTAGGTGCGGCCAATACTAGGCTACAACGACTCTAGAAGTAGGTGCGGCCAATACTAGGCTACAACGACTCTAGAAGTAGGTGCGTCCAATACAAGGCTACATCGACTCTTGAAGTAGGTGCGGCCAATACTAGGCTACAACGACTCTAGAAAAAGGTGCGGCCAATACTAGGCTACAACGACTGTTAAATATTATGCGAGCTAGGGAAGAATATAACTCCTCAGAAAATGTATTTTCTTAAATCGTTCGATCCCTTTAGAGAAAATACTCTGTAAAGAAAATACCATTTAGAGATAATACCCTGACTGATTGTAAATGTAGGCCTATGTTACGTATGAAGCTTGTGTTTTTATATTGACTCTTATAATCACACCTAAGACTATCTTTAGATATTTAGTAACCTTTTATAACCATGAAAATATTTATACTAGTATTGTTTTTTATAATCACTTTTATTTTGTATCATATATTTTTAAAATAATTATTACCCATGGTATTTAATGTATTTACAGCCCTGATCTTCCAGCCAAGTTCCATGATAATCGTTTAAAGTGTCTATTGCTACAATGAGCAGATTAGTAATTCATATAATGTTTTACGGCGCAATATAATGTTGCATAAGTAACAATGTAATAAAATAAAATATCAGCACTCTAGCTTTTATTTCTTTAATTTTTTTATAGTGTTGTACAGCTAATAATTTAAACGTGCCTATTAAGCCATGATAACTCTAAAATTATTCATTAAGCAATGTTTTCCGGGTAATTGGTAAAAAGATCTTGAAAATTAACCTACCGTTAGTACAAAAAGAAATTCTCATAATTATAATTACCTTATACTTGCGTATGACAGGTAAGAGGAAAGGGAAATAAAAAAGATGTTATCAATGCCAAGTCTGTTCAACCACAAGTTGGAATAATTTAAAGGGGAGTAATTCAACGTTACTAGTAAAAGATCGTAAATGGTCATTTACAGCTTCTATCGCGTCATGAAGTCTACTTCCTAGGAATCTTCTTTCTGTCAAACTTCACCAAGTCCACAATCCATGTATCCATCAGACTCACAATCCATTGATCCACCAAAATCCAGGGATCCACTAGGCCCACAATCCAATGATCCACCAGGTCCACAATCCAGTGATCCACCAGGTCCACAAATCCAGTTATCCACCAGATTCACAATCCAGTGATCCACCAGGCTCACAATCCAGTGATCCACCAGGTCAACAATCCAGTGATCCACCAGGCTCACAATTCAGTGATCCACCAGGTCAACAATCCAATGATCCACCAGGCTCACAATCCAGTGATCCACCAGGTCAACAATCCAGTGATCCACCAGGCTCACAATCCAGTGATCCACCAGGTTCACAATTTAGTGACCCACCAGATCCGCAATTTAGTGATCCACCAGGCTCACAATCCAGTGATCCACCAGGTCAACAATCAAGTGATCCACCAGGCTCACAATCCAGTGATCCACCAAAATCCAGGGATCCACTAGGCACACAATCCATTGATCCACAAGGTCCACAATCTAGTGATCCACCAAGTCCACAATCCGGTGATCCACCAGATCCACAATCTAGTTATCAGCCCGCACTAAGGACGGTTCTAGTTCTCTAGCCCTCTGTTCACTTGACCAGTGGTTCTCAAATTGTGGGAAGAGGACCCCAGAGGTCCGCGAGACGACCGAAAGGGATCCACACAAAGATGAATATTGTAATCAATTAAAATAACGTATTCGCTAACAGCCATCTTATTCGATCGTATAATTTAAATTATAATGAGCTCGCACCTCATTAATGTTTAAGATGTCTACCATGTAGTATTATACAACGATCTGAACTAAAGATTGTAAATTTCAATTGTATATCCCCGACTGGCTATTGCGTACTATGTACTAACAAAGATGCTGTTACAGCTTCTCTATTCTATATCTACTAGCCATCCCCTTCTCGATGGGTCTAGGCACCCCTAAGTTCCGCTGTAGTTTCGAATAAAAACAATTAAAACAACTAGATCAAAACACAGAAACATTTATGATCTTTACGGCATATATCACACACTGGACTCTCTACTTTCTAACAAGAAACACATTCCGGTCATTCGTGCATTTGTAAAATTAGATTAATTCATCCGTGAGAGATGCCAATAGCAGATGAATGCAGACGTACATTATATAAGTATCCACAACCGAGGAAATAAAGACCAGGTTTGAACAATGGTGGTAATTTGAAAATAGGCGAAAACATTTTAATCATGGATATTCCAATGGTTTAGAGCAGTGATGCCCAAAATATGGATCGATGAGAATATTTACCAGAAAAAAGAGACAAGAAAATGAGTCGTTGGTAAAGGTATCTTTTAAGATCTTTTTTTTTAAATGGTCACTCAGTGATCAAGGGGACTAATTCAACTTATAGGACAGCATTTGTTTAGTATGATTTCTTTCCTATGTTCAAGATATCGAACAAAATAATTTAATACCAATAGTTAATTAACTTATTAGTTATTTATTGTTTTTCATTCTTGAGTTGTCAGGTAAAAGAAATAATTGTGCAAAATTAAGTTGACTTAATACTGTGTACTCCCAGGGGAGCATAGGGCCGCAACAACACCTCTCCACCGAACTCGGTTCTGAGCAGCTTTCTTCATCTGCTCCCATGTCATTCCAGTATCCTCAGCTTCACTGATGACTGACCTCTTCCAGGTTTGCTTGGGTCTGCCCACTTTCCTCTATCCTTGTGGGTTCCAGTCAAGAGCCTGCCTTGCAACATTGGTAGCTTGTTTTCGCAGGGTGTGTCATATCCAGCTCCATTTTCGTTTGGTAATGTCTTGTGCTATGGGCTTCTGTCTAGATTTTTCCACAAATCGGTAGTGGTTATCTTTTCTGGCCCCCTAATTCCTAATTAGGTGGCATCTGTTAACAAAAGTTTGGAGCTTTTTCCATATTTGTTTTAGTGACTCTCCAAGTTTCTGAACCGTAAAGGAGAACAGACTTAACTCTTTATCTCCTAACTGACGATACCAACGTTGATTCCACCAGAATGTCGTAAATTATTATGGAGAGAAAGAGTTAACGTTAGTATTATAGATTCTTATCTTGTTATGTAGAGATACTGCATTGGAGCGCCAAATTGTTTGAAGAGTTGAAAAGGCAGACCTAGCTTTATTTATTCGAATTAGTATATCATCATCAGCTCCACCGTCTTTACTAACTCTGCTTCCGAGATAGATGAAGTGGTCTTTATCAAGGATGTTTTCTCCCTGTAGCATGATTGGGTTCTCTTGTCTATTGTTGATCCTCATAACTTTTGTTTTCTTTTTGTTGATTAGAAGTCCAGTCTTTTTTTTTGCTATTTTTTGCAAAATTGGATGTGGGATAAATAACGTGAACATTTTGTTTTTAAGATACAGATATTTGATATTTGAACCTATTTTCATATTACAACGCTCCGCTCTAATGAAATTGTTATTATATATGAAAAGGTAAATTTCTTATTCCATTTGCCAGAACAAATACATATACAAGTACTTCATCGTTAATAATGCCATTAGAGAATCAGTCAGGAAAGCCAACTACTTAGCTGAGTTTAAGTCAGCGATTAACGTGCACGACTGCGTTCACACATGCAGCTTATTAAGGGCTAGGTTTTGAAAAAAAAAAACTCTCCCCCCCCCCCCACTTATAACTTTTAGATCCAATACTGTGTTCTGGCAGCAGACGACCTGTGAAAGAGATGGTTGAAAACTCTAAAGGAAAATCTTTGCTGCCGAAAGGCGCAGAAGACAAGAGTATAATGGCGGTGATCCCCGTCGGACAACGGCTTTGTCTGCTTTATATGTGAGAAACAAGCAGATTACAACCTGGTTTACGTAGCCATGCATAACAGTGCATTCATTCTTAATTCTTATAATCTGAGACATTTATATTACATAAGTAAAAGAAAAAAAACAATGCTTCATAAAATAATGCGACTATTTCTATTTGTATCTCTTAAAAGTTTGTTCTATAGTCACAGTTAATAAATTATTGAAAGAATTAATAGAATTAAAAGAAATCTCTAGCAATCAAATAAGAACATAAAATAGAATTAATAGAATTAAAAGAAATGTCTATAGATCAAATGCTATTTAACCTTGATTAGGCCAATAATAGAATATACATTTTCTGTTTGGGACCCCTCAACTCAAGAAAATGGAACACACATAAGATGGAGCAGTCCAGGAGCAGTGAGATTCACAACTAACGAAAATTCACATTTGAGTAACACTTTTAGTAAAATCACTAAATTTAGAAAGCCTTCAGGACAGAAGACTCAAAAGTAAAGTAGTAATTATACACAAGACACTGAACAAATGCAAAAACATAACTTAATAAAATACTCAGACACGAAGATAAAGGCACATTCCTCGTCCCATATGCTAGGACAAATCTGTACAAATGCCCTTTCTTCCCTAGTGCATGTCAATAGAGCATGGGATGGGTTGCCTGAGCTATCCAGGAAAACCAGTGACTTGGCAGAATTTAAGTCATTGGTTAATATGCATGACTGAATGCATAACGCGTAGGACGTAATCATCTTCGTTTTTTAAGTAACGTCTGTATTATATAAGATAAAAAGATAAGGCATAAATCTATCTATAACAGAAAATCCCCCACTAATAAGAATTTAAAAGAATGTCACTATAACTATAGCAAAGGGAGATCAATCTGATGTACTAGATCTAGTACTTTCAACATACACTTAGTAGATCTAGAATCTACATCTAGAGTCTGATAATTTATAAAGTAACTAGACTAAAAATCTAGATCTCTATATAGATCTATACCTAGAATCTAGATAAATCTCTAAATCTAGATCATAGATATGCAGATGTTGAAAAATATGATTCTTCCTGACGTACGTAGGTAAGTGTCGTAAGTTTACATTCCTTGGGCCTTGTTCGTTGTTGTTGGGCTTGCCTTCATTTAATTTAAAGTTTGAAGTGAAGTTGATTAAAAAGTGCCAGTGGTCTGAGACTGAGTGGAACTTGGAACAGGTACAGTACTAACAGTAGGCCTTCTATTAATTAATTTAATTATTAATATTATTATTATAATAGATATAATTATTTAATTCTAATAATAAGTCAAGACAAAGTTTAAATAAGTATTGACTATGTAAGTATGTTAGTATGAATATGACAGTGTCATAATCATGAGTATGATAACACAGACTAGTCAAGTAGACTAGTCAACTAGTCACTAAGAATAAGATTATCTAGCAAATTAAGAACAGTGAACAGTAAAATAAAATTGTGAGTACTTACTTAGACTTAGACTTAGGTCCTCCCGTGCCGTTCGGCGCATTGGGCGGCAAGCTGTCTCCATAATGATCTGTCATTGGCAATGTCTGAAGCCTCCTCCCATCTGGTGTCCACTGTTTTGAGGTCCTCCATGAAGGTATGATGCCAAGTTATATGAGGACGTCCCTGTTTGCGTTTTCCTCGTATTGGCCTCCATGTCATCGCAATTCTTGGTATGCATAGTTCATTTTGTCGTAGAACATGTCCCGCAAAACTCATGCGACGTTCTGTCACAACCTCACTGAGTGTTCGTCTCCCAGTTCGGCATAGGATTTCCTTGTTTGAGACCCGATCTGTGTAACTGACTCTCAGAATCCGTCTCAGCCATTTTTGTTGAGCCACATTTAGTCTCTTCTCAATTTTGACAGATGACTTCCATGTCTCACATGCATATGTTGCAGTTGGAATGACAATTGTGTTGAGAAGGTGTATTTTTGTCTCGAGTCCAATGGCTTGGCTTGTCCAAATAGGTTGCAGCCTTTGGAAAATGCTCCCTGCCTTTCCTATTCGGCACACTACATCATGGTATGCATCCCCATCATTTGTTATGATGCTGCCAAGGTAAGTGAACTTGTCCAACTCTTCAAGCGTTGACTCGCCAAGTCTGACAGGGGCACACTTTGCCTTATACCCCACTCGCAAAATTTTTGTCTTATCCAAGTTTATGTGGAGGCCAATTTTGGGTGCCTCTCTATCTAGGCTCTCCGTCATTTCTTGTATACTTTTATTCGTCGCCCCGAGTAGTGCAACGTCATCGGCGAAGTCCAAGTCCGTCATTCCGTTTTGTTCACACCATGGAATACCAAAGGCAGTCTGGTTCATTGCTTTCCTCATTATGTAGTCGATGGCTAGGAGGAAAAGGAAGGGAGATAAAATGCACCCCTGTCTCACACCTGTCTCGATGCTAAAAAACTCAGTGGTTCCTCCTTCTGTTTTAATGCAGCAACTAGACTGACTGTATAGGTGTCGTAGGATCTGGACAAATTTTTCTGGGATGCCGTATTCTCTAGCTATTTTCCATAGTGATTCTCGGTGGACACTATCAAATGCTTTCTTAAAGTCTACGAAACTGATCGCTAGCCGTTGTTGGTACTCAAGACTTTGTTCTATGATATTTCGTAGAACGAAAATCTGCTCTGCACAAGATCTGCCTCTTCGAAATCCTGCTTGTTCTTCTCTGAGCCTCTCATCTACAGACTGTTGAAGCCGTCTTAACAAGATCAAGAGTACTAGATCTATAGAATAAGTATAAATCTACATATATATATATAGATCTATGAAGAAAGAAAAAAATTAGGAAAACACATTTAAGAAATCTTATATAGGTTTTACCTAGATCTATTTCATTTTCTTTTTTACTTATTGGTTCAGTACAAAATAGGATGTTCACTTTTTGTCTGATTCACCTTTCTCTGTTGTTATGGTTACAGATTCTAGCTCTTGCCTCCAAGCCATGACTGATATGAGGAAATGTCTCCTTTGGTAGAAGAGGCATTAGGTCCCGCCGATTTATTGAAGCTGTCATCTTTATGCAGTGGGTGCCATCGCACTGCGGCTTAGGAGGAAATGCGGCGGCTGATGCTCTTGCCCTTGAAGGAGCCCTTTTGAGGTCCCAAGTACGTTAAACCAAGCTACGACATTTATCTGAGAGTGGGTACATGACAAGTGGTTGAAATCCTGGGATGGCTCCACCAAAGCCATTGGAGTCTGGCAGTTTTTGCTTCGCCCAGGCCGCAAGGATCAATGGTGGTAGTGGCATAAAAGGCTGGAACAATCCATTATTGTGCAGTGTAGAACAGGGCACTGCCCTGTTGGTGCCTTTTTTGCCTGGTTCCACCAAATTTTGATGCGCAATGCCGACACTGTGAAGAGTCAGTGGAAACAGTGATTTCATGATTTTAGCAACATATTGTTTTTACAGATTGCTATGTAGTGACTAGTAATATACAGGGTACTTTCTTAAGTTTTAAGTCTTATTATTTCATAATTTTTTATACTCAAATCAAGATCTATAAATTTAGGCTCATTAGAACAAATGAAGATTATTAAGAAAAATGTAAAATTCTCAGATAGAATTTAACAAAAACTAAATTGTAAATCCATTTTTTCAAAATGTTAATAGGAACTGTTTTAAAAAAAAAATTTTCATTACACAAAAGACAATAACAAAATAAACAAAACCAAAAATAATAAAAGGCTCTTTTCATCTGTCTTTTGTTTAGGCTGGTGGAGGTTTCGGCTCAGAAGTGTTCAATCCAAAATAACCGACATGTTCTACATCAGAGAAATTGTCCTAGTTTGTGATACATTTTGAGTGAGGTAAAAACAACAATTATTTGTTCAAGATTGACTCTCTTTATCTCTGGAATGAGGCTCTCATCTTTGATTTTGAATGGCCATCTTCAGTTGCTTAAAACTGAATCTTAAAATAGTTTCCCTTTGCTTAACATTGCTATCATGTTCACCTTTTTTTTTTTAAACCAAGTACCATATGTTGGAAATATCCATGAAGGGAGGAGTTGTGATCATTAGGCTAGCATTCTCACATTACTAAACTCTTGCTAATGACTAATAGGGAAATAGATAGGCCTATAATGGTGGGTTTTGGTGTGGGGACCTATCTCAGTAGCTACAGAAACAGGGAAACTTTGTAGATGGAGTTGGCACATTGTTCCTTACAAAAAGGGAATCAATCAAAAAATTAATGAATTAGTGGCAATAAATTAATTAAATTTAATTATGTTAATATTTTTAAAGGAAAATAGCTCTTACAGTATTGAGATGGCTGTAAATGTGGAGTTATATTTCCCTTTTTTTTAATAAATTATAAGCATGTTCAAGGCTCTTTAATCAAATCTCTTTTATGGACCAGCGAGGTGGGAGGGGATGTATTTGGAGATGTTCCCATGCTGCCGTCGCTCAGTAAACACTAGTCTGGATTGAACTAGACTCCAGTTGGTAGGCCATCAAGGGGTTTTTACCAACCATCACACATGATGATAGAAATATTACTG
Source organism: Biomphalaria straminea (assembly GCA_021533235.1). NCBI lineage: Eukaryota > Metazoa > Mollusca > Gastropoda > Planorbidae > Biomphalaria > Biomphalaria straminea. Next base: position 4,509,271 of record JADKLZ010000166.1, on the reverse strand, counting down.
ACACACATTATGTTAGAACAGCTGACCAGTTTGGCTGTAATACATTTTTGTATCCTTTGTTTGTAAGTAAAATTTGAATGGAACATGTGGTCATCAGGCTATTTATTAAAAAACAGTAAAAGTTCCCCTTTCAGACCTTACAGATGATGTTTAGGTCATCTGTTTCATTGGCCAACGGTTAACGAGCATCATGTCATGTGGCTAGCACAATAACCAACCATTTTTACTTTCCCCCAACTAAAATCATGTCATCGTTAAAGTTGAGTGGACTCTAGGGCACCCTAAAAATTAACTCAGAAGAGTATTTCATTATGTCTCTTATCCACAAAGATTTTGTATTCATTTAATCTCAACATGTTGCCAAAATGTTGTTACAAAAATTGAAGGTAAATGCTGAAAACGGCTGATCTAAGCTAACGATGCAGTATATTTAAATGTTTAAATGCCTAAAATCTTTTTTCTCTATCTTGTGAATGTTTTCCTCAAACCGCTGCCCAAAGGGTTGGGTTTTGTTTTGCCAACGACATTACTCTGTTTCTTAACACAATGCTTTGCTATTGTAAAGATTTCTTTTAAGGTCTATAAATTGTTTCTCTGAGTGGCTAAAGATTTCTTTTGTTATGGTAAATAAAACCTATTCTTCTTACAAATTAAATGTCTTGCTGTTTAAATTGTTTCTTCAAGTACCTAAGCTTTTGTTGTAGTAAGTAAAACCTATTCTTCATACAAATCAACCAACAAAGATTTTTGTTAAGCTTATTGTATTGTTTCTTTATGTACCTAAACATTTCTTTTGTCCATAAAGCTTATCCTTCTCACAAATTAACCAGTAGGTTTAACAAATAAATTAGAATCAGCTTCTAAGTTGAACAAACATAGCACAAAACCATTTGTCTAAACATTGAGCTCCCTGCTCTGATCTTTAAGCCCTCAGTTCAAGTCAACCAATAAGCTTTCAACAACCAGTAAGCATTTACCAATCAGTGAGTTCCAACCAATGAGCTCTAAACCAATCAATAACCATCAACACTTGATGATTACTTATCTAATATAATTTTTTGCTGGAGGAATATATCATTGTTTGCAATTTAAAGATTCAATATTTCTCAAGTACCGGTATCAAAATCCTTTTTATTGATTAGTATTTAGTATTTCTCAAGTACCAGTAGCAAAATCCTTTGTATAGGTTAGTGCTTAGTAACTATGGTAAGCACTTGCTGTTCCTATGAACACATAAGATGCCTTAAAAGTACTTGCTCATTTCAAAACTCCCTGATTGGAAGCAAGATCTTTCTAGGAGATACACATGATGAGTGTCAAACAGCACATGTGAAAACTGATCTCTCTAGGCTTCTGATACATGCATGGTGATCAGTTCTTACTTTCTTAAAGTAGTGTTTAAATCACAGGAATTGCATTTTTTTGATGTATCCAATTTGGCATTTATACTGATTCTCATGGTGGCTTAGTGGTCAAGTGCTTGGATTACAAACCATGAGGTCTCATTTCACATTTTGGTGAAGACCTTAATTTTGAATTTCTGGACTATAAGGATGCCCCTGAGAACACCAAACTCTAATGAGTATCTGACATTAGTTAGGGACGCGTAGGACGTAATCATCTTCTTTTTTGAAGTAACGTCTGTATTATATAAGGGAAAGTAAAGATGGTTGGTCATTGTGATGGCCACATGGCACACACTTGTTATTTGTTGGAATAGGTTGACCAGCTCTGTAGATTGCAAGGTCTGAAAAAGTTCCCAGTGTGATCTATAGGGCAGATGATGTAAAGGTCATCTGTTTTTGTGGCCTACGATTAACAAAGGTGTCATGTGGCCAGCACAACGACCAACTGCCTTTACTTTTCCCCAACTAATGTCAGGTATCCAATAGAGCTGGATGGATTCAGAGTCGCCTGATGATCCTGAAATTAAAATCCCAGTCTCCACTAAGATTCAGACACCAGTTTGGAAGCCAAAGGCTTTACTGCTCAGCCACCTCCCCTCCACAAAGTCTGAAAAAGGTGCCATACTTAAAAGAGTTTTGTCAAAGCTGTGGAGGCCTTTCCAATTCATTTTTCATCATAAAACTAGGAAGTAGGTTGCTGGTAATAGTAGATCCCAGGTGAGTAAATATTTGGACAAACTAAAGTGTGAGATTTCCAATATTTCTGTGACATCTTATGACAGAATTTTGGGTTTGGTGATAGCACTTAGTTTATACATAGGCAACAATGTAAGAATTAAAGACAGAGATAGATGCATGAATGGATAAATAGACAAAAAGAAAGAAAGAAATTAGGAGATAGATAAATCTTTTTTGAGGAACCAAAGTAAATCTAAATCCCTTTTAGTTCAGCTTGTATCATGTCTTAACTGAAATGCTGATTGGGTCATGATGATCCCAATATAAAATCATGTAAAAAAATCTCTTAATCTAATATTGATTTTTTTGTTTCCATGTTGAACCAATCCTTTGTGTCTATGCATAAGATAATTTGTCTTTATAAAACTAACAATGGTTATAGCTGAACAGATAATTTGTCTTTATAAAACTAACAATGGTTATAGCTGAACAATCCATTGAATTGATTAAGTATTGATTTGGCCACAACATTTGCTAACCATTTAGTTGACTCTAAAACAGTCTTTTTTTCCTATACAACACATACATTTCTATTAATTTGTCTTTATATAAATAAGAATGGTGATAGCGGAGCACTCCATTGAATTGATTAGGCCACATTTCTTAACCATTTTCGTTGACTCTAAAAAACAGTCTTTTATTTCCTATAGAGCACAGACATTTCTATTATGTTCTCTCGAATGTTTCTCCAGGTAGTTTGAGATGTCTGGCCAAGAAAAAAAAAACACCAACCAATAAGCCCTGACCAGTAAGTAAGTGCCAAATATTCAGCATGCTCCATGCCAATCTAAACATTAAAACCAATCAATATATTGATTCATAGATACATACATGCATTTGTTTATTTCAGATAGGTTTTCAGATAGATTGATTGAGAGATAGATACATGCATAGATCATTAGATTAATAGATAAAAATATAGTAAGATAAACTGATAGATAATTTTTTAAAAAAATATATATACTACTTTATAATATTACTACTAAAGACATATCTACATCCCATAAAAAACATTTTGGGGGCTGTCATAGACAATGGCAGTAAAACATAAAACAGCTAAAACATAATGAACACACATCAATGATTATGAAATTTAGGAACTTGAGGAACTCAGAGAGTTTATTAGAAAATAAAGTCATTGAATCTCATCTCTTTCTTGACATTGAATGATGGCAAGTTTGTTGATAATCACTTGCTGGCATTATTCTTATATTCTCAAATTGTGCTCATAACAAATACAAATCTTTATGTCTTTTTTTTGCTTGGTGTCATTGTAGAGTTATTTGACCAAAAACATCTTTGTATCAGTGTAGAGTCATCTGTTGGACAAACATCTGAATTGTCTTCCAATTTGTATCAGTGTAGCATAATTTGACCCAAAAAAGCATCAGAGTTGGGCTTAGACTTGCTATCAGTGCAGAGTCACAAGAACATCTGGATTGAACTTAGATGTGTGTCTTGTTTTGGATGTATTTTTAAGCTCTACGAGAGCTTCCAAAGCATCATATTTTTCTTCTTAAATGCATTTGTGTATCTTCCAATATGATCTGCATGAGCTTTTCCCATATGCCTTTGATAATGTTGCTAATATGTGCATGATTGGTTGATAGATTGTTGGATAGAGGAGTAGATGGGGGGGACAGTCAAATTAAATAGAAAGAATGTTTAAAACTCAATTTGAACTAGCTTGGATATTACACAATGCTAAACCACCCAAACTTCACAGAACAACAATAGTCTCAAGTATGTTGTTTGCACACAGAGGGAGGATCACTTTGTTACAGATAATTCAATCTAGTTACATTGAAATAGACTCTTGACAGCAGTTACCATATTGAATGAAATTAGAATTAAAAGTCTGCTTAATGGCCTTCTGGCTTTGAAAGAGTTGTTTCTTGTTGTTGTGTTATCAGGGGGTCGTGTACATTTTGTTCACAAATTAACCTGCGATACTTAGTGCTATTATATAGTAATTTATTACTTTTAATTCTAAAAAGTTTATTGATGGAAGCATGGTGGCTGAGTGATTGAGCTCTCGGCTTCCAAACCTGGGTTCAAATCTCTGTGAAGACTGGGCTTTTAAATTTTCTGATTGTTAGGGTGCCCAAAGACCATAGAAAAAATGGATTGTTTTGTCGATACTCTATAGCATTTGTCTATACCACTGCTATAAATGCTTCGACACTCAGATACAACCCCCCCCCCTCAGTATCCCACAACACATTGGAAATGTCCACTAACCTTTTTTTTTTTGAGTCTGTTGTTCTGATAAATAATCTATTCTTTGAACTAAACACAAATAAAATATTTTTAAAAATAAAAAAACAAAGCTTATCTAAGGGAAAGAACTGCAAAATCACTGCCCTAACCCTGTCTCAATACTGCAGGAAAAGTTTCCTTTTTTTCTATATAAAAATTAATTAATGAACACTAGTTAACTAGTTGGTTAACTTGATTCCTGTTTTGTCATTAATTGTAAATAATTATGTGAAATTTCAATTTGATTTGAGAAAGGTAATTTTGAGATAAAATTTGGACAAAAATGTTAAAAAAGGAATAACTTCACTTATACAGCCACATATCTTTGATAAGTAGCATTTATTTCTCTTTGTAGTAGCAAACAAAATAAATAATTACCAATAATCGATAAACTAATTAGATAATTTTTTTTATTGGTTAAAACAATTGCAGCAACAATATACAGAAACATTAACGAAAAGCTTTTTTCTGTTCTGAAACTAATGTATTAGTCCAATTAAACAAAAAGCAATTTATATCTATTTGTCTGTTTTTTTATGTTATATTTTATTGTTTCTTTTTTTTTTTTTTCAAGATACCTCAGCGTTTTTGCTTGTGGCATCAGTTGTTGAGCTGTTGACATCCTAGGGTTCCTTGGGCTTTTGCCTCTTTTCTTTGTCTGTCTGTTAATCTTTCTATAGTATGTATCTATTCTAGTTAGTTATTTATTTAATCTATATGTAATTCAAGTTCTGTTTCTAGGATTGGTTTCAATTTATTTGAATGATTTCCAAGCCCCCCCCCCTTTCCTTTCTAGTCTTCATTCTAATGCTTGGGGCACATGCTACATAACTTTTAACATCACACTCTAATTTGACAACAGTAAATTGGGTAATTATTTTCACACAATGCACAATCTTCAAACCATTGTGGCAAAATTTTTTATGTCTGGGGCTTTACAAAAAGGTGTTATTTTCTCCAGTTGAAGAGCCAGTTTCAACAGAGTACAGACAAGAGACAGTCCCTCAAAAAATCCCATTTCAAGATACAGCTCTCGCAAGTAAGTTAATATTTTTTAAGCAGGTAAAATAACTTCTAACATTTTTGTGATAACTTATCATAGAGCACATCATTTTGGTTGTAAATATCTATCTATTTCATTTCATTTTAACCCATTTAATCTGCTTGGTGTAAACTTAAGTTTCATTTTAACCCATTTGATCTGCTTGGTGTAAACATAAGTTTCATTTTAATTCATTTGATCCACTTGGTGTAAACTTAAGTTTCATTTAACCTTTTTGAACTGTTTGATACTGCAACAGCATAATAGTGACTTACATAGGCTACTGTTGAGCTAGAAAAAAATCATTTTAATATTCATTCATGTATTAATCTCATTAAGCCATGCTTGCTTTGCATACTCTTATCTGTAGAGCTTGCATTGGATACTCTTGTCTGTAGTGCTTGTGTTGGATACATCTGTAGTGCTTGCATTGGATACTCTTATCTGTCACAAGCTTAAAGACATTGATTGGGTGTACTTACTGGATTCTTCATACCACCTGATATTCTTTAAAATGATTTTTTGTTGCGATTCAAGTATAATTCCTCTTCCTTTTTATTGGGGTTGTACTCTCTTGCACTAGCTGGTCTTGTACACTCTTGCACTAGCTGGTCTTGTACA
>JADKLZ010000166.1:4492583-4503195 GCA_021533235.1 Biomphalaria straminea | reverse complement strand
TTGCACTAGCTGGTCTTGTACACTCTTGCACTAGCTGGTCTTGTACAATCTTGCACTAGCTGGTCTTGTACACTCTTGCACTTGGTTTATAGATGCAGGAGATATAATTTGGCTAAAGGAAAACAAATCCACAAAGCTAACAACTGTACATCAGATGCAACATTATGGATATAAATCCTGTGTATAGTGGAAACAACTGGAGCCACCCTTGTGAGATGGTGTGTCACCACTGAGTTAACCTTATACAGAACACTGGCAGCTATAAATCTCGAAGCACCAAGCAACAGCCAATATCCGAGCACTCATTGTAATCCATATTTTTTAGAAAATATTCTTCAATTTTCTTAAAATTGTTATTTGTTATGATTCATTTACCAATTGTTTTGTTGACACATTTTTTATTTAACTTTAACAGAATCTAGAAGAGAACAATGAAGATTTATGCACTTGTGTGTTTCCTTCTAGTAGTGTTTGCTTGGAATGAATCATCAGCTGCACCTGGTAGTATTACATTTTCATTTACATGTTTAACTCTTTCTCACCTAATTAACGATACCATCATTAATTCGACCCCAATAAATTAAATTAATTTTTGGTTTCAGAATGTATAACTTGTGTTATATAAAACGAGCATGCATTCTTTTATAATTCTATACCAAAAGTAAACTTTTCTGATTACTAACAAAAATGTTATTGTAGCTTAATCATATTATCATATCAGAAAGTGGAAAAATAATTACGCAGATAAAGAGTAAGTTTCAAGATTATCAAAGATGAACTACTGAAAGGACAACTTCTGGATAATGCTATAGGCTCAAGACAATTGTATTATAAAGACTAAAAACTAAAATCATTTTTAACTTTTTCTAAAACTGCTTAAAAATAATTTATTGAGTGAAACTGCAATTATTACCATGGGAATAATTTAGTTACACTGGTTTATATAGATTAAAAATGTTATAGTTATAAATTAAGTTCATCCAATAGGGGGCCTACTACAGACGTTTAGTTAATTTGTAAGAGTAAATTTGATTTTTTTTTCTCCTTTCATAAAATTTTCCAATTTAAATTTTTGCTTGCTGTAATTATTCTTTAGTAACAATTAGAAGTAAATTAGTGATTTATTACCACAAGATTACCCAGAAATTCAAAAGCTGAAACAACATTTATCCTATACCATACTGATTGATAAAATAATTGTTTCTAGGACAAATACATTAAAAAAAAATTACTTGCATGATTCTGAAGAAAAAGAAAAAAAGAAAAGGCATTGTAATTGGTTCAGGGTAATAGAATGTTACATAACTTTACATCAGTATTTAAACTCTGATCTGCCATTCGTATTTTGTGACATTGAACACGAGTTTTAAAACAAGGGTGGTTGTCAACTGGATGTAAGTTGTTCCCCTTTCAGACCATGCCGTCTATAGGTTAAGGGGCGGAAAGGTCATCTGTTTCTGTGGTTATTGAGAGCGTCATGTGGCCAGCACAACGACCAACCACCTTTACTTTTCTACAACTAATGTCAGGCACCCATTACAGCTGGGTGGACTCAAGGGTGCCTTAAAGATATTGAAATTCAAAATCCCAGGATTCGGACCTGGAACCCCCGGTTAGAAAGCCAAGCACTTTACTACATAGACACCAAAACTGGATGGTTTATTTGAAAATGGCTCTAACAATTTTTTTTTTTACAAATTAAGCAGTTTATCTGTATTTTGGAAAAAAAATAATTAAATAATTGGCGTGACATTGAAAACTGTGGCTTGACTGTTATAATTTAAAAAATAAACATTTTACAATTAAATTTTATAATCCCTGAACACAGCTTCAGTGGAATAGCTGCACTCCATTCCAATATTTCTAAGTATTCAGCAAAGAGCTGAATGAAAAATAGAATGTACATGAGAAATCATGAGCTGGACTGTTAATAGAAGAATTGATTATGTAAAGCTCGCTGACAATAATGAAGCATTGTCGCTATATGTTATTATTTAACACGTTTAAAACATATCAAATGGAAATATTAGCTAATTACTCATATATAGTTCGTCCATCGTGGTTCGATGATGACCACTTTGTCATCCATTGGGCTGAGGGCTTTGCACTGGGGTTTTGTGCCTCCTCATGTGGCTGGTGAGACCTATGCGAGCCCGGAATGTTCGGCCGCACTCTGGGCAGGTAATTCCAGCTGGAGCTAGTGTCGTTTGCCTTGCTTTCCTTCTCTGGCGTTTTTCTTTCGCCAGCGTTGTTCTTTTTTCCTCAGCAACCTGTGCGCCGGATCTCACAGCGCGGCGCCATGATACTCTGTCTCCCAGGTGCCTGGGTCAATGTTGAACTCCTTTAGAGAAGCTTTGAGGGTGTCTTTGTAGCGCTTTTTTTGACCACCTTGCGAGCGCTTGCATTCTCTTAATTGGCCATACATGAGACGTTTTGGGATGCGGTGGTCCTCCATCCTGCACACGTGTCCTGCCCATCGCAGCTGGGACTGCATCAGGATTGTGTGTATGCTTTTCAAACCCGCTCTTTGAAGGACTTCAGTATCTGGCATTCTGTCTTGCCATTTGACATTTAGTATTTTTCTTAGACATGTCATGTGAAAGTGATTTAGTTTCTTGGCATGTCTTCTGTATACTGTCCATGTTTCTGAGGCATAGAGCAATGTAGGTAGGATGACGGCTCGGTAGACCCCTAGCTTAGTGTTTGTGGTGATACCACGTCTGTTCCAAACATTGTTTGATAGTTTGCCATATGATGCACTGGCCTTGTACAACATTCATAGTACAACATTGAAAGTGGACAGCTGACCAACTGTGAACAGGTCAACATCGCTAGCTAAAGGCTAGATCAAGAAAATATATTCTAATCAAATTAGTACATTTTTTACAATATTTAATCAAATTTTTACTAAACTTTATATAAAACACATATAAAAAAAACATGTAATGATTGTCTTGTGTGCATTATGTCCTGTCATGACTATCTAAAGAAAAAAGAGCCTTTTTTAGACCCATCTCTTTAAAAAATCTTTTTTTCAAAAAAATAAAAAGCATATGGAAAGAAGGAATTTTTTTCTTTATGTTTATTAAAGGGAAACTATTTAAGATAAAGTTTTTAGCAATGAAAAATATTTTCACCGTCACCTATTCCTTAGCCAGTTGGACCATTGGGGCACCACACGAGAACTGTTGAGTCTTTCTCCATTCCTCACTGTCATTTGTCTTTGATAGAACCCCTTTCAATGAGAGGCCTGTCTATTCTTTTGAGTTGTCTTCTCATCACTTTCTCTGTCTACCTCTTCCTCTTTTTCCTGGTACTGTTCCCTGAAGGAAGGTTTTTGTTAGCCATAAGGACATTGTGACAGGTCATTGTGGGGTCCAGTCACTATACTACACTGCCTCTAATCTTTTTGTTGTTGATGGGGGTCTTTGTATGTGATACCTCGGATCTTTCTGTAACATCTCAATTCCATTTCTGAGATCCTTCTCTCTAGCTCTTCCTTCAGTATCCAAGACACGCAAGCAAATAAGAATGTGGCCATGACTAGGAAGCTCATCAATCATTTTAGTGTCGAGGACTATACCTTTGTCTTTCCATATTGTTTTGAGCTTTGCAAGTGCTTCTGTGGACTTTGCAATTCTGACCAGTATTTGGGTTTTGTTCCTTCATCTGAGGCAATAGCTCTTAGGTACTTGAAACTACTGTCAATTGTTAGCTTTTCACATCCAATACTGGTTTCCCTTTTAAAGCCCTGTTGGCTATTAGTCATAAATTTTAGTTTTTTTGGCATTGATTTGCTTATCATATGCTGCGGAAGTTTGTCAACGTGCATCACCTAGTTAACTAGTTCTTCTTCTGTCCCTGCCAGACTATCTATTTTATCTTCAAAGCTAGAGTTAGTAATTCTTCTTCTTGAAATGCTTACAGTACCTTCGTAGCTGTCAAGAGCACATGTTCAGGACTAAGGCAAAACACCTAATTGGGGCTCATGGCTATGGTCAAGCATGGAGAGGGACGGGCACCAACTTACTAATCATTATACCACATAAAATTACGACCATATATTTATTCTAGCTTTTTATTCTAGCTTTTTATATAGCGCTACTTTCATGCTCAGAGGGCTTTGGTCCAATCTCATTTGTGGACCAGTGAAGGGGGGAGGGGGTATCTAGGAGTTGGTTTTCCGTGCTGCCTTTAAGCGCTCAGTAAACACAACTCTGCCTGTGTCGGGTGTCAAACCTTGAGCCCCCTTCTCGGTAGCCAAGCCAAGTCAAGTTCAAGTGCACTTATCCTCTTGACCACGCTTCCCACTAAAAACATATGTTGTAAAAAAAAAATTTTCTGAAAATTAATTCACTGACCTTGCCAGAATTGATCTTCATACTAAGGCCGGTCAAATCAATGCTGCAAGCCTTGCTACAGAATCACAGAATTTAACCTTTTTGTTTTATTCCTCAGATGAAAGGGTCAAAAAGTTAGCAAGCCTCATTTCAGCAAGATATGTAGCAGCTGAAGAGTACTTTAACAATCCAGTTCAATATGCTGAGGGCCACGCTGTAGATTTTGGTTATCTTTTTACTGATGATGTAAGATTTATGTTGCTTTGAAAACTTACTTCTGTCATAACTTGATGATATCCCCTAATTTGCAAATTAAGTTGGTATATTTTGACTAACAGATGATATCTGTTTCTTTGCTGTGTCAGAGGACACCCAGCTCTAATGGGTACCTGACATTAGTTGGGGAAAAGTAAAAAGTCGGTTGGTCATTGTGCTGGCCACATGACACCCTTGTTAAACATTGGCCACAGAAACAGATGATCTTTACATCATCTGCCCATGTAGACTACAAGATCTGAAAGGGAAATGTTACTTTACTTTTTTCTTTAATAAAAATGTGTTTCAACAAAATTCTTTTTCAGTTGAGAATTTTTGCAAACTGCAAGTAAAACACACTTGCTAAAAGTAAGCGATGAATTCAAAAGTTTGTAAACAAATATAGTTTATTTATTCCGGACATTACATTAATCCGTTCATCTCGCTGTTCTTATGGTCATTACATATTTATTTTGATATTTAATATGAAACTAGCATGCTGTATAATGTGCGTGTATATTTTCCAATGATTCTGACCCAATTTCTTTCCATCTAGCTGTCTTTTTTTTTTTTTTGTAAGAAAAAAAGAATTTAAAATCTGTAAGTCAGGTTGTTGTTTTTTTCCTACATTACCAGGATGACGTTACCTCTTCTTAAGGTTAAGACTATATTTTTTTGGTTGTCTAAGTCTGTGCTTATGTTTTTTTTGTAATAAGCTTTTTTGTTCATTTGTATATGAGTGGCCTGTCAATTCTTATGAGTTGTCTTCTCATCACTTTCTCTGTCTGTCTCTTCCTCTTTTTCCTGGTACCGTTCTCTGAAGGAAGGTTTTTGTTAGCCATGAGGACATATATAAATGTGTATAATTTTTCTGTGATAAGGTTTTTCTTATTTCAGGATCTCCCTCTGTTGTACCTGGAAAAAGATAAAGAAAGCAAACTTATCAGTCGTTCAATAGCTTTACTCACATTGGATAGCAATCAAATGCTCAAAGCTGAACTATACACAATAAGAAAAACTTGGAATCTTAGGTAAAAATTATAAATACAATCATCACACAATAAACAATTATACTTTAAATAAAATTGGGACCTGCGAAACAATATTTATCAGTTCTTGTTTGTGTTACACATAGTAGGCCTACTTTTCTTTTGACCTGTACTTTTCTTTTGACCTGCATTTCTATTCTGACCTATACTTTTCTTTTGACCTGTACTTTTCTTCTGACCAGTACCTTTCTTCTGACCAGTACTTTTTTTTACCTGTACTTTTCTTCTGACCTGTACTTTTCTTCTGACCATTACTTTTCTTCTGACCTGTACTTTTCTTCTGATTAATAGTTTTCTTCTGACCAGTACTTTTCTTCTGGCCAACAAAAGTTGGTAAGCTCAAAGCTGTTTTTGCAAAACTCTCTCTCTCTCTATTTGTGTGCCTCTAAAGAGTTTGTAAGCTTCCTCACATATTCTTGGATCAAGTTAAAACCTTGCACAATTATTCATTGGCATAGACGAGACATGGAGCAATAAAAAAAAAAAAAAACAACTTTAACCAATTAGTCAATTAATTTTTATTTAATTTTGTTTGATACCAACAAGGGAAATTATTCACAGATATTGCTAAATATGTAGCATTTCATCCTCTTGCATAACGGACCATGTCAATTTCTCCCACACCCCATTCTCAGTTCTCAATTAATTTTTGTGCCTGACATAACAGGAATCAAATAAACAATTAGTCAATTAATTATTGGTAATAAATTATTTTGATTGATATCTAATAAGGAAATAAGTTCTACATTAGTGAGACATATAGGTGTAAGTATGGAGTTCTTTGCCTTAGATAATCTTCAAAGACATTTTTAGATTAACTTGTTGCAGTCTGTGCCAAGGAGAAATGGTGTGATTTTTTTTCTTCTGTTCTTTGTCCAATCATTTTTCTTATCTGATGGATGTCTTCTTTCCCTAGTAGTAGCTCCATCCTTGAGGCTAGAAATTTTCGATGATTCTACATTTCTTGATGGATCTCTTGAAAATCTCCTTAGATTTAAAAATTCATAGCAGTCAATGGCTAGCATTCCCCCTGCCGTTTATCATGATTCCACATTCTAAAAGGATATTAGCATATATTGTATTAGCCCCCTTCCCCTCTACACACATAAAATATGAGGGTTGAGCTCAAATCCTGACTCAAGCTTAGTTGTTTTGCTGAGCAACTAAATCAAAGAAACCCCTAGTCTGACCCCCTTATCCCCTGCTGGTTCATTAAAGAGATGAGATCTTGGGGCTATCAGAACACAAAAAAAATGCAATTCAATGCTTTTAAAAAAGGAAAATATAAAAAAAACAAAATTTTTTTCTAAAAAAAAAACAAAGCTTTTTTTTAAGGTTTAGTTGTATCAATTAGTTTGGATTGGGCATTTAATTAAATTTATGATAGATCTAGACTAACAACAATAATTCTGTTCGATTAGATAGGCTATATTTTTCCAATTGTTTTTGTCTAGTGCAAGCTCATGTCATTGGCTTTCTCAGTCCTGCCACTTGTCTTGATCAGTTGGAAAGGGGGTATCTGGGTGATCACTTTTTAATTATATTGATTTAAAAAAAAGTGAGTTACCTAAATTTCAATTGGATGGTTAAGTGCTCCTCAACTCTTCAAGCCAATACAGTAAACCCTGTGCCACAAATCTGCATATGAAAATAGGTTTATAGTTATTTTTAGTTACTTACAAACATTCTTTGTCTAATCAGTCAAGTGAAATTTCTTTCACTTGTTCAAGACACCAAATGAAATAATTAAATACAAATAGTTTATTAACTAGTTGGTTAATTTTTGCATTGATTCTTGTGTTGGTATGTACAAGAAAATAATAGTGCCCAATTTCAGCTTGGGTGTGGGAGAAATAACTTGTAAAAAAATTTTACTAGACAGACAGAAAGACAGACAAAGTGAGTTGATATAAGCTTTGTAACAAAATTAAAAAAAAAATACTTAAAAAAAAAACAACTTATATTAAGACAGAGTTAGTGTAAAAATACATTGTAAAAATGTATGGTTGTATAAGCTTGAATGATGCATTATACTGAAGATACATGTCCAGCTTATCTGTAACATGTAAGTTTTCAGAGTCTGGTCTATTTTTCTTAAATGGCTTAGGTGGAAAGAGTTAAACTGTTTGGTGTGGGGTAATGTTTGATGTGATGTAATGTTAGCCTTTTATGTAAACGTCTAAGCCAAAACAATAACTGATCATACTGTGTACAATAATCATAAATGTGAAAACTGAAGGGAGATAATAGAACTGAAAGTTGATGTTTTAACCTTAGATTGCCTTCTACCAATTTTTTATTTTCAAGTTTTTAAAGCCATTGTTATGCAGGTAGTATACTAAAGATTACCCATGTCTTTTTGTTTATTTAAGATGTCTGTGATTCTCTCCAGGGCCTTTAGGTTTTACTTTGTAATAGTAATAAATCACTCTGTGAATAACAAGGTTAACATGGCTCATTATGTCCTGGAAGACAATGGATGCACCTAGGTGAATCAATTGCTTTGGTTTCATCTTGAGGCGTGTTATAATCTGGTGTGACTGATCAAGCAGAATCGGCAGAGTTTGCCACAGTTTGTGCATGTATATCTGACTTAGGGCTAGTTGACAGGGCAGCTGTCTTCTTCTTTCTCTTGACTGACTCAGCTTCGTTTCTTTTGCACTCTGCAAAGTTCGTATCAGCACGTACAGTCTGTCTCCATGCAGTCCAGTCTTGATCTATCTCCTCCCACATACTTTTTTAATGCCTGTGGTTCTCGTGGCTTGCTTACAGACTTCTCTGTAGGTTAGTCTTGGGGCAGCCCTTGGGTCTGACTCCCTCTGCTATCTCAGTGTATGGGATTCCACCATCTGGCATGCGAGTGACATGACCGAGCCAGCATAGTCTTCTCTGTGTAAAGAAGTGCATAGATGCTTTGCATATTGGCCCATTACAGAACAGAACAAGGTTAACATATTTGTAAATGAATATGCGTATTGCTGGGCATACGTGCTGGACTGTCGTTCAGTCATCTCGATGGTCCAGAGTTCCTGACCTGCCTGCTGCTGTCCGTCATCCTAAGGGAGGTTTGGACTAGAAATGAAATTACCTTCAACTCTAAAGGAGCATTTGAAACACGTCAAACATTTTTGATTTTACAAACATATTTATTTACAGCTGGGAAAATGTATGTATGCGTGTATGTCTTAACTGCCAAAATAATGATTCCTCTTGTTCTAGTTGACTAGTTTAAAATGTGACAAAGTCAACAATAAATATATCACCAATGTTAGTAATTAAATTACATCTATAATGAGTTATTTAATCTTTCTCTCCTAATTGACTGTGCCAACTTTGATTTGTCTCCCATTAAACTATATTGATTTTTTTATTTCTAATCTTTAATTTGTGTTGTGTAAAGACAGCATGAATTCCCTATAATCCGATACCAAATATAACATTTTCTCACGTTAAACAAAAGAAAGTTATTGAAGTTTAATCATAACAGGATAATGAAATACAAATGAGCAAAATAAATAACACTATTGGAACGAGAAAAACAATTACGGAGAGAAAGAGTTAAATATAAAACTAGGTGAACAAGAAAGATTTTGTGTAAATGTTGGCTTTGTTTGTGTTAGACTAGTTTTAAAATAATACTGTTACTTTCCTTTCACTAGCGGATCCAGAACTTTGGAGTGGGGGGGGCGATTTTTTTCCAAACCCTAACCCTAACGCCCAGTAAACCCTAACCCTATGCATAAACGTGCGTAAAGCATATATATATATATATATATATATATATACCGAGAACAAAAAGAATTTTTTTTCAAACTTCCAGGAAAAAAAAAAAAAACAGTCATGTTGAGGCAAGCTGGGGGAGTAAGGGAGGGCTGTAAGCTTCGCCAGTGTGATTCGGGGCGAAGCCCCGACTCTAGAAGCGTTTCTTTCATTTTTTTCAGTGCAGAAACGCATTCTCCTGATATCTACAGCTCATTATTCATCAGTAGATTTCGGGGCGAAGCCCCGACGCCAAAAGCGTTTTTTTCATTCGTCACTGCAGAAATGCATTATCCTGACATCTACAAATAATTATTTATCAGTAGATTTCGGGGCGAAGCCCCGAGGCCAAAGCGTTTTTTTGCAAACTTCACTGCGTAAACGCATTCTCCTGACAACTACAACTCGTTATTTATCAATGGGGTTCGGGGCTTCGCCCCGACGACAAAAGCGTTTTCTTGCATTCGTCACTAAAAAAAACGCATTCTCCTGACATATACAGCTCATTATTCATCAGTAGATTCGGGGCGAAGCCCCGACGCTAGAAGCGTTTTCTTGCATTTTTTTCACTGCAGAAACGCATTCTCCTGACATCTACAGCTTATTATCCATCAGTAGATTTCGGGGCGAAGCCCCGACGCCAAAAGCGTTTTTTGCATTTGTCAGTGCAGAAAGGCATTATCCTGACATCTAATCTAATTATTCATCAGTAGATTTCGGGGCGAAGCCCCGAGTCCAAAGCGTTTTTTTGCAAACTTCACTGCAGTAACGCATTCTTCTGACAACTACAACTCATTATTTATCAGTGGTGTTCGGGGCTTCGCCCCCGACGCCAAAAGCGTTTTCTTGCATTCGTCACTGAAAAAAACCCATTCTCCTGAAGTATACAGCTCATTATTCATCAGTAGATTCGGGGCGAAGCCCCGACGCCAAAAGCGTTTTCTTGCACACTTCACTGCAGTAACGCATTCTCCTGACATCTACACCTCATTAGTTATCAATGGGGTTGGGGCGAAGCCTCGACGCCAAAAAGCGTTTTCTTGCATTCTCCACCGAAGAAACGCATTCTCCTGACCTAAATCTCACCATTCATCCTATTAAAAAAGGACCTTTTAAATAATGTTGAAAAATATTCTAATAATATCCATCTATAAAAATATCTATCGTCCCCTTCCGACCTCACCATATCATACTAAAAGGGGGGGGGGG
>JADKLZ010000166.1:4447880-4458196 GCA_021533235.1 Biomphalaria straminea | reverse complement strand
TGAATATATGAATTTTCACTAAGAAAACCTTAGAGTTATCAAGTTATTTTCCTAGTTTGCCTTAAACACAACATATACCTATAACATATACAATGAATATTGTTCAATCCTTTCTGTTTTAATAATCTTAATTTTCTCTCATCAGTTAGAAGAAAACATTCTAGACATATTCTAATCAAGGCTGTGATAGAGAACAGTAAGGAATTACTTCTGGCTCCATTATTAACAAAGTAAGTTATTCTAACAATTTTGCTTAAAAAATGTTTTTGTTGAGTAAGTCACAGAGTTAATTACATAATGGAAAATCAACCTCCTGAAACAGACATAGGTGGCTAAAAGAGAATCTAAAATGACCATTAGCAGATAATGTGTATGTCTGTGCCCGATGTGGCTATGTCTGCATTGCTGCTGTGTGGCCATGTGAAATACTGCACTCCTAATTAATCTTCGTACCCCATACAAGCATTATAGAGTATACAATACAATGAGATGGATTATGGGATAGGATTTTGGTCAGATACTTAACCTATAAAGTCATACTGGTCATCTGAAATTTTATTTATATTCTGGACTATTGTCCAGACAGTATTTTCACTCAGCTGCACACTTGTGAGCATATCCCTTAAGGAAGATTGATAGGCTAATAGGGAAAAGAACATTTCTTCCAGTATGTTTTAGTGAACAAACATTGCATGAAGTCTTCATAAACTGTCTGTTCTGCCACACCATTTCTCAGGGGAGTCCCATGCTACTGACGCTACAGTTAAAGTGTGGTACATTGTATGGATGCTGAGGAATCCCTAACTTTATTGAGCTGGGGGGGGACTGGTGTGGTTCAGGTGTGTCCCAAATTAAACAAAGCTGATTAGATATTATCTAATGGATGTGAAACCTCTAGAAAGAAAGGTCAGTGAAGAGCCAATCACTCGTTCCTGGCCTACCCTTCCCTAAGGTCAAAGGGTCAAAATAGGGAGCTAGCTAAACCTTTGACTGTTCACTCTATAAGAACTCAAGTCCCTTTAGTGTACTTGGTTTGTGGTATGGAAAGTAGCAACTAACTCAATTAGAAATTATTTAATCTTTTTTTCACAGAAACTTGATCTGATTTGCTTTTGTATACTACATTTTTTTTGTACTTGAAACATGCTCAGTGCACTAGAGTTCAATGGAGAGTAGAGGGAGCATGTCGAAAAATGTTTTTGTGCCGCTTAACCAATAACTCAGCTCGAGTTAGGGCTTGAACTTGTGTCCCATTAATAGATAGCCAAGCAGATGCCACTCAGCCTCACACCTGCGTTATCAGTGCATCTGAAACAAGATGACACACGCTGATATCTTATAATTATTGGGTTGCAAGTGCTGAGTATTTATTTCTATCACCTGTAGACAAGGTAGTAATAACTCTACACTTAAGCGCTATTATTGATTGCTTTATTCTTGTATTTAACTCTGACAGGATGGAATATGATTTAGAAAGAAAGAACACTTGTGCTAAAGAGATTGAGGAT
Source organism: Biomphalaria straminea (assembly GCA_021533235.1). Lineage (NCBI taxonomy): Eukaryota > Metazoa > Mollusca > Gastropoda > Planorbidae > Biomphalaria > Biomphalaria straminea. The sequence continues at coordinate 4,456,688 of JADKLZ010000166.1, read as the reverse complement.
TTAGAGTCTAAGAATGCTTTAGATTATGAAACATTGGAAGTAGCTAGGTCTACTGAGAGTAAAAAACAGATCAAAGAAAGAGAGAAGAGAATCAAGCAAAGAGAAGCTGAACTTGAGAAGAAAAGGTTGGTATTTATTGATAGAATTCTTTTTTTTTTTTTATACATCATCTCATCTCTCATGTGGTCCTTTTGGGGCATAGGCCACCAGCCAGCTTCCCCCAGGCATCTAGATTCTGGGTGAGTCTCTCCAACTGTCCCCATGTAAATCTTCCAGCTGGAGGTCCATCCTCTCCCAGGTTGATTTGCTGTTTGGTGTTTTTGTAGCTAGTGGTTTTTCTACAGGGTAGCTAGCCCTCCGCTCAACCCTCCTCCTAAGCTGGGCTTGGGACCGCCACATGGCGGAGTTGAAAAATATACAGTATATTTTATATTTTCAAAAAACTTACAGTTTAGATTTAGTTTAGTTTAGATTTCATACTATATATATATATAAATATATATATATATATATATATATATAAATAAATATATATATATATATATACACACACACACAAATGTACACATTCTTTATTTCAGTATTTTTGTTGTTTATTTTTTTCTCAAATTTTAGTCTTGGGTCATTGTAAACTTAGGCTTTACATTTTTTGAAAAAATTTGTGGAATTTTCACTATGAAAAAGAAAAATGCTAATAGAGAAAAAGGTCTTACAGCTTCAAATAATTGCTAAACACCAGCATCACAATTAGTCACTCTAAGAAATGTGTAGTTCTACCATGACTCCCAATTGAGACCAGTCGTCATAAAAGGTCTAAACACTGACCAGCGACATCACAACCTGTGACTGTGACTGTGACTGTGACTGTGAGCTATTGATCTCCACTGCCAACTGGTTGCAAGAGTGTACAGGTCAACTTTAACAAATGGTCTCCCTCAAATTTGAGTCAAAGGACCTGACCTAATTTTCACATGTTGCATTTTCACTAGCTTCTAACGATTGCACTAATTAGTCCTAGTTCCACTTGTATTCTAAACTGTATTCTTTGTTCTTTCCAAGTCAAGAATTAGCTGAATACAAGACAGCTGTAGCCCAGTGGGAGGACGAGATAAAGAAGAAAAGGTATTTCAATCATTGTATCAAGACCTTGCAAGCTACGTGGCAACACTGTGTCAAAGATTGGGTCTCTCTAAGCATAAATGATTTAGTCTAGTACTATGCATACAAATAGTTTATCTTTAACTTTGTACATGTTTTCACTTTTAACCTGTTATATTTTTCCAGCCAAATACCAGATCAAGAAATATTGGCTACTTTGGATACCAAAAAAATAGACTGGATGAAAATTGCTAAAATGAATGTAAGATGCTCACCACTTAGTTCTTTCAGTTTTTTTTTATATTTTGTTTTTGAAATAAGTTTTGCACAAATTAAAAATTTCATCATTTAGAATAAACATTTTGAAAACCTTTTCTAGCTTTCCTGGAAAGGCAAATATCTGTCAAACTTATAATCAAAACTTAAGGGGAGACAAGCAATGAGATACTCAAAATTGGTGATCTGTGGCAAATATAAATATTGAATAGTGGAATCCACTAATGGAGACTAGAGGATTAAACTAAACATAGCAACCTGATTTTTTTACATTTTTCTGTCTTGCTTTTATTCAATTATTTTAATGCCTTGCTGCAGTGTTTGTTTACTGTGTTAGCTGTTTGCTAAGTAGTTACAAGATCAATATTCATTATTGGTACAATATCACTGATTCTTCTTCATTTCTAACAGTTTAAAGGCAACACTAGCTGGATTGACTGTCAAAAGGCATGGGAGAATCAAGTGTGTCCTAACCTGAACTTAAAAACGTGGTCAGATCAAGAAGAGAGCAAATTAAAGCAACTCGTGTCCAAGCATCCTGTGGGAGAGTGGCAAAAAATAGCCGCTGCACTTGGGGTAGGTTTTTTTTTTTATACACACATTTTTAATTTTTTGGAACGTCTTAATTACTCCATAATGTTTAAAGGAATGGTGAATGAATGGATTTCTTAGAGTGTATACATAAATATTCAGGACCTTGTTATCTGTTTCAACCCTACTATAAGTCCTTTTTACAAAACCTTGTTCAACTTACTCTGCTTGTCTGATACAAATTTTGAACATGTTATTTCTCTCACTTCCCATCCTTGTATCAAGTGGAAACTTTACATAGTTATTCATTGTTAATAATAACATGTGAATCAAAAAAAAAAACCCAATTATTTAATTAATTAGTATTAAATAATTTTTTTATTTTTTAAATAGAAAAGGGAGATAGATCTTGCAAAATTGAGAGATGTAACCATAATTGTGTGGTACTTATCCTTTTTACGCTTTTTTTTAAAAATAATTATTTTTCATATGTGTGTTTGTTTGTGTATTTAGGCAGGTAGAACAGCGTGGCAGTGTTTCACCCATTACCAAAGAAACTTTAATAAACAGCTCACATCCAGGTAAAGCACTATTTTCATTTCTTTCTAACAAGTAAAATTGGAAGTCTAGTAGACAAAAGTCACCTATTGGTTTAAATCTTTTGCAGGCCATGGACAAAGGAAGAAGATCAGAAGCTGATCAAAGTAACTCAAGTTATTAAAGATGGACTTGGTCATTACAGCTGGTCGCATGGTATGCATTGGATTGCTCCTCTCGTAAATCTAGTCCAGTGCTTCCCCAACGTTTTTGTCTAGGGAACACTTTGCTTATTCTGAGTATTTAGTGGGAAACTGCTTATTTTTTTTAGAGAGGTTAATTTACGTGGTGGCCTTCTAATTAATTATTCCAGTAGTTTGTGGAACACCTATTCAGGCCTCTGTGGAACATCTGAAATCGCTGCTCTAGTCACCACAGAACCTTGTTCAACTTACTCTGCTTGTCTGATACAAATGTTGAACTTGTTATTTCTCTCACTTCCCATCCTTGGATCAAGTTGAAACTTTACACAATTATTCATAGTTCATGATAACACATGAATCAAAAAAAAAAAATTAACCAATTATTTAATTAATTGGTGTTAATTAATTAATTTTTCTTTTATGAATAGAAAAGGGAGATAGATCTTGCAAAATTGAGAGATGTGACCATAATTGGGTGGTACTTAACCTTTTTTTTAAGTTTTTTTTTTATGTTATTTCATGTCAAATCTTTGAAGGGAGAGAATTATTTTTTTTTGTGTGTCATACCCACTGAAATAATAAGTTATTTTTTTTTAACTTAACTTTCATTAGCATGACAGGGGAAAAAAATGTGAATTTAATGACTTGAATATTTTATCATCATGGTTTGAAATCTTTTAAATATTCTGTCTCAACAGTGGGCTCACTAATGGATTCCAGAAGTCCTAAAGAGTGCATGATAAGATTTGGTAGAATCAATCCAACACAAAACCACGGAAAGTGGACTCAGATGGAAGATGCAGTAAGTATCAGCATCTAACATGGTGCTTCTTGTATTTACAACTTTCAACTGGATTAGGTTATCTAACTTACAAAAAATAAGAGTTCAACACTCCTGTGCCATTTTTCGCATTGTTGTGCTTCTAACTATAAATAACTTCTTAACTAGAAACCCTTACTTTATTATGGTAATTCTAAGAGTTTACAAATTTACATCACATGAAGTAAAATGACAGTATTTGACCTATTAGATTTAAAATTATCTATGCTGAATCGTTTATATTACACATTTCAAAGAGTGTAACCAGCTTTTCCTTTATTTTAGAAACTAATAGCATCTCATCAGATATTTGGACCAACATGGTGCAGAATTTCAAAATATGTGGGCACACGCAATGCTATCCAGTGCCGAGACAGGTAAACTCACGATATCTCAGATTTTGTTTGTATATGTTTGTATAAAGCTGACAATATCTTTTACTAACATTTTACAATATTTCATTTGGCATGGCCCTTGGTTAGCTGTTACCTATTTCCTTTATTGGCTTGTTAAACTTATTCCAATATAGTAATAACTATTTTAGTGTCCAGGAAAAAAAATAACTTATCTGTCTGTCTTCCAGGTTTTTAAATTGTTTGGATCCAGCCTTGAACTTTGAAAAGTTTACCTATGATGATGATGTTGTTCTACTTAAACTGCATAAAAAAATGGGACCAGGTAAGTCTGTTTACATACCTTGTTATCACAGGGATCGGGGGATAGTTTCAAAGTATTTCCAGATTAGATATGAGTAAATCATTCTAAAGGTAATCACAATATTAAGCTCAACTCATTTCCTATCTCAATGTTGCTTAAGAGTTGTGTATTTAAAAAAAAAAAAAGGGAAACAATTTATTTTTGCTTGGAAACAGCCTGGACATAGTTCCAATGGAAAATGTAACTATAATAGTGTATTACATATGTATGTCTTTTCTTGCTAGCTTGGGCTAAGATGCTGCCACATTTCAAAGGACGAACTGATAATATGCTTCTCAGTCGGTATACTACACTTCAAAGATGGAAGAAAAAAGCACAATGGTTTGAAAGTCAGACAGTAAGTAGAAACATCTGTTGTTTTTTTAAGGAGTTTTCTCAAGTTGAGGGCTCAAAAATATATAAAGATTTACTGTTGCAACTGTAACAAAAAAAAAAAAGGGAAGGCGTATATGAAAGAAGCTAAGTAGAAAAACACAGCATGTTTTGGTCATGCGGCTTTCATCAGCTATGAACAAATAAAACCCCATAGTAGAATAAATATTTCCAATAGAAACATAAAAGCTTATGGAACTGTTATATTGACTTAGCCAATGAGATAGTGATAGCAATAGCTGTTATTGTTTAATTTGAAAGTCACATAAGATTGAACTTGGTTCACTGGATCATAACAGATTTACTATTTAAACTTCTAAAAAAATGCTTTTTATCAATGAAACATTCATTCTCATACATTTAATTTGTATTTTGCTAATTTTGTATTGATCTTTAAAGCTACTGTAAATGAACGTAGCATTTGCTGACTTAATCTCAAAGTAAACCCTAACCTTCCTTCTAGAATGAAACCAAGAACATGCTTCTGGGAAGATCTTTAAAAAAGGAGGAAAGAAATGAATTAATGCAAAGGACAGAAGCCTATTTCAAGAAGCACCTGAATGTAGACAAAGCTGATTATGAAAGGCAGCAGAGAGACAGAGAGAACAATGTTGGTAAGTTGGTATGCTTTGATAGGTAAACCTTTTCTTTTTGTCTGCTATATAATCCTGCAAATACAATGAATGTAAATAATGAGAACCCTGCAGGGTCTCAGTAAAAGCTAAAAGTTTTGAGCCCACCTGATCTTTATCAGCTTTAAGCAAAGAAAAAGAAAATAGAAAGTTGGCTTAGAGTTATAACAGATCTATCCAATATTATCTATAATATAAAGCAGAAAGTAAGGCGTATGTATGTAAGTCTTGAAAAAAAAATCAACCTTAATAAAACTTGGCATAAATGTTCCTTAGATCATAGCAGAGACTATTGTGTATGTTTAATATCCCCCATCAACTTCAGGGCCCAAAAAAAGTAAAAGAAAATACCTAAATTTATATGTATTAAAGAGCAAAACATTTTTTTAAACTAATCGGGTAAACCCGTTGTCAGAGTATTTATATTTGATCATATGAATATGTGGGCCAAATGGGTCGACCCATTTTCATACTGTGGCCAAATAAAAATGCGAAGGGAACATGTTTTTAAAAGTAAAAAGTAAAGTGTCCCCTTCAGACCTGAAGATCTATGGGGCAGATGATGTTAAGGTCATCTGTTTCTTTGGCCAACAGTTAATGAGCAGGGTGATATGTGGCCATCACAACTACCAACCACCTTTACTTTCACCAACTAAAGTCAGGTACCCATTAGAGTTGGGTGGACTCAGGGGCGCCTAAAAAATCCCGAAATTCAAAATCCCAGTATTCACCGGGATTCGAACCCAGGACCTCAGGTTCGGAAGCCAGTTCGACTACCGCACCCCCGAACATGTTTGACATAGGTCTAAATCCAATTCACTATATCAGTAATACCCCCAAATAATTTAAGGTCTGCAGGCCACTGGTAATATTTGGCTAGTCTTCTAGAAATATATTCACTGGTTTTCTTCTCTGTGTTATGTTTGTTTTTTCAATCTTCTCCCAGATCCAGACCTCATTCCTCCGCGGCCTCCGTTGCATTTCAAGTACACACACAGGCTGGGGCTGGATAAATCTGGAAGCTACTGGTCTCAGAGGTTAAACTTCTACAAACATTTGAGTGACAACTTGAAGAAGAGTTTAGAGAAGAGCATGTCTGCCACACTCAAGTAGGTTGTCATTTAGAAGTGAAGCTGAAATTGTTGTGTGGCACGTAGAGCAGCTGTGATCATCTTTTGTTTTGGAATTTTATATGTGATTGTATTGCAGTTTATTGAGTTTTAGATGTTATTGTATTGCAGTCTAGTGTTTTAGGAGTGCCAACTGTTAGCTGTGGTTCTCTTTTGTGTTAAAAAGTGCAGACTGCTAGCTTTAATTGTCTCCTGTGTTAGAACTGCCAATTGTGATTTTCTACAGTATGGAGCAATGTAGAGTAGACTTCTAATCTGTTTTCACAAATGTTATCTTAACAGAAACCCTTCTTCATCTAAATTACATGCACATATGGCCAAAGACATTATGGATGAGGCAGTACAGGAAACAATGCAAGAAGCAGAATCAGAGCCAAAAATAAAACCAAAGGTTGTAGTTGTTATAGTTTTAATTTGCTGTGCTCTGTTTTAACTTTTATATCTACATGTATATTAGCTAAAATCAATGAAATTTATTATGGGCAGGGTTGTCCATGCATTAAGATCTTTGTGTTGTCAAGGAGTCAAATGATGTAGTTAAATCATCAAACTACTACTACACAATTTCTAGCAACTTTTTAATTCAATTTTTACCTTTACCTATCCCTAAGTCTGTTGGGGCACCATGCAAGATTTGTCGATCATCTTTCTCCATTCCTCTCGGTCTTTTGCCTTAGATAGAACCTCTTTCAATGGCATTCTTTTACAATGTCTTCTCATTGCTTTCTGTCTGCTTCTTCTTCTTTTTCCTGGTACTGTTCCCTGAAGGAAAATCTCTGCGATCCCCGAAGACCTTGTAATAAAGTAATCAGATTCTTTTTTATTATCTTTTGGATAAGTTTTTTAAATTTTTTATTGGTTTTTTTTTCCTAATCAGGTCCAAAAAGTGCAAAGAGTGTTAAACAAAATCTTTTTGAGAGAATGTGATCTAAGAGTTCAAGACATGGTGAAACTGACACAAGTAAGTACCAGCAGTTTGTACACATGCATAATAAGAACCCTTTCAGACCTGATATGTAGGGCATTTTTTTATGTGTCCCATGGCTAACATGGTCAGCACAATGACCAACTGCCTTTACTTTTCCCTAACTAATGTCAGGTACCCATTAATGCTGGGTGGACTTGGATGTGCTTTAAAGATCATGAAATTAAAAATTGCAGTATTCAGCATTCAAAGCCGGGACCCAATTTAGGAGACAAGGGATTTACTACTCGGCCACCGTGCCACCATATAAAAAGTAGACATTACATGATTGTTCATATTGTTCCCAATTTGAAGACATTTTGTATTCACTTAAATACAGTGCTTCAATTTTTTTGAGAAGCATAGTTCCTGTTTAGTTGGCAGTTAAGTTGCTGGTTCTTTAATTAACAAAGTACCACCAACTTTTATGTTGATGAATTGTAGAGGAACCTTTAAAGTGGGTGACTTACAAAAAATGTCATCTAATGCTGTGAATCTAGCAATCACCTGAGTTTGAATCTAAGGATATTACTTTGGCTGCCAAGTGATCTACCACGTAGCCATCAAGTGCTAAAGATAATCACTTTCCCTGTTGACTCTATGCCTTGTGCAGGATTTTGTTTTTTATTGAGAATAAAAGAGTCCTTGTAATCACAACACATTTTGAATAAAGATCAATAAAGCAGTCTTAACCTTTGTCATAGAGGGCGCGGTGGCTGAGCGGTAAAGCGCTTGGCTTCCGTACTGGAGGTCCCGGGTTCAAATCCTGGTGAAGGCTGGGATTTTTATTTCTGGATTTTCGGGCGCCCTTGAGTCCACCCAGCTCTATCGGGTACCTGACATTAGTTGGGGAAAAGTAAAGGCGGTTGGTCGTTGTGCTGGCCACATGACACCCTCGTTAACCGTGGGCCACAGAATCAGATGACCTTTACATCATCTGCCCTTTAGACCACTAGGTCTGAAAGGGGAACTTTCTTTTTAACCTTTGTCATAGTCTTGGTTCCCATTAATTGCGCTTTCACAAAATGGAAGGCCACAATATTATCTCCATGTTTTCTGCTTTTGCATCCCTTAAAACTATTTGGTATGTTCATAGTTTAATTGCCACTAAAACATTTTATTTAGGAACTGCAGTGCAAGAATAAAGGAAGAGTTCGCCACCTAGATATTGATGAGCAGCTGAGGAGTTTGTTGGCTACCAAAAAGAGGCTGAGAAAGAGAAAAGGACGCAGCAGACATTACTTTAGTAAGGAACAAATCTATTCCCTGTTTGTTTGTGTTGTTACAAGGTAGCTTGAAGGCAAGTTCAATATGTCTTGCTGTTACAGTAACATTATGGTACATATTCCACATACATAAATATTTGTATGTGTGTGTGTGTGTTGTAGCTTTGTAAGCTTTGTTCAGAAAAAGAAAACAAGATCTAGTCAAAGCTTTTGCAACTTTATGTGCACTTTTACATTTAACTTCTTTGTCAAGCTTAAAGTCTTCAATCACTTAGTTCAGTAAAGATTGACTACATATCCTT
>JADKLZ010000166.1:4400462-4418933 GCA_021533235.1 Biomphalaria straminea | reverse complement strand
GCTGTGATGTTATCCTGTGACTGTAATAAGCCAATGTGATATTTTTTATAGATGTTTAATACTTCACCTACCTTATCATACTCTGGCTTACACTTAAAATGAACTTCTAGTCTATTTTCTCCAAATGTTACAATAACTGTACTGCCCCTTTCTTTCCTATCAGCATCTGAAGGCGAGGCTTCTCATTCTTGAACCAAGTTAAGCAATTTGTCTTGAAAGGTTGATTACATTTGGTGCCAGAGCTGATAAACCCGTGCAACTCAGCATTAGCTCTGAGTTGGTTTTGTTCAGTTTGAATGCCTTGCTACCCACTCATCTATTGTTTTCATATCCAAAAGGTCCTAACTCTCAGGATGCCATGTCATTTATAAAAACAAAACAAAAAAGTAGAACCAATCATCATCAGAAGTGACATTTCAAGGACACTAGTTTCCCATAAGTGTCCTTGTCAGGGGACATCTATGTCCTGTGCCAGTTTTCTTTAACTCTTTCAGTGCTGAATTACTCTCAGCCAGTAACTTGGTTCATAATATTTCTTTCGCTATCTTTTTTTTTATGTTAAAATTTTTAGTTGTCTCTTTTTTTGTTTTTATTTCCAGGATGTGGAAGTGATTGTTCTTTGTTTTGATAGTAGATAAATTCAATGCAGTACCAACATGTTTTTTTTAAAAAAAGATAACATTCTGTTAATGGTCCCTCTTTTTTTAGTTTATAATACAATTTCTTAGTACATTTGTTAATTTTTTATGACATTTAAAGTGATTAAATGTGTTTAGTATTGTGATTTTTCAATATTTATGGATTAAATGTTTAATTAAAAGGTTAAATCTTCCAGTATATAAATTTTTTAAATGAAGTTTTAAAATATTTTCTTTTTTTCATATTCAGTTTACAATTACTGACAAAAATACAATACTTTACATACATACATAAATACAATACATTCATTTTCCTTTAAAAATTAAATCAAATATGTTAGATTATTTAATAAAATAAAAAAGTTATAGATGTTTTATTAACTCTACCCCCCTTGAAAATTTGTGTTCCTTCCTGAAAACTCCATTTTTTTATCAAAATAATACGCACTGAAAAGGTTAAAAAGACAAATTATGAATAACCTATGTTTGTTGGTTCATATATTGCCTACAAAATTTAGCTACACACTTCTGTGCCTTCCTTGAACAGCTAGTCCTTAGTAAGAGTGGCTAGATTTTATGTGTTAAAGCTGTGATATAATGTACTGGTATTTATTCTTTGAATCACACAAGACAAATGCTGTTATTTGTTCTGTAAGTGAAAATGGATGCTATTCAGAGATTTCCATTTTTATCCTGATCACTAAGTTATTTATAGAAACACATTAACTGTTGAATTGTTATATTGGAAACAGTGAGACATACAGTTGAGATGATTGCATTTATAGTTAAACTTTTTGTTGTACTATTGTCTTTTATAGGGAACTTTTGTTTAGCTTAAGGTCTTAGCACAGGGCTTCTCAACCTGTGGGTTGCGACCCCTTTGGGGAGTCGATTGACGATTTGCCAGGGGTCACCTAAGACCATTAAAAAAATGGATTGTTTTTGTCCATTCATCTACTGCTGTGTGTGTGTGTGCCAGGAGGGAGTCGCAGCAGAGTGGGGGATTGTAAAAAGGGTTACCGAGCTTAAAAGGTTGAGAACCGCTGTCTTAGCATATTGTTTAATAATACTTATGACATTCTCGCTTTTACTTTCTATCTTCTCTTGTAATTTAAGAATTGTTTTTTTTTTGTTTTGTAAAAAAGTTAATAATGTTGATATATATTTTTTTGCAAAAAATATGTAATTTCCAAAAAGTTCAAAGTTGGTCAAACTTACCCAACCCTTAGTATTTGGGTTTTATTACATTATTTTCTTTTATTTACTGTTTATATTAGTAGTGTTGACTTGAATAAATAGTTGAAAATGTTAGTTTTCAATTTTGAAAATGTTAAAAAAAAAAGCCATTAAAAATTATACGAACTATTGTTTGTTTTTGTTTAATACTAAAAGGCCTTTTCTTTTTTCCAAAGATTAAGGAAAAGTAGATCAATATTTGACTGAAATCTTGCTGTTCAATTTTTTCAAAATTACTGTTACTGTGTCTTAACCATTTCTTGCATTCATATTTCTTTCATTAACTGAATTAGAAGTGCATTAGTTGAATAATCTACTGGTGTTGATAGCTCTCCTTAATGTTGGCCATTAAGTTGACATGCAGCAACATGCAGATGGTCAATGGACTTTTTCTCTCAGGCACACAAACATAATTGATATGGTCAGTGGCTTTGATAAAATTAATTTTTTATCTGCACCCCCATTCCCATTATCCTCACAATTTTTTTTTATGAACACTGAAGAAATTTCCCTATCTGCTCCTTTATCCTCACAATTTTTTTTATGAACACTGAAGAAATTTCCCTATCTGCTCCTTTCAGATAAATCTCTTTCTAAAGAAAGATACATTAACATTTGTTTTTCTATTGACAAAATGAATGTAGATTTTCAATATGAACTTGTTAGCATCCTTTAAGAAATGTTGACATCACATCCTACACATTTTGAACTGTAAAAGAAAATATCCTTTGAAAAAATGTTGACATCACATCCTACACATTTTGAACTGTAAAAAAAAATATCCTTTAAGAAATGTTGACATCACATCCTACACATTTTGAACTGTAAAAGAAAATAATTTGTCAATACGAAACCTATTTGAAATCTTCCATCAAATACTAAACTAAATTTTTCATCATCAAAAAATATTTTTGCTAAACCATCGAGAAATATTTCAATAATAAACAATGTAAAACACTTTGGCTTTTTAGTGTCTTGTTTTTCCAAGTGAATATTGAGCAGTCCAGTAAGACAAATCACTATAACATTTGTCAGGTCTGCATTTCTCAGGGTCTAAAGAGAAGCTCAAAATCTTTTCCACCATTTCTTTGTAGATAAAATGTTGTTTTTTATTTTGCCTTTGCTCACATGACCACCCAAAGCCAAGCACTGGAAATTGCTTATCATTTCTTCTAGTTTTTGGCTCCATCATCTCTAATGATAAAGACAAGGTAGCCAAGACAATTGTCACAATGGTGGACAATACCTTGCTGACTACCGGTAGTACCAATACCCAAAGCCTTAGTCTACCGGACCTGTGTGATGAGCACTATGCCATATGGTAGTGAAACATGGTGCAATATGCCATATGGTAGTGAAACATGGTGCACTATGCCATATGGTAGTGAAACATGGTCATCACCGTAGTGAAACATGGTCATCACCGAAGTGAAACATGGTCATCACCGAAGTGAAACATGGTCAACCTACTTATCCTCTCTCTATTCGATGATGCAGGAAAAGAGGTTCACTGTATGTGGCTGAAATCTTGCTGGTCATTTTATTTTTCAAAATTACTTTGTCTTGACCATTTCCTGTTTTCATATTTCTTTCACAGACTGAAGTGGAAGGTGCATTAGTACATAAACTAAGTGTGTCCCCTTCAAACCTTGCGCTCTACTTGGCAGATGATGTTAAGGTTATCTGTTTCTTTGGTCAACGGTTAACAAGCAGGGTGTTATGTGGCCAGCACAACAACCAACCGCCTTTACTTTCCCCAACTAAAGTCAGGTACCCATTAGAGTTGGGTGGACTCAGGGGTGCCCTAAAAATCCCAAAATTCAAAATCCCATTCTTCACTGGGATTTGAACCCAGGACCTCAGGTTTGGTAGCCAAACGCTCAACCATTCGACCACCGCGATCCATAGATAAACTAAGGTGGCAAGATAAGATAACCAATTAGGAAGTGCCAGGAATAGCAGGATGCCAGGTCAAACATTTTTTTGCCTGCACTAACTTGTTGGGGAAGCAACATTAACAGTTGGGGAAAAGAGGCACTGAATTGATAAATAACATAAAGGTCTTTCATTGCAGAAATACCAGAAGTAGAAAGAAGGGTGAAAGTGCAACACCGCCTGGTGATTACACATGCCCAACCTGTGACCACAGTGATGTACTAAGGATTGACCTCACATGAGAAGTTACAAAGAAAAAAAAACCTTTCTAAAAATGTAAAATGACAAAGATTTCACCATTACATAAATGATAAATATTGTTGAAATATAATTTGTTATTTTACATATTAAATTTTATGTTCCTTTGAGCCTAACAATAGAACAAAAAAAAATTCTTGAATACTTTTGCATAAAGATTGTATTAGTAGGGCAGAAAAACTGAAAAATACTGACATAATACATAGAAGGATTACCGGTACAAAGTATTATTAAAAATACATTACTGTACATTATTACTGTGTGCTGGATATTTTCCTAATGTACCGTTTTGATGTCTGATGTATAGTTATTTTCTTAGTTATAAATATGTCTTTTCTTCTTGTCCATAAAAATAAATAATAATAATAATGAGTGATCATGATAATGCTAAAGGGGGTTTTCATAAGTAAATTAAAGGCTTCTCTGAACACTTTTTAGCCACTGTGAGTCATAGGATGTGTTAAAATACAACTATTCATTTTGAATGTTGAAGATTTTTAAAATTGTATGTGGCTGAGTGTCATAAACTGATTGCCTACTTGCCAAGGGATCTGAGTGTTTGCTATGTGCCTATAACATTGAAATCTCCAAGATTCCCTCTGCCTCACCCCCCTCCACATAAGAGATCGGACAACAGCACACAGCGCATGCTATAGCATAAATGTTGTACTATTTAAACAAATAAAACTCATCAGAAATAAAAGGAACAAACACTGTGCAGAAATCAATTGGCAATTTAATTTTGACAATTAACAGATATCAATCTGAAATTAAATAGTAGATATTTGCAGTAAGAACAATTCATTAGTAGCCTTTTAATTTGATGTTTTTCCTCAATCTTTTAATTAGTTTTAAAGGTAAACAAAGTTTCACAACAAACTTCACTGTTAAGGATACAAATAAGAACAAATTGTATTAGCAACAATGGCATTGTGGAAAGAAACTATTAGGAGGACAACTTTGATTCAACTTGTGTGGCTCACTGAAATCAAAACTAGATCACAACAAATGCTATAGAAATGATAAATGTAGAATCACTTTATACTAGAAATATTCAACACCATTAATAGAAACCGAAGTCAGTACTTGTATGTCCAAAGTTAGTGTTTAATTAACCCTAGACAAGTCAGTCATTTGAAAGAATGACGTCATTTATTAGCACTGTTTAAGGCAACTATCAATTCATAGAGTTAACATAAGATGAAGGGTACGAGTTAGGTAAACATATTTGTAAAATATATTAGAATATATGTACACAAAAAACAATCTTTACATGTCTAAAGCCAAGCCTTCTGTGGGCAAAAAGACTTGATCATTTGCAGTTTTAAAATTGAAGTCATATAATCATCCAAATAGGTGGTCAAACACAAATATATGAAGCAACGGAAATCTAAGAAAATCAAAATCTTAGTTTACTATTGAAAGCTTTGATTTTAGTTTCTTGATTCTAAGCACACTATGTCTTGCTAATGAAAAACTAAATATGAATAACAACAGAGGGATGTAATGAGAACAAAAATGAATCTAAAGAAAGAGGATTAGATCAAGACATCTCAGTATCATAGAGCATTGTTTGATATGTACACTAACAGTGGCATTATTTCATTGTGTATTTCTTTACTATAAGCATGCACAGTACTAAAAGATAACTTGACAACTTTTAGAGAGAAAATGTGCAATTAAATATTGTCATATGTTTCTAACATTATGTCTAATAGATGTCAAGTATAATGACTAAAAATCTATCACCACAACAAATTTAGAGAGTCATTGACTTAACAGTACAAAAACAACTAGGGAGTAAATGATTATCTTATCTTATCACATTAATATTTGTATTAATAACTTTACCTAGATAGTAAATTAAATGACTAAACATTCTATCACATTTAAAACTTTAAGACAGTAAATGACTAAATATCCTAGAATAATGACAGAGAGTAAAGAAATGTAATGTAAGTAATTCTTTGAAAATTCATAGGTATAGACCCAAGTGTTTAGTGAACTTGTTAAAACCTTTTGGAAATAATGTACAATCAAAAAGCCTATGAAATATGGTGCACTATACAAATCAAAAAAATTTACTAAAAAGAAGCTCTAATTACTACAACAAAAAGTAACTTAGTTGTAATAACAAATATGGACAAAAACACAACAAAAACAAGAAAAAAAAAACAGCAATTAAAATTAAATCCTCTAACTATTGGGCAGACTAATTAAAAGCTAACGGTGAAACGATTGAAAAGGGAAGGGAGATAAAAGAAGGCACATGCAAATAGTTAAGAAAATAAAATTGCTGCCTTTATCCCAACAAAAGAGGCATTTCTATGCATCACTGGCTGCTCAGAGCATGTAATGTAATGTAATGTAACAAGACTACAATCAATTCTAGAGGTTTCATATAGGGAGGGCTTTAATGTTACGCTTAGAATTAATGAGCTTACATTTTGAATTCTGATTTCTACAACTGTAATTAATAGTTTGTTCATAGTAACGTCACAGTAAATGAATACATTGATCAAACTCTGCAAACTTACTAATACAGTGTATCAACATCATCAGAGCTTTTGTATACTAGTATAGTCAAAAATGTATATATACTAAATGGTAAGTAAATTAATCTAACAGAGGAACAGTCTATATGGAAAGAACATAAGCATTATGCTACCCCTAAGTCTAGCCCAATTCTGCAGGAGCCACTACTCTTGATTTGTAGCACATGTGCAATCATAGGGCTAATATCCAGAGCTTTTAAAAGGATGATTAGAGCTTCAGAAGCCTGCTGGCAAGTGAAGTTTTATTCTAGTGAGGGTTATCTCTACAAAATTTATCAATAAATTTCTTTTCACACACACTATTTGGACTGAATTTATGTGCCTCAATAAATCATAGTTTTCAGGATCCAAAGATGTGTGGTTGTTTGACTTTAAAAATGTGTATTACAGTTTTATATGATGACATGTTGAGGAAAAAAAAAGAAAAGAAATGACTGCTATGTTTACAAAGCAGACAAAAAAAAATCTGAAAAAGAAAGTCGTAACATCTGTAGAGCTGCTAGAATTCACACTGAATTGGAGGGTAAGGGCCACGGTGACAAATAGGGTTGTCCTTTCAATGCGACCCAGTGAATTGAGAAAACAAAAATTTAATTGAAAGTGATGATTCGACACATACTTAAGTCATATACTCCCGATTACCCAACAGGCTGCAGAAGAACATTAAGAGAAACAAAGATGATCAACAATCAAGCATGTCTAAACTTAAGTACCTGAGAAGAATTCTGGGCAACATTTATTCTGACCACCAATGTGACAGGTTGACAGAACCAAGTGAAATGTTTTGGAAATAGAGCAACTATAATTAAACAGAACCAAGTGATGTGAAATGCTTTGGGAAAAGAGGACACATAATATAATAAATGTTATGGGAATATAGGGGGTGCAATAATCTTCTTTCAAAATGATTAAAAAAAATCTATAGGCTTATTGATGAATAAATTCTTTTCTAAAGATATGTATTTTTATATAAGTAGCATTAGCTTCAAATTGTTTTGTACAGTTTTCTCTAACTAAGTTTCATTTGAATGAAGATGTTTTAAAACCTATTTGAATATAAAACACAACAAAATTGATAATTGAAATCTCCTTATATATAGAGAAGCTATCTATGCATTGTTCTGGCACTGTTAGTCACAATTACACACCTCCCAGAAAGTATTAGGTCACAAGATCAAGTTAGACTGAGGATAAGTATAAGCCACACAATATAACATTATAGTGGTTCAATCAGTCTATTGTTCAAAAGAAAAGTGTATAATATAAATTAGTCTTGCATGTCACTGGGATAATTTATCACAGTTTAACACAATGGTAATCTGTACATACAAAAAAAAATCTGTTAAAGACAATTATGCTTATAAATATATTAAACAGAACATTTTTTTTGTGTAAAAACTCAAATTATATTACAAATTTCCATCTTTCTGATTGCTAGACAGGTTGAGCAAAAATGAATAGACCACCAAATATGACCAAAGCTACACAAATTTGATTTATGTAATTTAAAATGACACAGTCTGAAAGGAATTGTTCAATAAAGTATCAGAGGTGCACATGACCAAAGTACGAGTCCAGATATGTCAGTATTGTTTCTTGGGAAACCCAGGCTTTCAAAAACATGTAATAGGACAGCAAGCCTATACAAAAACCACACACAACGTCAAATATGTGATGCCTCCCCAAAAGAATCCGTGATATGCTGACGCTCAGGGCCCAGACACAGGTCACGACAATTAACAACCGATTTGAGATGATGTGGAGGCAGAGGAAAAGACCCATCATGGCCGACCGTGTAGCATGCCCTGAAGGGAATGAAAACTTGTCAACAGATGGCGCTATGAACATATCCATCACATTGTGACTTGGACGACTCCGTTGGAAAATGATCTTCAATGTGCCCACAATGACCAAGTCAAACAGAAGTGCTAAAAAGAAAATAAAAAATAAAATAAATATTAAACAAGGTTACAAAGATAGTTTTTATGAAAACACAGACTCACAATCGAGCCCCAAAAACTATCAACAACCACAACAATATATTCGACAATACAAAAAGAAGATGTGTATGAATTGGAAGTTTTATCCATATTATTATATTAATATCATAGACATAAATAAATATAGACTGGAAACAGGAAGTAACTTTATGTAACTTGAAAAAATGTATATCTATTGAATTTGGATTTCCGAAATCTGACAAGTTGCACGATCTTCAGTCTTAGAGATTAAACAAAACTACACTGCCTCCTTATTTACAAAATATATAGGTGTGTTTCAATGTGCATATTAAAAAGTTAAAAAAAGCACATAATGGTTACCCGTTATCTATGCATGTCCGCATAAATTAAAATTAAAAAACAGTTTCTGAACAAAAAATGAACATTATGATTAATTGACATTACAGTCACGCTAAGAGATTAAAAAAAAAAACACTAGTGAAAATATTGTGATACTTATATAGGTTATGGCGAAATAGATATGAATACTTAACTTTTATACTGCTCATGCTGTATAGTATAGTACACAAAATTGCAAGTCACAAATTTTCCCCTCATAAAACTCTCTTATTGGCCAGTCTATATTTATTTATGTCTATGATTAATATGCAGATGACATTTTTTAATACCACACAAAATACAGGACACAAATGTACATGAATTTTCTACATAGCACCATACATATTCTTTCCTATTAAATATCAGTTTATGTGCCGCCTCTCAACTCAGACTCACAAAATACTATTTGGTTAAAACCAAGTTGGCACTTACCAATTAACATATTAAAAGCCACTTCAATGTCTGAAGGTTTGTGAGAACAAAAGAAAAGAACCAAAGCACCAAGTATCCAAGGCACTCCATGGCAGCTGATTTCCAAAAGCTTCATCAGGGGCCTCATGCTGGCCAAGGAGGACTCCTTTGTAGCACAGACAGCCATCTGTGCACTGTACTGGCTGTCTAGTAGAAGAAACGAGTCCCACACAGAGAGACAGGCAGACTTGCAAACTTGGGTGGCTGTCTCCTCCTCCACTGAAGCATTCTCCTCCACTTTCTGGCCAATTGGTCTCTTCCTCATCTTTGATTTCCTCGCTGGAGATAGCAACAAAACATCATTTGAAGATTGAATAAATACACAAATATTAATCTTTTAAGAAAGAGTACATGTTAAGAGCCAGAGAACTTTAGGGATAGTTCTCTAAGAAATTGGTAAAAAAATACTAAACTAAACCTCCCCCCCACCCTATAAGCAGGAATAGCTTAGTGGTTGTTGATAGCTACATTTAAAATTCAACATCATATAACAGAACACTTTAACCATTAAACAACTGATTGAATCAAGTTAACTATCAACATCTTATAAGGGAACACTTTAATCATTAAACAATTGATTGAATCAAGTTTAACCATTAAACAATTGATTGAATCAAGTTTAACCATTAAACAATTGATTGAATCAAGTTTAACCATTAAACAATTGATTGAATCAAATTTAACCATTAAACAATTGATTGAATCAAGTTTAACCATTAAACAATTGATTGAATCAAGTTTAACCATTAAACAATTGATTGAATCAAGTTTAACCATTAAACAATTGATTGAATCAAGTTACTACATTAACTATGTTAAAAATTACATAAAACAAATAGGAACAAAACTATAGCCTCATAGAATGCAACTTCACTCTATTATAATCTATCTATTTATGAAGCAGCGACTTTTTTTGTTGACAGAGCAAAGTTTAAAGTACCAGGAGTTTACATTTTTTAAAGGGTATAAAATAAAAGTATCTATTTTGGAAAAAAAAAATTCTTTCTTCTCTCTCATTCACTGTACATTGAAGAATGAATTTTGATAGTGATATTTTGGGTTTTTGGCAGCACATCTGCACAATTTAGGCCATGTTGTGCCCACTTTTGATAGCAAGCCATATGATACAATATGATTTGATTTTGATTTTAGGCACATCTGCACAGTTTAGGCCATGACATGCAGTGTACAATATGACCAAACTAGCTCAGCTTTCATTTTTTCACAGTATTGAGGAGTTCTTCCATTTTGCCATCCAGAGCGTTGACTTGTAAAAGTAAAAACTCATTTGTCTTCTTTTTCTTTTCCTTGTAACAAATAGCCAGCATTTGTTTTGTAGCATTTGATTAGACCGAGGGCGTGGTGGCTGAGCGGTAAAGCGCTTGGCTTCTGTACTGGAGGTCCCGGGTTCAAATCCTGGTGAAGGCTGGGATTTTTATTTCGTGATTTTCGGGCGCCCTTGAGTCCACCCAGCTCTAATGGGTACCTGACATTATTTGGGGAAAAGTAAAGGCGGTTGGTCATTGTGCTGGCCACATGACACCCTCGTTAACCGTGGGCCACAGAATCAGATGACCTTTACATCATCTGCCCTATAGACCACTAGGTCTGAAAGGGGAACTTTATTTGATTAGACCAGGTTTCAAATTTGAAACTATCAGGACCAGACAGCCATTCCTGCTAAGGTTTGGTAAATCTATACAATGTTGGGGGTTAAACAAGTTGTGAGTCTGCTTACTTTAAATGATATTAAATATAAACATTTTAACAACAGATTGAATAAGTCAATGAATCCAACCTTTTAGAACACACACATCCTTTCCTGAGAGTTGCTACAAGAGGTCTCTCTCATCCATTAATCTGTCTCTAATCTATTTCTGTTCTAAGTTTTTAATGTACTGTCGTGTCACTAAGAAAATACACACCTTCTATGCATCTTACTGTTGAGTCATTACAAAATATTAAAAAAATAATTCTTATTTATGCTTGATTCTTACTCCACATAATATCTAGATGAATTATTTAAACCATGCTTAAATTGTCAAGTTTTATGAGCACACATTAATTTAATCTAGACAGTAATCTGACAGCCCTAAACTTGTATTGAAATTACTCAATAGACCCAATATGATAATCAGATAATCTATAGTCTACGCTTCTTGAAGGGTTTGAAAAAAAGAAGATATTTTTTAAGTAGAGTTCTCCTTAGCTATTAGATGAATGCCTCAAAAAAACATTTCATTATTTCTTTGTCAATAAAGTTTTCAAAACAGAATTGTAAAGATACAAGTATTGGATGGTGGTATATTTTTTTTTTTAAATAGAGAAACTCACAAATACTTAGATATTTTTAGGATTACCTTTACTGTTGCATAACATTGTTAACACAAGGATGTTAGTGAACACAAAACAAATCACAGATCTAAATGTGACTCTCACACAGGACAAAAAGAAAACTTTTAGTGTTGAAGTTAGGTCTTTGTTTTCCAATTTGTAAAAAAAGATCACATTAGAAGGCAATTTATGCATTCATTAATAAAACATTTATGCTGATCAGATGTGACTCTGAATAGTGACAGGCAGTTCACAATGTAGGATGTTGCTGGTTAGCAATAGAGTTATAAAAAACAGAAATAATACAGCCACTGAATAGTGACAGGCAGTTCACAATGTAAGATGTTGCTAGAGATGGCAATAGAGTCATAAAAACAAATAATTCAGCCAGCTTTGAAAAAAAAAAAAAATATATTATTAATTAAAATGAGAGGGAGGGGGAGAGAAAGAGAGGGAGAGAGAGAAGGAAAAAAAAACAAAAACAAAAGTCACCTTGTTCTATTGTTTTCTAGGTTACATATAATATTTCCTGTTTTATTATTTAAAAAATGTTACATTGACAATAATAGAAAGTCTAGTGCATAGTCTCTGTGCATCTTATTTTATATAGTTCAGAATCATTGGGGATTTCACAAATAAATTTTCAACAAGATAGATTTATTACTATATTATTGTTTAAATATGAAAGGTGGTATAGAGGAGCGACTAGTCAGCACACTTACACAAGCCTGTCATGCAATCAGAATGCCTAGATATGCTGCTTTTTCTTCCATATTGTCTAGTGAGAAAATTGTAACCAAAATATTTATCTTAAAAAAAAATATTGTGTAAAAATTTTAGGAGAATTCTGGCACATTTCAGGATACTTTTCTATTTTAGGAGATTTCAGGATATCTTAGGTGCGCTAGGAACCCTGTATCTTGTATCCTGGATCAGTTGGAAACATTAGGAGGAGGGTGGGGGAAAGGGATATCTCAATGAATGCTACTGGACTTGCTTTTTAGTAACAGCATTTATAAAAAAAAAAGTTTGGGCTTCTTATGAAAGAGCTTATAAATTTGATTTTTAAAGTGGACAAAAAAATATTGTACGCTTTTAAAACAGTGATGCCCAAAGTATGGCCCGTGGGCCAGAACCGGCCCGCGACGTTGTTCCGTCCGGCCCGCCGAAACGTCGGCACAAAATGTAGAAAATCCCCCCCCCCTTTAAAAAAGTTGAAAATGTATCTTAACCTTCGTTAGGGCCCTCACTTTTTTCTTGTGATGGAATGATACCATGACTTTTAACGAGTGTGTGTTTATGAGTTTATGCAATGAAACTGTAGAATTTACCAAGAAAACTGGAAATGGATCTTTTTTGTGGAACATGATAATAAGCCAACATATTTGTTTTGTAAAGAAAGTCTGGGTATTTCAAAAACAACAAAAACATATACAGCGGTTTTATAAAACAAATATGAAGGCCTTCTTGATTTGAGCCGCGTATAAAAGATTGGTTAAACTACGCCTAGAGATTGAATAATCTAGGGCAATATTTACCAAAAAGAGATAAGAAAATAAGTTGGTGGTACCTATAATTTTGCTCACATTTTTAGTAGAAATGAAGCTATTTTAGACGCGTACAAAACGATAGGCTTTAAATATTCCTTTTATTTAATTAATGTAAGGACTAGATCCAATAGTTTAAATGGCTTTAGGTGAATTTTTTGTACCTTTTTGTTGATGTGGCCCGCTACACGTGTGTCGAAAGTTAAAATGGCCCGCAGGTCAAATTTGGTTGAGCATCACTGTTTTAAAACATACAGTTAACACTCTCTAAATTCTTGTTAATATGAAGTCTAGTCTCTGCAACTCAAGATTGTTGATGTTGTTTGTGGAGTAAGTTTGCCTTGTTAAAATTAGGTCAGTAGGTTGAGTTTTTATTTTAACTCTTTGAAACCGAAATTATTTTCCACTTTGGACGGAATTTATAGCTTTATATCTAGATAGAATCAACGATGTGAGCGTCGTTGCGGTGTCAAAGAGTTAAACTGCTAGACTACAACAATTTTACACCTACATAGATGTCTAGATCAAGATCTATCTTTAGAAACTATCTTCATCTAGATACATATATAGATTATAAGATATGTAGATCTATCTTTATCCCACTATCAGACAGAGTGTTACAAGATCAGCTATCATCATCGAGAAGTACAAAGAATGCAAACTCATATAGCGCTGGTAAAGAAAGCGTATGTGTTTCGTGAGTGAATGTTGTTCTAATTTTTCATCTATATTGTTTTTTATACAGTAGCTGAGGTTGTCAATTGTAGCCAAACTGAATTTCCATTTGATTGGATTAATAAAATTATCTATTCTAATTTAGTAAATCTACATATTATATAGATTTATAGATTTTGACATTAAACCATTATTTTCAAATACAATAACAAAACCTAATAAAATACTCAGAAAGACACAAAGTAGTTAAAGGCGCATTCCTTGTTCTATACGCTTGGACAAAATTGTACGAAGGCTACTTGTTTCCGAGTGCTCTGAAATGAGTCAGCCAGGAAAACCAATGACTGGGCAGAATTTAAGTCATTGGTTTTCCTATGAATGCTATCTATGAATACTACTAGATATTTATTAGTATATATACATTGTTGTAACCCTGTTCCTCCCTGACTAAACATTTTTTTCCATGTGCGAAGTAGGGTGATTTTTTGTTTATGTAAATGACCTTTTCTAGTGTGTAAATGTGTTAAGAAACTTGAGTTATGAGTTTGGATTTCTTAACTGAGGATAGGTAAATTTGATTTGGAGATTGTGACATTATTTCTTTTTATTGGGGATATTAATTGATCATAGATCTCTATGGATTGAGCTTCTGCATAGCCATACATCAAGAGTCGAAGAGTCAAGGAGGCCAAGACTGCCAAGAGTCTAGACTAGATTTTTTGAATACATACTTTACTAGTATGATACAGATAGTTAGCAGATCTCTAGTAATGTAATTGTAGTATCTCTACCACTCTACTGACTACTCTACTTAAAGGGAAACTCTCATAGTTTTTCAAATTTTAGTTATTGACATATTTAAATTCTGCGTAAAAAGTTGTAATAGTAAACATTATATCATTTTTTATTTAAATGCTTAGAAAATTTTATATTTAATAAATTAGACAGTAAATTTGCCACGCCTCCTAAAAAACGGGGCTCTGCGAGCTGATTCTATTTTTAGAATATGTGACGTCAGACTAAACGAAATGGATCTACACCTATATAACCGATAAACTATCTAGATTCTAGATCTAGCAGATCGTATTCATTCTTACGCTTCATAGCAAATGTCCAGGTTGATTTAAAATCAGACTTGGTTTATAAGAAATATTCTAGATCGAAACCTCTAGTTCTAGATCTACTTGAGGAAAACGAAATACTGTTCTTCAGTCTTCAGCTTGTTACAGTAGTTCCAATTACACAGATAAATCAACAAGTATGCTGAAACAGAAATAAATGTCACTTTCCATTTGATGATTTGTTTCCAAAATATGAAGTTTTTAAAGGGAAAATGGGAAAAATGTATTCGACTGAAGCGAACAAATACTTTGCAAAGGCATTATCATTAGCTAATACCAGGTGTAGTGCCAACAGTACATTGCTGGATTTCCAGGCTAAAGAATTCAATAGCCTAAATGATGACTGATGGATCTACTACTGATGAGACACGCGACTCTGTCTCTGGTTCAAAAAGAAAATCTAAGGCACTACCTAGTGAAACGTAATGCACTGAAGGTAGTTATTAATTAATTATTATTATTAATTATTTAGACATTAAATATAACTGGATATAGAGAGTTTACAAATTACTGATATCAATCAGAAATTAATTAGATCTAGATTTTTAGATTATGAAGTAGATCTAATTATAATCTAATAAAGTCTATTCTAATTCTATATAATATCTTTATATTTATATAGCTTATATTCAGACTTTTTTTTTTAATAATCTTAGATCCATTTTATTCATTGCTCTCAAACTACCCAAGCCTAAATATAATCTTTAACCAAAGATAAAATAGAAATAGTAGATAGCTTCCATCTGGACTGGTTTACTTACATAAAAAATATGCTGCATGTGCATGTCAAATCTAGAGATGTAGCTAAGAGGAAAAACCTAACTTTAAATTGTAGTTTTCTAGAACTTATGTTAGAACCATGCCAAAATTTTGTGTTTGTTTTACGCCCGAGTCATTTTAATCAAAATTTATTTCAGCGATTGGATTGTCTGATCAAGGATAATGCAACTGTAGTACTTGTACCTGCAATATGAGACTACTGAGAGTGATTTAACTAGTGTCTCAGAGGTAGATACTGTGGCTGATCTAGTGGAATTACCAGTTATATCATATGTGTACACAGAACTGAACAACAAAGTAAATGTAAGTTTTTTTCATTTTGTCACCAAAAAAGAATTGTAGATTGATTTAAATTCATTGCTTATAATAATGGTTAAATTGTACTTTCAATATTTGTTTAGATACGCAATGTTGTATGACAGTCATGAACGATTCTGGTACTCAGACAGATGTAGCTATGAACATTCCATATCCTGTCCAGGCATCATCACCCCTACATTCAGGCTATAGCTGTGAGCATAGTTCTGACTGCTATGAACCAGCTATGAGGAGTAGCATAGATACATCATTTAATATCAGGTACAGGTATCAATAAACAAATTTTGTGTATTTGAGTTATAAATTAATTCTGATTTTAATATTATAGGATCTTTATTTATTGGACTGACTTTTAATTTTTTTTTTTTTTTTGCAGTATGCCTTATGATGCACCACATCCAGCAGTTGAAATAAATCACTTGGTTGATCAGCATACAGATCACCCAAATTTCGGTGTTTCCCTCATGTTTACATGGCTTTGAGTACAATACAGAAAATAAAGATTGGTTTGAGCCTGGTGAGTATTTTCTTGATCCACTATATAAAATTAATGTTAAACAGGTTTCCCAAGACTAAGTTAAAATGTTTTCTCACCAATAGAAGGATGATCTTGAAATATTTTGAATTTTTATTTTTTTTATTCACATAATTCTTTACAGGAACTGATGATTATGAAAGTGTGTGCAAAATATTGGACCATTGCAAATGGAAAAGGATATTAAAAAGGTATCTCTGATACACCAAACAGCTGCTCTGGAGTCATTCCACAGTCTGCATATGTCACAAGTTCATATCATCAAGATCTTCAAGGCAAACAAATATAATAAACATCTGACATACATTGTAACTTTTATTTAAAATTAAATTTATTTTTTGTTCATGCTTTATATACACATTTTATTTTCAAAAGTTTTGTAGCCATTTTAGCATACTGATGACTCGAAACCTGTTTTTGTGCCTTCTGGAAATTCTTTTCTGATCTCGTTCACTACACAGGATGGAAGAGGAACTCTAATGCTTCTTCCCAGACAGCTCCAGCATCAACGAACAAACTGTCTATATGCAGTATATCTCTTTTGTCTAAAATGAAAAGTTATACATGAATAATGTCCAAAATTGTATTATTCTTATTATAACAGCATATATAGTTATGTTTTGTTTGGTTGTGATGCACATTGCAAATTGTAAAACACATTTCCTGATATTAAGGATAATAAAAATTATTATTATTATAATTACTCATGGTTATCATCAAAATGGTCTCCAAATAGTTCTCTATAGTTGTGATGTGCAGTTTGTAGTCTGTCTTTGTCCAAACAGGCCTGAATCCTGGACGATTGCTTATGCATGGTATGTTATTGGAAGACATTTTTAGTGATACTTTGAGAATTTCTGTGCAGCATATATTTTCATTTCCTGTATCCATGTGCTTACAGTATCCACATTTACACCTGATGAAAGAAAAACTAAAATCAGATTTATTTATCAAACATATATATATATATATATATAAATTTCAGTCAAATAATGTCTTTGGTACCACTTACCAATAAGTATTTGGATCACTTTGTCTACTAGTAATCCTCCTATCAAGAACTGGAGACTAAGACCTTACATTGTAAACTTCATGGGTTCAAACATATAAGGCTCAGCATTAGAGACTCCTGCCATGCATTAGCTAACAATAATTGAAAAGAAAAGAAAAAAGAAACATGAAAAACAAAAAATTAGACTTTTAGGGCCTACATATAAGAAAAACAAGTTTATAGATCTAGTGATATAAGATTCAAATATTTTATTATCTGCAAAGTCTAGTTGTAAAGATAGATAATTATAGCCTATAAGACAATATTATGAACTATCTAGATAACAAGAAGCTCAACTTCAAAAATAAATATCTATATATATATTACATTACCTACATTTTAAATTAGAATTCTAATCCATCTAGATCTAGTCTAGATCTTGATGTAAATATATTTAATAATACTAATTTAAAGCTTAGATCTTTGCCTTGATGACTAAAATTGTTTACAAAGAATGAAATAAAACACACAAGAAAATGTTGAGACAAAAATTAGACTTAGGCCTATAAATAAAAGAAAAAAGTTTTTTTTTAATAATAATAGATATAGTGATATAGATTCAAATATTTTATTATCTGTAAAGTCTAGATGTAAAGATAGATATTATAATTATAAGACAATATTATGAACTGTCTAGATAACAAGACTCAACTTGAAAATTAAATATATATATATATA
>JADKLZ010000166.1:4364965-4386981 GCA_021533235.1 Biomphalaria straminea | reverse complement strand
TTCTCTTATCTCTCGTCTATTTCTACTATCTTTTTCTCTTATCTCTCTGTCTCTCCAACCTTGCTTACTTTGTCTCCTTTCTCCCCACCCCCCTCTCATTATCTATAAATAGTTACGTTCTGCAACTGTACCCCCCACCCCCAACTGTTTCCTCTTTTCGAAAAAAAAATCGTCCTTAGCCGAAAACTCAAAGTTGTAGAAGGAGACGTCAACGGATCACATGGACTTAAAAAAAGACAAAACTTGAGTCTATTGACGATGTTTGGAGGAAAACTTTTAGGGAATACCGAAGGCATGTCAATACTTTTTGCAAATATTTGGAGACATGGACTAAAAATCCTTGAAAGTTAGATAGAGGTTTATATTAGAGAATTTCAAAACTCAAAGATGTTTCAAGCAATGCTAAACTTTCAGAAATTATCCCATGAAGGTATTCCACTCATTTTTTTACATCCCCTATTTTCTTGACAGATTTTCTTTCCGTAACTCCTGAGTCAGGTACAAACTTCTTTTCTTCGAGTCCCACTTAATTTTTCATATAGTGTCTGCGAACATCGTATCTCCTATCACCTGAGATAGTGTTTTCAGAAACAATGGATATTGGTTTTCCAGAAGAACTCGCAAAGAACAAGAATTCCTGACAGCCACAGAGCAGAAAGGGAAGCACTAACACTAGCTGCTACCATGCTAGCAAATCATCCAAGTTCCCCACACAGTCAGATTGTCTTACTAACTGATTCGAAAACAACCCTCCAAAGCTTGCAAAACTCGACTCCTCTTATATTAAAAACATCAGAACAGCACTTACAAAACTTAACAACAACAGCAGCCAAAAAAAAAACTGTTATTCGATGGGTACCAGCTCATATACAACTAGAAGGAAATGAGAAGGTTGACACACTCGCCAAGAGTGGGAGAACTAACTCACAAATAATCTCTGCACTTTATCCAGAAGAAATGAAGAAATTAATTGTAAAATAAAATAAATGAGAAATGGACGAGCTCCCATCCAAATCACAAGAAAGATGATGCTTACTATAAGCTATCCCGACAAGATCAACGTCTAATCTTTCGACTTAGGACCGACACAACAGAATGCGACAACACATGTGCCGGAAGCTCAAAATTGGAACCAGTGACATCTGCCCATGTGGAGTGTCACCAGAGAATGCCGACCACGTCCTCCAAAACTGCGCTCTTTACCAAGAGGCCCGTATAAGACACTGGCCCCAAAACACCCCAATAGAAAGAAAACTATACGGAGAGCTCCCTGATTTGGAAACCACTGCGCAGTTCATCTCAGATATTGGTGTAGTGATCTGAACCCTCCAACATAACAATGAGAACGAAGAAGAAGAAAAAGATTTTACACAGTTCTTTACACTGACGCTAAGTTTTATCGTCTGCCTTTTTTTTTGTTTATGTTCATACAGTATTGTTTTCTGGGCTTCGGGACTGTTACCTGTTACCTATCCCTTAGTCTGGTGGACCGTTGGGGCACCAAGCAAGACCTGAAGACCGTCTTTCTCCATTCCTCTCTATCCTTTGCCCTGATTAGAACTTCTTTCAGTGGTAGGCCGTGTGGATAGTCTAAGAGCTGAGCCGAAGGCTATTCGAGCTCTAAGTTTGAAAAAAAAACCTGTCTGAATCCCTCCGAGAACAAAAGCAAACAGTAAAAAAAAAAAAACCTGCGGACCTCACAGGTCTGTCTGGGAGCGACCCGAGTCAATGTCTATAGGGCATTGCTGTTTCCAATACCACTGGGTGGTATCGGGGGCCTCCACCATTTACCTTCGTTGTACCAAGCTAGCTGTGCGGGATCCGCCATTGATGAGACGGTCCCTTGAGGAACAGCGCATGCATTCGTGACTGAGCTGTGGAAGCTTTCGTGCTACTCCGCGCCGTGCAAGAGGTGGACTCTCGTCCACCCGTGGGCACTGCCACGGGAGTCCTGTTTGTTACCCTTTCGCCTAGCCACTTCCTCTAGTGAGCCGTTTCCACGCCAGCGCCACGTTGAGGCAGGGTAACGTGCTCGCGTCAGTGGTAGCACTGGTAGGCCCGTCCATTCTTTGGGACTAAAACCATTGTGCAAGAGTTTAATAAGTGTTGTACTTTTTTATCAATGGGCTCCCGACTACTATTTTTTACTAGCATACATGTTTTTTTTTTTCATATCTTTGTGGGTATAGTGACCACTTTAAACTGTGCCATGCGCAACTTCTGGCGCACCTTCCACGACGGCTAGAGCACTATATTTTTAGACCAAAATACTTATTAAAAGCCGTATAAGTTATAATGATAATTTTTGCATTTTATCATTATTAGTACTAGAGGTAACACTCCTACGCTCGCCATGTTTTTCAACACTAAATGTGTAATAAGATGTAAGTATGTTAGTCTTTTACCTGTTGTAGATAATGGGTTATCCTCCTTGGAGAAGTCATAGTCTTTGATTTCTCTGTACCAGCCTTCAACAGCGTCTGCAACTAATTGTAGGGTCAAATTTAAAGCCATCGTCTGACAAGTGTTCTCTAATTGTTTCAAACTATTGATAAATGATACTCTGTCGGTGCGTGGTTACTGAGTGTCGAATCGCTTGGCCGCTGAACCAAGGGCCTACTGGTACAAATTTTGGTGAAAAATAGGATATTTAGGACGCCCCTGAGTCAACCTAACTCTTAAGGATACCCGACTATCCCCAGGACGCCCCTGAATCAACTTACCTCTAAAGAACACCCGACTATCCCCTATAGCTAGTTTTGAAAGAGGAAATTTATTAGATGTTAATAGAAAAACATTCATACACCTGTCTATGTACTATATTATAACAACCTCAAGTAAAAAAAATCAATAGAAATTATTGCCTAAATTAATTGAGGGCTTCACTCACAATTAGAAATAAATGCATCTTTTCGCCCGATTTAAACAACGACAGAGAAATACAACGAGCAATAACTACAACGACCGAGTACCGACGAGCAACAACGACCGAAAAACAACGAGCAGCACTGACCGAACAACAACAACCAAGTAACAACCACCGAGTACCGACGAGCATTAACGACCGAAAAACATCAAGCAACAACGAGCAGCAACGACCTAACAACAATCGAGAAACAACGAGCAACGATGACCAAACAATAATGATCAAGCAAAAATACCGAGCAACAATGGCCGAGCAACAGTGACCAAGTAACAACGAGCAACAATGACCGAACAACAACGACCGAGAAACAACGATTAAGTAACAATGAAAGAGGAGCTACGACCGATTAGCAATGTGCAATAACGTCCAATTAACAACGAGATACAACGACAGAGCAACAACGACCGAGTATTAATGACCGAACAACAATGACCAAGCAACAATAACCGAGCAACAACGATTACGCAACAACGACCGAGTAATAATGACCAAGAAACAACGACCAACAATGACCGAGCATCCTAATGAATGCCTATAGTTACGCACTTTGCTGGTAGAAAAGACAATATATAAATACATGCGAATTTGAATTTTTTGTTTGTTTTTTTTTTGGTAGATCTAGACTGGTTATTAGCGGATAATTAAATCAACATCCATCGTAAAATATAGTCCAACAGCTATTTACCGGAGTAATCCGCGTGATTGCTTGACCATCTGTAGGCTAGATTTTCACCAATTCTATAGCCATGTAGTATACAGGGGCTATGTTTAAATATACCAGAATGCGCCAAGTGGTCTGCATAATGCTGGGCGTAATGATTAAGTTCAGAACTGCAAAGAGATGATTTAATAGTATAAATTATTTAAACACACCAGGCAGAAGATTTCAATATTAACACAGAACAGTCTTTACATGGTTCACCATTCACATAGAACAATAATGACTAGGTGTAAGTTACACGATGTAAACACTTAGGGGAAAGTGGGGTACTATGAGATACTCAGCTCCCAAATATTATAAAACTTATAATTGATATATTTTTACCAAACGCTAATAGAAAATGGATTCAGTATATATGCAATAAACCTTCCAATAAAGATCAGATGGATTCGAGCATTATTTTTTAAGTTATAGAAATAAAATGAAATTATTTTAGTATCCCATATTACCCGCCATAAATGGGTAATATGGGATACCAAAACCATTGTATGAAAATTATAAGAAATACAAACGAAATATAATTCTGTAAATCAAGTCAACAAAACAAACAGTTTAAAACATCACAAAACTTGTGTTATTTTACAAGTATTTTCTGTTAAAAAGTCAATTTAAAAAAGTGGCTGTGTAAAGTAATCTGTGGGTGCTCCGGAGCTGATGAGAAAAAATAATTGTCTTCATTTTAATTAATATTATTGGCTAATTCAATTTTTATAAGAGCTGATTATTTTGGGTTTTCTTCTGTTTGAACAATCACCACCAATTATGATCTAGATGTAATATTTGAGAATTAAACATTAAATAAACATCGTATCTTAATTTATCTCCAACTTGGTATCCCATATTACCCCCAGGGTAGAACACTGAAAAGTTTGTTATTACAACCATATCACTGTACTGAATAGACATTTAAAACTGTTTTATGCTTAATATGTGCACATGTATTCATTATATACCAAATGTAATATGACGGCTTACTTTTTACGCATTTAGACAACCTTTAAAAAAAGTGATCTAATGTAAAGAGCAGGGGCGGACTGGGTATCAAAATCGGCCCGGGCATTACCATATAAACCGGCCCACAAATGGCATGTCATATATTTTTTTTTGGGTGGGGGCGGATTTTTACCCCGCTTCTCCATGTCTTGCGGGCCACAGGACCGAAAAGTTGAAAAACGAAATGAAATTGTTCGGAAACTATTTAGTTAGAAACATAAGGGTTTAAATACTTAATAGGTTTTCAGACAATTATATAGCCTATTTTTACTCGTCAGAAAAAAAACACATTCCTCTCCTTACAATGTAGGCAACAGTGTAAGTAGTTCTAACTCAATTTGTGGTCTCTTTTTGGTAAAAAATTTCATGAATCCTCCCTCTAGGCGTAGTTTGACAATTTTTGTATTCGCGACAAAAACTAAGAACGACGCTATATTTATTTGATAATGCCGTTTTTATGTTGTTTTATTAGACAGCCAATCTTTCTTTATAAAAATAAATACATGTTTTATTATCATGTTCAACAAAAAAAAAGTAAAGATAGGTTCTCTTTTACTGGTAGATTCTACATTCAGAGTTCCAATTCATAAACACACAAATGTTAAAGATCATGATACCAATCCACCAGAGAACAAGATTACAAAGAGAGTTTGTGTGATACACAAACTCAGAGGCGGCCCCCGTCGGAGTCGGATCCCTGTCAGATCCGCTTTGATCTCTCAACGGACGGACAGACAGACAGACAGACAGACGGACAGACAGGCCACACAAAACTAATATACATCTTCCGTGCTTTGATCTCTCAACGTTAGCCTTGTAAAGCCGATGTTCAAGGCAACTGCCACAATTGTTTTATGAGTTGATTACTTTACGAGTAAATACTGGTATGTTACTCGTATGTTGGAACAAAAAAAATGTGAAAATATGTGCAGTATATTAGATTATTAATTGTCTTAAAGTAGGTTTCATTTATATTGCATACTAATTAGGTTTTTTCTCTTTAAATACTGTTTGCATAAAATATTTTTAAAAATTAGATTTTGAGCTTTTAGAAAAAAAAAAAGTAGCCGTTGCATCAGAACTTTGAATGCTCTATATTATCGTGATGTCAGATTTTCATTTTCTCTTCTACTTTCTGAGCACTAAACGGGACGGACGGACGGACAGACAGACAGACAGACGGACAGACAGGCCACACAAAACTAATAGCGTCTTTTCCCCTTTCGGGGGCCGCTAAAAAATAAGGGCCCAAAAGTAGGTACAGATACGATACTTTTTTTTCAACTTTTATTTTTGTTTGGAAGTATTTACACTTTGTGTCGACGTTTTGGCGGGCCGGATCTGGCCAACGGGCCGTATTTCAGGTATCACTGTTCTAGACAGTACACACCGCCTAGGGACGGCCAAGAAGTCCGAGGGAGCGCCGCGAGCAGAAAGTAAAGTCTAACGTTTTACAAATGATAATACGTACAGTGTATAGAGTATTTTTGTTTTGATATTCTTATTGAATTTCAAACAAAATTAATTGTAATAATAATAATAAAAAAAAAAAAAAAAAAGAAAAACAAAAACAAGAAAACGTGTTCGGGCCTTTGTGTCTTGCTGCTATCACTTTTTTTTTAAAAAGTTGTCTGCATTGAAATTTGTTTTTCTTTGGTCGCGACAAGACCGGCCCATTTGGTACCGGCCCACCGGGCATTTGCCCGTTTGCCCATATAGCCAGTCCGGCCCTGGTAAAGAGAACCATCAATTTTTTAAAAATATTTTATTAGACTAATATTGCGATCCACAATCTGAATTAAAGTTGCGAATGTTGTTTCTTAGTTTAAGCCTCTTTTCCGCTTCGCCAAATTTTGTATAATACCAGCCTATGAAAAAAATACCACAAAGGCCCATATTACCCCACCATCTCATATTACCCCACTTTCAGGAGGCAATTACGATATAGTCATACTTTTTTATATTAAATAAACATGCAATATTATTATATAAGTCAACGACCGTCACAAACAACATGCCTGTTCGTGTGTATGGGCGCTGGACTGTCGTTTGGGTCTCGATAATTCCGAGTTCAGACCCTCCCCAGTGCCACCCGGCACCCCTATACGCCCTTCGGGAGGTTTGGAATAGGAAGTAGATGATCAACTCCGGAGGAACATCCGAAACAAATAAAACATCTGTACAAACCTTACAATTCGATGTTTAAACACACGTTTCCAAACTCTATACCAGCGGTTCTCAACATTTTAGGCTCAGCGACCCCTTTTTACACCCCCACTCTGACGCGACTCCTCCTCCCCCCACACATACACACATAGGCTACATCAATAGAAGAATAGTAACAGTCCATATTTTCGATTTTCTTAGGCGACCGCTGTCAAATCGTCAATTGACCCCGAAGGATGTCGCTACCCACAGGTGGAGAACCTCTGCTCTATGCCAAACGATTTAGCATTACTGGCTTGGAAGACGTACCTGAGTTTTAAGAGACCGACACCATGGAGCAACCTCTTCTCGTTATGTGCTCTTAGCGCCTCTTGATATAAATAGAATCGTTGACTCTCCGTCGTCTGCACCATTTTATCCTTGTGCTGAATTACCTCCTCTTGCTCGTCATCTCCTTGTTGCTCGTCGTGGGTGAAATAGGACTTACGTTCATCAAGAGGGTCAAAGGACACACGACGATTATGACGAGGGTGAAACGACTTCCGGTCATCATGGGCATAAAAAGACTTAGGGTCGTCATGTGGGAGAGGGGACCTCCGGCCATCATGATCGTCAAAGGACTTAGGGTCGTCAAGGTGGCCATGAGACTTGCGACCATCATGAGCGTAGAAGGATTTACTGTAGTCTTGAAGGTCATGTGACGTATGGTAGAATAACTTATGGTCATTATGAGGGTCGAATGACTTTCGGTCATTAGGAGGGTACAATGACCTATGGGCATCGGAAGGGTGCAAAGATTTTCGGTAATCGGAAGGGTAAAAAGACTTGCGGTCATCTGGAGGGTGAAAGGACTTCCGGTCACTGTAAAGTACATTGTGCGCATGGCCATCAAAGTCTATAGAGAACTTCCGTTTATGTTTGTGATAAAGACGGGGGTTTTCCAAGCTTGGCCGGTGCTCCTGGGGGGCAGAGTGCGCCGGCCGTTTCCTGACTTTAGAGATGGCGTATTGCCGCCCTCCACTAGAACTTTGGATGTAATGGTCATTCTGGTCATCGTTGTTTTCTTTTGGAAGCGGTGCTCTCTGGCCGTGGTAAAAGGGAACATCCTCGGGGTCAGACGTAAATTCACACGAGAGAGAATGGCAAGTGCTTATCTGGGTGGTTTCAGGCGCGATCTGGGTTGTTTTAGGCGCGATCTGGGTGGTTTCAGGCGCGATCTGGGTTGTTTTTGGTGCGTCTTTCGTCTTCCTGTCGCTCTTGCCGCTGGTCCCAGGCTGAGCATTGATATTTGGGCTCTCTTGACTTTCTCCAAGCTGTTTGGCCTTCTCTGCAGTTTTAATTATGTAAGCACCATTTTTCTTTTTCACTTGGTGATTTGGTAGCTGTATTAAGCAAAAATATGCACGAGAAATGACGGTTACTACAATATATAAATAGTAAATATGCTAATTTTATATCCTTGATACAGACCACTTCACCTATCTCGGAAGCAGAGTTAGCAAAGACGGTGGAGCTGATGATGATGTACTAATTCGAATAAATAAAGCTGGGTTTGCCTTCTCAACTCTTCAAACAATCTGGCGCTCCAAGGCAATATCTCTACATAGCAAAATAAAATCTATAATACTAACGTTAAGTCTGTTCTCCTTTACGGTTCAGAAACTTGGAGAGTCACTAAAAGAAATACGGAAAAGCTCCAAACTTTTGTTAACAGATGCCTACGCTGGATATTAGGAATTAGGTGGCCAGAAAAGATTACCACTACCGATTTGTGGAACAAAACTAGACAGAAGCCCATAGCACAAGACATTACCAAACGAAAATGGAGCTGGATAGGACACACCCTGCGGAAACCAGCTACCAATGTTGTAAAGCAGGCTCTTGACTGGAATCCACAAGGAGGGAGGAAAGTAGGCAGACCCAAGCAAACCTGGAAGAGGTCAGTCGTCAGTGAAGCTGAGGGTACTGGAATGACATGGGAGCAGATGAAGAAAGCTGCTCAGAACCGAGTTCGGTGGAGAGGTGTGGTTGCGGCCCTATGCTCCCCTGGGAGTACACAGGATTAAGTCAAGTAAGTCAAGTAAGTCAAATATGCTAATTTTATAAAGCCTTTTCTAAAACAAATCTTTTACATGTAATATCGATATCAGAGGAATATGCAATAGAATCTACTAAAATATCTCTGGATTTCTGTGTCAAACTACAATAAAGGCAACCAGAACCTAATTTGCCCAATAACGGATTTTCAGAATCTCGTCTAGATTCAGCAGGATACAGATAATAACATATAAGGTGATGATCTACAGGCCCTAGCTGTAATATTGTATTTTAATGTGTATTTTATTGATATGTTAACTTACTTACAAAAGGCGGGGAGCGTGATGATCATAAAGTTCAGGAGATAGCTGCCATTGATAAAAAATTTTAGAAACAGAGGGCGTTTGGCCGATTGGTAAATCACTTGACTTCAGAACCAAAGGGTCCCGCGTTCGAATTTCAGTTAAAAATGGGATTTTTAATTCCGAATTTTAAGGGCACCCATGTGTCCACCAAACTCTAATGAGCACCTGACAGGCCACCCGACATGCCACTGTCCTGTTGGCTCATACTTTTCACGGCTATGGCCAAATTTCGATTCATGGTGCCCCCGCTGCGGGGAAAATGAGGAAACCGTGCCTCATATTTTGTTTGACTGCCCCAGACTTGCTGATCTCCGCCCCGACAGATCTGGGAAACCAGAAAATTCTCGACCTGTATGGTGACGCCTATGCACTACGCAAGACAGCAGGGTTTCTGTTCAGGGCTTTTGCAAGAGAGGATTTAAGCCCCTCAGGCCCTCACTCAAATGGAGTTTGATGAATGAATGAATGAGTACTTGACTATTTTTTGAAAAGTAAAGACGGATAGTCGTTGTGCTGGCCACATGCACCCACGTTAACCGTCGGCCATGGAAACAGGTTACCTTATCATCATTTATCTAAAAGATGGAACTTTATTTGTTTTTTATTTCGATTTAGATCTACTTAGACTTAGATTCTCGACGCATTAGGCGGCAAGCTGTCTCCACAAAGATCTGCCACTGGCAATATCTGAAGCCTCTTCCCACCTGGTGTCCACAGTTCTGAGGTCCATATTACCAATTAGGGTCGGTTTGTTAGCATTGAAGGGCTTGCCTTGTATCAGGCATTGGACGACCCTGAAATACCTCCCCAGCCCTGAAAATGACTCCCCCCCCCCGGGCAAATGTCTTGTAAGGGCACTACAAGTAATATGAAAAGAGAGGAGGTCATCACCTGAAAGGTCATGAGGCAGTAAGTCTCGCTCTGATGGAAGTCTCTTCTGCAAAGAAACAAAGAAGTGTTAACAATCAGGTTTACTTCATTGGCCGCTTCGTGTTGAGGGTGTATTTCTGGGACATTGATAATCAAACAACTAAACTTACTTCAAAGTATGAATTAATTTGATACATAAACTTGGTAAAACAACAGGATTCTGTCATTTGATTCGCTATTTCATATTAATTTAGTTGATGGTTTGATTTCACTAATTCAGTTAACTTTTTCATTCTTCGAATTCCGTTTACTATTGCATTTTACTAATGGAGTTTTCCACTACCTCATTTCACTAATTTAATTGACAATTTCATTTTATCAATTCATTTCACTAGCGCATTTTACTTTTTCATTTCACTAATTCAGTTTATTATTTCACACCAATAATTCTGTCCACTATATCATTTCACAAATTGAAATTCAGTCCATATTTCGTTCGTGAATAAATTAAATCTTATGAAGGTTATCTTATATATCACAGACGTTACTTCAAATAAAGAAGATAATTACTTCCTACTCGTTTCATGTATCAATCTAGTCATGAATGTAAATAAATTACTTAATTCTGCTAAGCCATAAGTTTTCAGGCAACACATTTCGTTCCCTAATGGCAGTAGAGAAGGAGCACTTGTAAGAATTTGTTCTAGCGTATGGAATAAGACATGTGCCTCTAGCTTTGTGTCTTTCTGAATATTTCATTAGGTTTTATTTTTCTATTTATTATTATTATTATATTATATCATTATAGCTTTTATATAGCGCTACTTTCATGCTTATAGCATGCTCAGAGCGCTTTGGTCCAATCTCATTTGTGGACCAGTGGGGGGAGGGGGTATCTAGAAGTTGGTTTCCCGTGCTGCCCTTGGGCGCTCAGTAAACAGTTATGGTTTAGTGTTTTATGTAATATAGCTATTTTAATTTTTATTCTTCTGTCCTGAAGTGTCTCAAAAGAATAATAATTTTGCTTTCAAAAGCCGCTGTTGTGGCTAACTTTTACAATTGAGAGTTGTTGTTTTTTTAAATCTTTTAATCTCGTAATAGTTTTTGTGGTTAATTCAAAGTATAGATCTAAACCATATATTTATCTAGCCGTCTAGGCTAGGTCTAGACTAGACTAATCTAGTACTCCTTGTCACCATTAACACAATAAAATGAATATTAAAGTGTTTGTGACCAGAATTTTAGCAATTAAATGCTTAGAAATCGCCGTTCACTATCGTTAAACTAAAGTCTGCAATAGGTTTAGATTTATGTAAGTAGAATTTACCTTGACAAGAACTAAACTTCCACACAGTGGCAGACTACAACCCCAACCTGGCCAGCGCTACATTTTATTTCGCTCCACGGAAACTTTAATCTAAATTTTTAATTCACCTTTTGATCTGAATTGTAGATTTTCAATTTCAACTAGACAATGTCAAGGCTGCTAACTTGACCCTAAAAAAAAAAAAACTTTTATAATTCTGCATTTTTTTTAATGAATACACTCTAGTTCTATGATGCACAACCATATCCGGATTTCCAATCATAGACATAAATAAATATAGACTGGAAAAAAGGAAATAATTTCATGTAACTTGAAAACATATATATCTATTGTATTCGGATTTCCGAATTATGGAAAATAAAAAAAATTGCATGATCTTCAGTCTTAGAGATTAAACAAAACTCATAGACATAAAATAAAGTACACACAAACGCAATTCACAAATTGTCACTCACAAAACTCTCTTATTGGCCAGTCTATATTTATTTATGTCTATGTTTCCAATACATTTAATAAGCCGACGATATTATAAAACTCAACTCAGCGCCAGAGAATGAAAACTCGTTCTTTTCTAACATAATATTAATAAGGTTTATCTTCGAGTCCGAATATTAATGAGGTATTCTGTATTTACCGTGGATACGCAGCCCCAGCTGTGGCCTACATATTTTGCCAAATTTAGGGCAAGCATAACCATTGTCCACCGGTGGTCGTTTAAGATTTTTTTTTCGCCGTCTGCGTCTGCTCAGCAGCGGATTTTTCTTTTGGTTTCAAATGTGTATTCTGCGGCCTTTGTGAGTGACCTCCAGCTATCTCGTTCTGAGGCCCCATGCAACCAGGTGCTCTCTAGAACATAAAGCATACTATTTATAGATTTTCGACTTGTCTGACAACTCTGCGATGCAAAACAAAACAAAACAAAAAAAGACTATTGGGCGTTTCTTATCTCTTTCTGCTGTTCATAATGTCAAGGTCACATACGTACAAATAAGGCCAGGTCGCTCATCAAAGCCAACACGGAGGTTAAGATAACAAATATTCAGAAAAATGCTTCCTCTGGCTTTAGGAAGCCAGCTAAATAATAGTGCCTATGCCCATTACAAGCAAAATGTTTAAAAAAAAGTAATGAAAATAATAAAGAAACTACAAATAATAATAATAATAAAGAAATCTAAGGAAAAGAACCGTAAAAATTACTACCATATTTCTCAATACTGCATGAATAAACTCCCTTTTTCTTTAATCTATTATATAATAATAATCTATATTCTATCTATATATATATTCCTCAAAAGACCAAGTTCAAGCGAGCAACAAGCAACAAGTAATTGGAAAGATCCCATGGCGCACGCACGCGGTGTGAATGGAAATTGGTGCATCCCAATCCGCACTATTTTCATTCACGAAACAAAATAACAGAGACGTAAATAAATATAGACTGGAAAAAAGAAATAACTTCAAGTGTAACGTAAAAACATGCACATATATCTACTATTGAATTCGGATTTCCAAATTATGAAAAATGTAAAAATTGCTTTATGCTCAGTCTTAGAGATTAAACACAATTTATAAGTATAAAAATAAAGTAGGCCTACACACAATTGCAATGCACACATTTTTGTTTCATAAAACTCTCTTAGAATTTGTGTAGTGAATGGAAGAAAGGTTAAAAAGTGGAAGCCGGAAGAGATTGTTTTGTGTGATAAGAACGACTACCAGTCAATACACAGATAGATACTACTCTCAGGTTTGACTTTAGCGAGGGAAATCTGTTATATCATGTTATAAAATGGTTCAATTTAATAATTTATACACCTAAAAATTATCACGGGACCAAAGAAAGTGCAGGGCCCACTGCGGTCGCATATGTTGCAGTGCCTATAAGGCCTGCCCTGCAAAATAGCGGCGTATGATATGAAAAATTTAAAAATTGCATTGCATGTTTCCAACATGACGAATACAAACTTTTCTTGATTATAGATGTGTTAGTGCTCCTGGGACTCATTTAAATCGACAGGATGGCGCGGGGAATCTGTTGTAAGTAATAAAATTGCTTAATTTAATCATTTTTACACTTTAAATTACAGCGGGTCCTATAAAATTGCGTGTCCTATGAAATGCGGGCCCCACTGCGGTCGCCGGCCCTGGTAAATAGCGGCGTATGCCATGCCGCCGGTCAACTAGTATATATATAATCCTCAAAGTAAAAGGTCAAACACACAAAAGTTCAAACAACAATTAAGTAAATAGGAAGATCCCATGGCGCAGCACGCGGTGTGAATGGAAATTGGTGCATCCCAATCCGCACTATTTTGTGAATGAAAATGGTGTTTATATAATTCTCTTCTTCTCAATTTTTGTCATAATATTAAAAAGTATTTCCAGATTATTGTGTCGTAAGACTATTGAAACTAGAACAGCAATACACAGATAGAGAATACTCTCAGGTTTCACTTTAGAAAGTACTTAAATTAATATCACAAAATTACGCACATTCGTTCATTAGACATGATTACGAAAGGTAACTCATCTCTCTATTCCTAGATTTCTAGATCTAGATCTAAAACTCGAATTCAACTCTAAGATTTTAGAACTTCTCTTCGCAAGTATAGTTTTATGCTTTAGAACATGAACATAATAATTATAGTCCATTTAATCAAATTAACATTCAAATTTGTTTTTCTAAAGCATTGTTACATGAGTGCAACTCTATTCTTAATATCGCGTAAATTAAGGTCAATTAGCCATTTTTTTAGCTCCATTCATAGTATTTTGTATTCATGAATTCACTTATAATCAAGTAAATGGGAAGATGCAATGGCGCAGCATGGTGTGAATGAAAATGGTGTATCCAAATCCGCACTATTTTCATTCACAAAATGGCATAGACATAAATAAATATAGACTGGAAAAAAGGAATTAACT
Organism: Biomphalaria straminea; assembly: GCA_021533235.1. Taxonomy (NCBI): domain Eukaryota; kingdom Metazoa; phylum Mollusca; class Gastropoda; family Planorbidae; genus Biomphalaria; species Biomphalaria straminea. The sequence continues at coordinate 4,372,651 of JADKLZ010000166.1, read as the reverse complement.
TCATTTAACTTGATTTAATAATTTATACATCTAAAAAATTAGCACGGATCCATTTTGTGAATGAAAGTGGTGTATATAATTCTCAAAGTTCAAAAGTTCAAGGCAGAACGACAATACACAGAATAATAATTTCACTGGCTTCCGGTTCATATCCATCTTCTAGCTCACCCCCCCCCTTTTTAATCTCTCTTCCATGTTCAATTTTTATCTATATATTTCCGGATTTTTTTTTTTTTACTTTACTTTTACTTTACAAACGATTTTAATAATTTCCGAAGATTTCCAGGACTTTTTCGTAGGCCTATATTTTAAAATTTCAGATTTCCAGGGGCTCCTGGTAAATCAAGAGGCCTCGGGAAATCTGTTATATGTTATAAAATGGTTTAATTTGATAATTTATACACCTAAAAATTAGCACGGGTCCAAAGAAAGTGCGGGACCCACTGTGGTCGCATATGTTGCAGTGCCTAAGGCCTGCCCTTCAAAATAGCGGCGTATGCTATGCCGCCGGTCGACTAGTAATAATAATTAGGCTTGTCTTCGAGTCCGAAGATTAAAGAGGAACGTAGTACTTTCTTTACATCCAGGGCAAGCATAACCATTGACCTCTGGTGATCGATTAAGATTTTCTTTTCGCTGTCTACATGTCATCGGCAGCGGATTTCCTTTTGGTCTCAAATGTTAATCCCGCGGTCTTTGATTAATTGATTTTTTTAAATTGATTCACGCATTGTCATCGTCTACAAATAATTAAGCAATGTTTCAGCATGATCCAAGAATGGGAAGTTGGAGAAAAAAAATAACTCCAAATATACAGCCACATTTCTCAATAAAAATCAATTGTCACCCCTTTCAGATACCAAAATAGAAATCAATTTCAAATAATTAATTAAATTACTATTTGATTAAATTTTTTGAGTTATGTTTTGTACGTTTCAACCAGGGCCGGTCCTAACTATTGTAGGGCCCTTTTCAAAACTGATTACGCGGGGCCTAGTCTGGGTGGGAATAAGAATAATAAGTGAAAATTAAGATTTTGTATAAGAGATTAAATTCGACTTTGAATCTTATTCATTCTTTACTAAGTACAAAATTGCGATCAAACTACCTTTATTTTACGAATCTTGCAACCTATGACATATTTATATGCCAGTGACTAAAAAAGTAAATAAGGAATTGGAACTTCCGATTAAGGTGAAAATTCGCCCGATTATTACATTTTATTCCATGAAAGGTGACAATGCCTTTTTTTTTCCTCTCATAGGATGGACGTTTTCCACAATGAATGACACCATCAAAAGACAGTTTTGTCTATTTTTCAGATTTTAATGAGTTTTCAGATTTTAATAAATTCAGATTTCCAGGAATTTTTCGTGTATATTTTGCAATTTAATTACACCTAGAATTAGCGCGGGACATTTGAAAGCGCGGGGCCCACTGCGACCGCATAGTTGGCACCGTGGCAGTGGCCTGAGACAGTCCTTGGTTTCAACCATAGGCACACACACACATATATATATCCTACCAGACAGACAGAGTGAGTTAACATACGCTTTGTAAAAATAAGAGTCTCATTGCTGATTTAGTTTTGGAAACATAAGACAATTTTAATGTCAACAATTTTTTTTTACATAATCTATGTGTTATTTCAATAACTTCAATATAGAAATTTTAATAAACTGAGAGAAAGAGATGATATATAGATAGATACTAAGATAGAGAGAGAGAGAGAGAGTATGAGAGAGAATGAGAGAGCGAGAGAGAGAGAGAGAGAGAGAGCGAGAGAGAGAGATAGAAAGAGAGAGAGAGCGAGAGAGAGATTCATATCATAATTAAAAATGTTGGTATATAATTGTTCCGTTGACTCAATGATACTTCAACATCTCCAAGCTTTTACTATTGCCTCGGCGGTTGCACATTTTTAAGGTAGTCACCAAGCATGTTTCCTGCTGGCCTGTAGCTTCCTACCACATAGACAGCTCCGGAAGCACTTTTGGCCTTTCCAATACCGAACTCAGTGGTAGACTTCCACACAACTTGTGTGAAGTGACCTGTGTATTGGAGTTTTAAGCGAAAATAAATACATTAAAGTTTAGTTACACGTGAATCAGAGTTAAAAAAAAGACTTTAAAATTAGATATTTTTTATCCTTCCGTGTTGTTAGGGACCCAAAACCGATTTTACAAAATGGTCACGCAGGTTATTTTTATTATTTATTTGGATAGAACTCGTGATTCTAAGACCGATGATACCAAATTTATGCCTGTAGCTCAAATATTAAGACAGTTACGAATTTTTAAAACTTGTTTTTTTAAATATTTTTTTTGGCCTTTCAAACCAGTGTTTTTGAAGGACATTTAAAAAGAAACTATAATGCCCCCAGAGATGAAACTTAGTAAAACATTCATGTGCACACAGAGAACACGCTGTTGTTCATTTTTTCTTTGTTTCACTTTATTGTTATTATTTAATTATTTTAAACTCTTTGTACTTCGCTCAACCAAATCCTTCCACTTTTCCCGGTAGGCAGGTGTTCTTAGCAGGATATTAAGAGAGAGGCCAGTCCATGCTTTTAAGTTATCAATCTAGCTTATCTAAGGACGACTCTTTCTTCTTACTTTTAACACTTTACCTTGAAGTATGACTTTTGACAGTGAGTCGTGTCTTAAAGTAAAGAAAGTAAATTTTCCTTTCAGACCTTGTGGTCTATGGGGCAGATGATGTAAAGGTCATCTGATTCTGTGGCCCACGGTTGACTAGCAGTGTGTCATGCGACCAGCACAACGACCAACCGCCTTTACTTTTCCCCAACTAATGTCAGGTACCCAATAGAGCTAGGTGTACTCAAGGGCGCCCGAAAATCCCGAAATAAAATTCCCAGTCTTCACCAGGATTTGAACCCGGGACTTCCAGTACGGAAGCCAAGCGCTTTACCGCTCAGCCACCGCACCCTCTAGAGTCATGTCTTACAACATGACCAAACCGACTCAGGTCTCGTCTCTTCACAGTATTGAGAAGTTCTTTCTTTTTTGCCAGCCAGAGTTTGAGTTTGTACAAACTCATTTGTCTTCTTTTGATTGATTTTTTTTACATTGGAGGAGCATTTTGTTAGGTACTCAATTCTTAATTATACTTATTTAGCGACGCACCATAAAAGACGCATAGTGAACAGGACTAGGGACGTTTGGGATATGTTGGGTTAGAGACTAAGAAATCAGTTAGCGCTAGGATCTCTTTGGGTGTAGACGTGTTTTATTCTTACTAGGAATACTGAGACATTCGACCGTGGCCTATTTCGTTATTAAAGTAGTATTTAAATGTTCAAATGCATTCATCCATTCTGTTCACTAGTTAAATCGATGTGTCTTGTTTTCGTGTCTGCATTGGATAATTAACTGCATTGAATACACCCGAACACTAAAACTCAAACGCCTGCTGAGTAATTGAAGTTGACTCCAGTACAGCCCGAAGACAAGCCATAACATCACAATTTAAAACTCAAGATTCCCCTTAGCTACGCCCATGGAACTACGGAACTGTAGTTTCAATATATTTTTTGTTTACATTGGATGGGGTGTTTAAACTCAAACTGTACCTTGGCTACGCTCATGGAATTTGGTTACTGTAGATTTCCTTGAGCTTTTTTAAAAAATAAAGTCATCAATCCCCTCACCCCAGCTGGGGAGGAAAATTTATTTTTATCCGTGGGGGGGGGGGGGGAAATAGGCCACCACGTGAATTTATCTCTTTGAAAAAAAAAAAAAAGCAAGGTGTTTGCTAAATACTCAAAATGTGCGAAGTGTTCGCTGTGGGGAAGGGTTTGGAATAACTGATCTAGAGGATAGTCTTAGCAGAGTTGCAGTAATCTCGATTACCTTTGGTTTACAAAACTTTTACCTAATCCTGGGTGTAATAGTACCAATGTAAGTATCAGGGGCGTAGCTAGAAATTTTTCATCAACTGGGAGCCCGGGGGGGGGCTTTACCACTTTGGGGGCTCCTGAATTTTGCGTAACATTTAATATTTAATGTAAAAAACACCCGTTTGGGGGCCCCTCTCAAGTGGGGGCCCGAGGGATTAAATATTCTCTCCCCTCCTCCTCTCTAATAGCTACGCCACTGGTAAGTATTATCACTTCATGTACAGTATAGTATATTAACTTTCCTTGGGTAAATATATTACTGATATAGATATTGTTACCTGACACATAGTATACTTTAACTATATCTTGAGTATAATATCAATAATCTAAATATTAATACCTGATGCACAGCATGAGTATACTTTAACTCAATTTTGGGTATAGCATTTGCCAGAGAGCAGTAGTCGTACTACTGTCCCCCCGCCTACGGTGCTCCAAGACCGGATTTTCTGTTACTCCCTTAGCCTTAGTCCTTACAAGGACACACACAAGGCAGTGCGGCTTTGACCTATAGCTAGGGTTTGGTTTGTGGGCAGCAGGGCGTGTCCGCACACCGACGGGCCATGCCTGCCTCACATCTTGGGGCCAAACCTCCTCCGAGACCCTTGCAGTTTAGCCTGCGACTTCGCAGCCTCAGTTTCCATCTGTCACCACGAGGAGGTACTGCATAGGACTTGCTGTGGAGAGGCTATGTACTGGCAAGAGAGACTTACAAAATTGCTCCCCTTTCACAGATGCTAGCCAGCGGTGGCAACAAGTTAGCTACCACACTAGACGCTTCACACAGCCTCAGGGTATAGCATTACTGATCTGAATATTAATTCCTGATGTACAGTATACTATAGATCAATTTAGGGTATGATATTTCTGATCTTAATATTATTACCTGATGTGACGTATAATACAACTTAATCTTGAGTTTAATATTTCTGATATAAACATTATTCGCCGATGTTCAGCATACCTGTTCCACCGTTTTGTTCACGTGAGAAGTTGTGCTTTTTGATCTCACTGTACCACATATCTGTTGCATCGCCACCTTAGGTCAGAGAACAATCAGAGCAAGAAGTTATATTAACAATACATACACATACACACCAACTCATATACAAAGAGGCTTAGCTAGTACTCTGCGTGTGGTGCAGGCCGACCATCAAGCGGTGAGGGGCATCAAAGTTTACACCCATATTTATAAAGTTCCTATTCCTCCTTAGCTATTTATAAAAAAATTACACATCTTAACAACATGGGCAAACATTAACACCTGTATTGGAAATTGAAATTTTTATTTATATATTGCTACCGCAATCACTTACACTCACGAAATCAAGCCACGAAAGCCATAGACCCGACTTAAATCTAATTACTGGATTGGTTTTAAATCTCCGAAGGCAACGCAGTTTTACTTGCCCACTTTCTTGGGGCACATGATACATATTGCTAATTCCATTATTCAATGCTCTGGTTTGATATGAAAGACAACATTATGATGGTACATTTTTTTACTTGATTGTTCAGCACACTTATTGAAATCCGCTGCATCGCCAGAGTTTAAAATTTAAATCATAACAAATACGTCCTGCCTCATAGTGGCGCCCGGGTGGAAACGATCGTAGGAGGAAACGATTAGGCTAAAGGGTAGCAAAACAAGACTCCCGTGGGGGTGCCTAAAGGAGTGCGAGAGCATCCTCATTGCAATGCGCGGAGTTGTAAAAAAGCTCCCACAACCTTGTCACAATCCAGGCGCTGTTCCTCAAGGGGCCGTTACATAAATGGCGTGTCCTTCACGGTTAGCCTGGTATAGAAAAGGAAAATGGCGGGGGTCCTAGTGTACGCGGCCTCTTGCCGCGAGTCTGATTCACCCACCAGACAGAACAGAGTACACTGTTCTCATTAAGGCCGGTGAGAGGGAGCTCTTGTTCATTTTTGCTGGCCTAGAGTTCCAAGAGCCGAAGGCTCAACTCTACCTGACAGTTTCAAGAAGAAGAACAAATACGTTTTCAAAATGTATAGAAACTCTAGAGACAATGACTATCACAACCCCATATATATTGTGACGTATTGGTTGGGAAACATTAATTGAGAAACACTGAGTCATACAAATAATGGTGCTGCACGAGAAAAACAAGAGTTGACTATTGAATTATGGGATATGATTAGACCAGACCACATGTGCAAGAAGAGAGCATCAGACATGTTTTTGAGTTGTCAGAAGAAAAACTGGTCAACCCTACATTAGTATGTGGATGCTATCAAACTGGTCAAACTGGACCTTAAAGTTCTGAACATTGATGTTATCTACTTCTAAGACGAACTATGTTGAGACAGATTGTGATGAAAGCTATGGTCAACGTGAAAACAATCAATGAATCAACTCAATAAATCAATGAAACAAATCAATAAATCTATAAATCAAATCAATGAATCAATTCAATAAATCAATGAGTCCAATCAATGAATCAATTATCAAAACAATGAATTAATGAATCAAATTAATGAATCAATGACTCAAATCAATAAATCAAATCAATAAAACAATGAATCAAATCAATGAATCAAATCAATGAATCAATTAATCAAATCAATAAATAAACGAATCAATGAATGCTCTGTTGCTATAAATAGAGATGAATGTGTTCAAGAGGTATGTTGTATGGTATAGTATAATGTTTAACTAAAGAGCCATCAGCCCTAAAAAAGACACAAGTAACTAATTGTTAACTATCAACCTGTCTAGAGTTAAATATGTACTATTTAAAATAGATCTACCTGACATATCTGCGCCATTGCTTGACCATTTCGTCGCTACATTTTCCCCGAGTCTCCCTCCATTCAATACACATTTGCTGTGCTGGAGTTGATTTGCTGCGGCCAATTTCTCTGCCCAATTTTGGGCGTATACATTGAGGTCATCACTGAAATTAGATGTTAAATGTTACAATGTAAAGGCAGCCTTTTGCAGTAATCACACATGAGAGCACATTGTAATCCCCATGTACTTGCGGTGGGTAAGTATTTAACACACGCCAGCTTTGAGTGGAAAAAAAACGAAGGCTCCAGATATTGGAGGCATCAGCTGCGTGAGTGACATCGTTCCAACCATACCTGATACCCATGCTTTCAGCTCATTTGTATGAAAAGATGCATAGGGAATTTACAATGGAAAAAAAATACAAACATAAATGTCTTAATGAAATGTCTAGAGGCCATTGGATCTCTATGGTAAATACATCTATATAAAGTATAGTAATTACGCGTCAAGTAATTAATTATCTCTATGGTCAATAGTTAGGCCTTCTCTGTAGTAAACAATGAGTGGTAAACCAAGTCTCTCTCTCTCTCTTTCTCTCTCTCTCTCTCTTTGTCTCCCTCTCTGTGAAAATTATCGTCATCATCTGTCCCTTGATTTTCGTCGTTGAGGTGCAGTGACATTTCACGTAACAAAATCTCTCCACATTTCTCAGACAGAAACTGCTCTCAACAGGATATCTCTCCACATTTCTCAGACAGAAACTGCTCTCAACAGCATATCTCTCCACATTTCTCAGACAAAAACTGCTCTCAACAGGATATCTCTCCACATTTCTCAGACAGAAACTGCTCTCAACAGGATATCTCTCCACATTTCTCAGACAGAAACTGCTCTCAACAGCATATCTCTCCACATTTCTCAGACAGAAACTGCTCTCAACAGGATATCTCTCCACATTTCTCAGACAGAAACTGCTCTCAACAGGATATCTCTCCACATTTCTCAGACAGAA
>JADKLZ010000166.1:4345231-4361053 GCA_021533235.1 Biomphalaria straminea | reverse complement strand
TATGAGCGATCGCATGTTGAGTACATCAAGGTAATAGATTCTACAACATTTAGCGAGCGTGTAACATTTTTATAATTAATATATATATATATATATATCACTTAACACTGTTAAGTAAGCTTCACATTAGTTGGCTACAGTGTTACAATGTAAGTGCTAGTCTATTAAGCAAACAATTGTATCTCATCTTCTTATCATTGAGTTGTCTAAATAAATTAAACCCAAATTCGTAACTAAAATAAAGTTGGCAGCTAACCGCAATGACACGCCTATGTCACCGTAATAAATATAGGATTATACAGTGGGTATAGTATAAATGTATTAAATGTACATTAAGTTTATAAAAGTATTACTCAAATAGGCCTACATTTTTAGTGGTTATAACTAACCGGATGGCGGTGCGCATGGCAAAGTTATAACAATATATATATTCATTTCCGTCTAACACTCCACATTTTCTATTAGCAAACACCACATAATCTTTATTAAAATAAACCTTTATTTTGATAGGTATGTTGAAATAAGTTACCTGTTACCTATGCCTTAGTCTGGTGGACCGTTGGGGCACCAAGCAAGACTTGTAGACAGTCCTTCTCCATTCCTCCCTATCCTTTGCCCTGTTTAGAACTTCTTTCACTGGTAGGCCCGTCCATTCTTTAATGTTGTCTTCCCATCGCTTTCTCTGTCTGCCTCTTCTTCTTTTTCCTGGTACTGTTCCCCGGATGAAGGTCTTTGCGAGTCCCGAAGATCTTGTAATATGGCCATAGATATTTAGTTAGCGTTTTTTAAGGTTAGTTAGCAGGTCATCGTGAGGTCCGATTGCTGCAGTGACCCTGTCTCTAATCTCCTGGTTTGTGACGCGGTTGAAATAAGACCATATACATAAATAAATATTTATTTATGTCTATGAATAAGACTATTACTTTTGTTTATACTCCAATTCTATACAGTTCAGACACATTTAGTTTCGTATACTCTCGAAAGCAAAGGGTTTAAACGGGTTCAAAGGGCACTGTTAGGTCGATATCATTTCTCTCTTCTAGGACGGAAGGAGGGTAGGTCCAGGGTGAAGCAGGGGCGGACTGGGAGACAAAACCGGCCCGGGCATTTCTATACAATCCGGCCCACAAATTGTATGCCACATGATGAGCGTCCAATCATACCTGACCTCAAAATCATTGTGTAAATCTTAATAATGTAACGGAAGTAGTTAGTATATGAATACTTTATTAGATGATTTTGAACAAGTGCTATTACTAAATGAATAAAGTATAACACTTGGAATGGAGGAATCTCTTATTGTGAAAAGTTCTTGCTACCATATACATTAGCTTTTACATTCAAGACATCTGAACATCCCTTATTAACGAATACAGTGTTTATGATTCACTTTCACTCCTCGCCATTTTCTCAGACATCTGAACTTCAATTTACAAATACAACTCTTCATCCTCCATTATTTTAACTGTCCATATCACAAGGTCGTGGGGGCGCGGTGGCTGAGTTGTTAAGCGCTTCCGAACCTGGGGTCCTTGGTTCGAATCTCAGTGAATACTAGGATTTTGAATTTTGGGATTCTTAGGTCGACCTAACTTTAACGGCAACCTGTCTTTGAGAAAGTAAAGGCTGTTGGTCATTGTGATGGCCACAAGACACCCTGCTCGTTAGCCATTGGCAAAGAAACAGAAAATCTTAACGTTTGTATTATAGATCGCAAGGTCTGAGAGAGAACTTTACTATCATGTACTGCTTTCTCGATAACTTTGAAACCTAGTTTGATTGCATCTTAAAGCTGGCTACACACATACACAACATAACATGTCCACTTGTTTTTAATATCCTTACGTTCAGTAAAACAAATGCTGTCAAGATAATCTCATTTTTTTTCTAGTTTCTTTGAATTTCTATCGAAGTCTATAACTTTGTTGTCTTGGCATTAATGTTTTCTATGGCGTTAAGCCTGTTCATTCGTAAATGCTGTCATCATAAAGTTGGTGAATGATAACAATCTAAAGTAGACTAAATAGAGGCCAGACGTAGATCTAGATTTAAATTTATTAAACAATTTGAACTAAATTTACATCTATAAATTAATAAGATATAGCTTATGGTCTTACTGCCTAGGAGTGAAGATTTATTTATTATGTAAACATTTAGAAGTGAATCTGATGCAAATCGTATAGTACACAATTACCCAGTAATAAAGTAAGTAAAGTTCCCCTTTCAGATCTTTTGGTCTATATGACAGATGAGGTAAAGGTCATCTGTTTCTGTCGCCTTGTGTTAACGAGGGTGTCATGTTGTCAGCACAACGAGCAACCGCTTTTCCCCAACTAATATCAGGTACCCATTAGAGCTGGATGGACTAAGAGGCGCTCAAAGATCCCGAAATTAAAAAAAAAAAGTTCTTAGTTGATCAGTTAACGATACTCTACTTATCCCAGAAGAGTTTGAAGAGTCTTATCAAAGTGTCGTCCTGTTTGTTTTTATCATAGACTATATATATACAGGACTGTCTATGGTTTTTATGTGAAAAATAACGTCAAATGATTTTAAAATTGTATTACTTTAAACGATCAAAACAAGACTATGGCTTGAATATTCCTGGTCCATTGTTGAATTCGATAGGAGCCGCCTCTGAATGTGTGTGATAACATAATCTCTGTTTATAATATTGTTTTGCACAGCATTTCAGAAATAGTTGTTACTTATTGACAATATTGTCTGCTCCTTCGTTTCCCTTTTTTTAGATTCTTTTGCATTTTAATTCCAATCAACACATTTCAACACTGTTCATGATAATCATTGTGATTTGTGAAGGATTTCGTAGCGGGCCAACTCCATAAAAATAAATAAAAAAATTCGTATGTGACTGGACATGTTCTCTATAGGACTTGGAAGGTTGTTGTTGATCCTTATAAAGAGTCACACTAACGTCGATCTCTATAAGAAATAAAGGCCTTGATTTTCTTGTTTAGTGACGTCTACAAGAAGCACCGTAGACCAGCGGTTCTCAAACTTTTACGTTCGGCGACCTCTTTTTACAATCCCCCACTCTGCCGAGACCACCCCCACACACATACAGCAATAGAAGAATTTACAATAACAATCCATATTTCCGATGGTCTTAGATGACCCCTGGCAAATGGTCAATCGATCCCCAAGGGGATCGCGACCCACAGACGGATGAAAAAGGGAAATTTACGACAATACTTTAGATTAGTATTAGACTTGAAAAGTGTAAAATGTAGGCTATATGTATTTAATGATGACGCTCAAGGTGCTGCCTTTTAAGAGAATAATACGAATCTCGAGAAAATTTACTGGCATTCATGCGGTCCTTTCGGTGGCCCTACCGGCCCACTTGGGTTCCGGCCCACCGGGCATTTGCCCGAATGCCCATATAGCCAGTCCGCCCCTGGGGTGAAGTTTAAGAAAATGTAGATACACGCTAAACAAGACTTATGGTATCATTAGCACAGTATCAGAAAACAAACAAACAAGGTTACAAAGACAGTTTGTGTGGAAACATAAACTCAAGATTGGCCCCCGAAATGGTCCACATAGGCAGATAAAAAGGCAGATATCTATATTTTTAGAAAGAACATCAGAATTATATTCTATGTGTTATTCTGAGTATCTTATAAGATGGTTTCGCCTTTCTATGCGTAAATTATGGTTAAGTGTTTTATGTTTTATAGCTGCGGTCATAGACATAAATAAATATAGACTGGCCAATAAGAGAGTTTTATGAAACAAAAATTTGTGAATTGCAATTGTGTGTACTTTATTTTATGTCTATGAGTTTTGTTTAATCTCTAAGCCTGAAGATCATGCAATTTTTCAATTTTTCATAATTCGGAAATCCGAATTCAATAGATATACATGTTTTCATATTACATAAAGTTACTTCTTTTTTCCGGTGTATAGTTATATATGTCTATGCCTACGGTACTTACTTTTAGTTCTTCTAGTATTGTAACCATATAGGTATTATTGCACACTAGAGCGTCAGTGCAACACCGCTAGTATTTACACAATTAATAGAGTTCCTAATATATCGTCCTTCTCAATTAGTTTGTTATTTGTGTAATACACATATTTTACATGGTGTCGCTTATAATTCATATGTATCAAGGTTTTGTTATATTTCTAGTAGCCTTTTAACTTTAACTCCTCGGAGCCCACATTCATTTTTAGCGACCAAAGTAGAAAAGACGCTATTAGCTTTGTGCGCTCTGTCCGTCCGTTACGTTTACATCTCATAAACTAGAAAAGCTATTAAAAATACATCATGATATTTTAGACAATTCAAATCTCTGATGCAAAGGCTACGTTTTTCTTTTCTGAAAGCAAAACAAAAAAAAAAAAAAAAATTTAAAAAACTAATTTGAAAGCATTTTTTTTTTTCATAAAAAATACACCATTTTTACTACTATTCACTATTAATAATAACAATTACAGGAGGCTATTTAGTAAGAGAGATAACTTTTTACCATTATTTAAAGACTTTATGCAAATGGTTTTAGATTTTTAGTCGAAATTTTTTATTTTATTGCTAAGTTATTTTAGTTCTTTTATACTAAAAATAACATTTACATAAAATGTTTACTTTTTTTTAAAGAGGGAAAAAAACCTATACAAATAAATAGGAGATATTGTAAAACAACAATAATTAAGTAGTCTTTCACATTATCGCATGAACTGGAGGGGGATTTAAAAGTAAATTCCCGCCCCCACCCCTCAGGTTGCTCCGTAACAGATGTTGGCTTAACATTAGAATCTCACCTAAAATAAACAGAAGTAAACCTAAAATCTGTCACAGAATTCCACCCCCCTTTCCGCCCTGCGAAGGGAGGGGGAAATTCATGTCGAAAGTGTGTGTTTGAACCCCAAACTCCCTCCATGAGATGAAGTCGATTTTCAAACACAATCCTCATTGTTAAATAGCCATTCTAGTTTTTACCACTTAGACAAACATTTAAAAGTAAGTGCACTTAACAAGAAATTAACGACATGCATACATTACACTGTTTATGGTAATATTTTAATACAATATTTGTAAGTTACGAATACTTAAACTTATACATTTATTATTGGTATATATGTATCAGCATATTTCCTTATATTACACTACACTATATTTTGTTGTTTAATTTCAGGTAGGAAGAACGCCTACATATTCTCAAGATGGAACCTGACATGACTAAACTAATAATTGCTGACAAAGCGCCTACTGTGATCTTCATTATTCTAATCTGTCTGATCAACGGGGCACTCATCATCAACCAAGTCATGAAACCAACGTTCTATCAGAGCGTCAAGCTAATGATGATTATATCCTTGGCTATAGGAGACATCATCTTAGCCCTATTCCCGTTAGTTGTGCTTGCTAGATTATATTTTTCGGAAGATGTAACCTTCATGTCCACCATTACCAATACCTACATGTTCTTCTTGATTCATTTCGTCCATGGACATGGTCTTGTGATACTGTCATCGAAAGTTTTCTACGGAATGTGGTTTCAAAGTATTAACGAAACCCGCATTGAAAAAACATTTACAGCAGTGGCTCTGAGTAGCGCCCCTTGGATCTTAGGACTTATTACAATACTACCGCTTTGCATGCCAAAAGTAGGTTATAAAAATCGGGAGCACGTTACCCTGCCTCAACGTGGCGCTCCCGTGGAAACGGCTCACTAGAGGAAGTGGCTAGGCGAAAGGGTAACAAATATGATTCCCGTGGGAGTGCCCATGGGCGGACGAGAGTCTGCCCCTTCACGGTGCGGATTTGTAAGAAAGCTCCCACAAACCAGTCACAAATCCATGCGCTGTTACTCAAGGGACCGTCTCATCAATGGCGGATCCTGCACAGTTAGCTTGGTACAACGAAGGTAGATGGTGGAGGCCCCCGGTGCCACCGAGTGGTATTGGAAACAGCAATGCTCTATAAGCATTGACTCGGGTCGCTCCCAGACAGGCCTGTGGTCCGCAGGTTTTTTTTTTTACTGTTTGTGTTTGTTCTCGGACGGATGCAGACAGGTTTTTTTTCAAACTTAGAGCTCGAAGAGCCTTCGGCTCAGCTCTTAGACTATTTACACGGTTATACAAATTACTGCACAGAGATTCAGTCTTTGGAATTCATGTTTAGTTTATATGTTTTTATTCCTATCTCACTCTCAATAGTAGTCAGCATTGTTCTCAACTGTATCCATTTCGGTACATCGAAATCAGGACAGGTTATAAGCACCAACAAGCAACACAGTGTTGAGATTCAACAGTCTGTTGCACAACAGAAATTTATAAAATACCCTCCCCAGGTCTTCGCCCTTGGTAATGTTCAATATAATCCACTGAGCTTAAATTCATATCCACAGAAAGCAGTATCCTATCCAGAAAACAAACAGGATATGAATCAGTCCTCGGCGGTTAAAATTAACGTAGTCCAGGGAGTCAACACAAAACAGGTGACTCCAGTCAATCAAAGCGCAGAGGGTCAAAGGTTGCTTTTAATATCTATCATCTTCGGTCTGATGGTATTTCCCATTGCATCGATTACTACTGCAAGCGCCCATATTGTCTGGCCGGACTCAAGGACAGAAATTGTAGTAACACAATTAGTCTATCGGATAATGATTGCGAGATCATGCATAACACCTCTAATTATGAATTGTATCGATTTTTCTAATGTGTGACATGCGCCTATCCGTTTAAACAAGGTATATGTCAAAATAAACAGAAGTACCTGCTAATAACGTAAGGTTCATCCTTTTTTGCATTGCATGACAACATATTTACGTATTTTTTTAATCAGCGCCCTAATGGAGAAAAGACGCTATTTGTTTTGTGTTGCTTGTCTGTCCGTCTTGGCCGTTTAGATCTTGGAAACTATAAAGATATAAAAAAAAACTCCACATCACAATATTTTTAGATCATGCAAAATTCTTCTCATGTACCAGCTACGTTTTTCTTTACTGAAAGCGTAAAATTTAATTTTTAAAATCAATTATGCAATCAATTTTTTTTTTTCTTCTTAAAAATACCCCTTTTTTTACAACAATTATCTTTTAAAAACCAGTAAGCTTCGGGCAGGAGGGGCTCGTTAGCCATGGCTGGCTACCCACCTAGGAGAAGGAAAACTCTGATTTCAAACCTCTGCTGCCTTGCAGCTATACCCAATCAAGGGAAAGGCTTCGGGAGTCAACCCTGAGGAAAAATCAGGAGCTGGCGACCCTAAGGCAGTTTGCAGCACCCAGTGCTACACTCTGGCAGAACCTGCGACGCCGCTGACCCCAAACTGTATCGGCACTGCCGTTCCTTTGGATACATCAGCTGCGTGGAGAGGGGGGGACTGATGTGTGGGCGACATCGTTCCAACCACAGCTTATGCCCAGGCATTCATCTCATTTCCATGAGATGATCCATAGTCGCTTCGCGACTGACGGTGGCCATAGAGAGATAGATCTTTTAATAGTAACGAGCATTGGAGGCGGTTTAGTAAGGGAAACAAAAACACACCATATTTTAAACACATTGATGCATACGGTTTTGGATTTCGTGTAAAAAAATTTTTTTTTTTACTATTTTATTGTTAAATACGTTCTGTCCTACTAACTACTACATTTATTAAAAAATGTTTACTTTTATTTTTAAAGAGAAGAAATCTATTTGGAATGCATACGAGTGGAACGTAATATAAAACAATTAATAAGTAATTTTTCATATTATCGCGTACATCTGCATAGAACATACATAATCGGAACGTTAAAGGGAGAAGTTTTTTTGTTTTTTTTTATTTTCGGAAATATTTAAGATTGGTCCTTTACAGAAAAAGTAGATCAGTTAGATAATCATTATATCACATCAGTTAGATAATCATTATATCACATCAGTTAGATAATCATTATATCACATCAGTTAGATAATCATTATATCACATCAGTTAGTCCAGGTTCACATTGAATTTCTCCTTCATTTTCTCATATCCCTTGGTCTGCTGGACCGTTGGGGCAACACACAAGATCTGCCAATCTTCTTTCTCCATTCTCCTCTGTCATTTGCCTTTGTTAGTATTTCATTCAGATATTCTTTCTAAAAAATTATATTGAAGCCTGCCTTTTTACCTGCCCGCGTGGACCACTTCGGGAGCCGATCTTGAGTTTGTGTTTCTACACAGTCTTTATTACCTTGTTTCATTATAAGCTTGAGCTCGAGCAGCATATAACCATAGACTGTTTGTCAATAGTATATAATAATGATATTATTTCATCAGGTTGATTGTTATTAATGAGTACTGTATGGTCTGTTTTTGCGTGCATTGATTGGATAGATTAAAGGATAGCTGCCAACTTCGTGTTATGAATACAATGACTTAAAGCCTTGGGTAAAAGTTATCGATTAGCAGCACTGAGCAGAAGGAGAACTACGTCACTCCCAGGGGCCTTTAGGGCCACCGAAGGGCCACATTGAGTCTTTCTCCTTCCCTCTGTCTCTCTACCTTGTCACTTTCAATTGTACGCCCGTCCATTCTTTAATGTTGTCTTCTCATCGAGTTCTCTGTCTGCCTCTTCTTCTTTTTCCTGGAACTGTTCCCTGAAGGAAAACATATGCTAGCCCTGAAGACTTTGTGATATGGCCATAAACTTTTAGATTGCGTTTCGTGACAGTGGTCAGCAGGTCATCGTGGCGCACATTCGGCCTTGTAATCTCACTGTTTGTGTCTTTGTGACGAGGTCTTTGCAGGTGACAGTTTCTTTGTTTTATCAATATGATCACGTGACTAAATGTTGTTTGTTTACATTTGGTGAATGAAATCCATTACCAGCATTTTTTTAAAGGTAGCGCTCACAACAAAAAATGTTATTAGACAAGTAATACTGTCACAATACACTCTCTCTTTGATGCCAGATGTCACGATAGAATATATCTCCTGTTGTTAGATGTCACAATCTTGTTGGAGAGAAGTATCGTGTTGCCGGGGATTGTATTATAATTATTGAATAAAAATGACGAAGCCGATCTAGGATTCACTCGAGTAATGCTTTGATAATAAAATACTGGAACCTTTATTTAAATCCAACATAAGTACAGCTATGTACAAATATGTATTAATAAAACTTGTAATTGAACAAAAATATAATTTATATGTAAAAATATTAGATCTACAAAACGTGACTGTACTCAAGTAGAATCAAAGCTCAACTGACTTGCCTCGCTCTGCATCCGCGTCTCTTTGCAACAGCTAATTAATTCCAAACAATCAAATTGGAATTGAGACGTCTGCAAAGCACGTGGATGAAATTCTGGAAGAAACTAAAATGCGCCGCTGGGATTTTCGGAAAGGCGGGGAATGGCCTTGACTTGTGAACAATACAACAGATGTCTACGTGACAAATACTAAACTTCATAACTTGTTACCGGAACAATCAACTCTACTGGGACAGCCTTATTTGTACTGACAAGACGTGCTATTACGGAGTGGAATGGGTTGCCTGAATCAGACAGGAAAATAAGTTACTTATTTACATGCATGATTGACACATGGACATGCGTAGGACTTAATTATCTTCTCGTTTGAGGTAACGTCAGTCATTTTATAAGATATGATATGACTTATCGATCTGAAACATTTTTGTTGCATGTTTAAGCTGGGACATTATCGTAGTATTCCCCATTCCAAGTGTTATACTTTATTCATTTAGTAATAGCGCTTATCGGATAGTTTCAAAGTTATCGAATAAATTATTCATATACTAATTACATTCGATACATTATTAAAATTTACACTGATTTTGAGGACAGATATGATTGGACGCTTATCATGTGGTATACAATTTGTGGGCCGAAATTTATATAAATGCCCGGGCCGGTTTTGACACCCAGTCCGCCCCTGGTCACTCCTATCTGCGCTTGTCAACCAGAACGGAGTTTAATAAAGTACGCATATAACGGTTTATTAAGAATACCGGTACTGAGCAAGTTGCAATCGTAATTAAACAAGTGAAAAAGTGTTCTATTTCACATCACATAAAGTACAAAACAATATGTTTTTCAATATGTTATTCAATATGATACTATGTTATTCTATATGTTAAAACAGTTAAACAACTGATGTTTTGCTTCTGCTTATATTAATTGCTTCGTTATAAAATATAAACTTGTTTTAAGATTCTTAAGTGTCATAAAATGTTTATAACTAGTTTGTTCTTGCTTTGTTCTGAATCCTATATTTTATTGGTACAATTTTTGTACACATTTTTTAACAATTGTTTGCAGTATCTAAGAAAACAGGAATTGATAAAAACAAAAATAACCAATTAGTTCATCAATTATTGACAATTAAAAAAAAAAATTAGTTTTGTATCATAAAGAGAAATAAATTAACTTCAATATTTTATGTTGCTATGATATGTTTAGTTATTCCCCTTTCAACATCTTGTATATATACGTGTATTTTTTATTCTCACATTCTCATTCTCGGACCAAGTTTAAATTTCTCATTATTATTCATAGTTGGCAACAATACACGAATCAATTTTCAAAATTCATCAATTCACTAATCCATTAGTGTTAATCAATTCATTTTGTTTTATATAAATAGGGAAACATATCCCTGCATTATTGTGCTAATATGTTTATATTGCGTCATTGTTTATTGTGAATGTTTTATGAGAAAGCTAAATGTGATGTAAAAAAAAGTAAATTAAAGTCTACTTGTATAAACACAACGTCTCTGTTATTATTGTTATGATTAATTGATGTTTTACAGTATTTTATTTATTTATCTGTGACAAGAGAACATGTTTTCAGACGTAATCATCTTCTTTTTTGAAGTAACGTCTGTATTATATAAGATAAGATAAGATCTAGTGTCTGGTTGGTAGTGGCTTCTAAACTGCTAAAAGTACACTTTATTTGTATCAAGTGGTGTCGTTAGTTCATTTTGTTTTAGATCTTGACATAGAATCTATAAGAATATAGGAATTATTCGATCCTCCTAAACCGTTATCACTAGAGGGTAATCAATGGGAAAATATAGATACAATGCTTTGAACTGTTAATGGTCGCCACTGAAAGAATACTAAGCTCGAGCCAGTGAAGAAAGCTTTATTGTAACACTGGATCGGTGAACCCGCTCAAGACATCTCATCTATAATACTTTTCAGCTATGTCGGATCGAGTGAGAGAGAGACTTCTGAGAGAGGTGGGCTTCACTTTAAAGAAAGCAGCAAGCATAATTCGTGCTGACGAGCATACCCTGAACCAAATAATAGATATGAAAAGACTACATGTAAATGCTGCTTATAAATTAAAGAAGACAGAAGATAGAAAGCAAGTAAAAAGCTCACAATAGAAAATTGCCCCAAAAACATTATTAAAAACATAAAAAGAGAGTCTTCTTTGCAGTGGTGTCACTAGGGGGTGCGGACTTCACGGGTAACACCTTCAAGGGGGTGAAACTCAAGTGGGAGAATGCACTTTCCCTAAATGCAACTTACTACATTGAATGTCTATCACAGTTTAGCATCAACATATCCCAATCTTTCTAAATTTCATTATATATTACTGGTCATCTTCCTATTATGAGAGAAATAGTTCCTTGTAGAAACGATGAGAAAATTTCTGAAGCTCAGAAATGTAGAAAAACGCTTGGCGAGCATAACATTTCTAATTACAAAATGTTGAAAAACACACAGACTAAAGCCCATTTGACGCATAGTGCTGCAAGCTCTCCCCACATAAATCAGTCTAATGCGACTTTCACAGCAGTTCCCCAGGATTTCTACAAAGGGGCGAGCCGCGACACTATATTAAACGTGGACAGCCTTGTTTTTTTTTTATTTCCTTTTTTTTTGGCTTTCATGTTAAGGCTTACTTTGGTAAACGTGTTTCGTCTTGTCTAATGATATGTCTCACAAATGTCAATTGACGATCGGTCGCCAATACCCAAAGGCAGCGAATTCCTGCGCGTGCAAAAAAAAATCCTCTATTGGTAACATTATCTTGGTATGTTATTCGTAGAATCCTTCTCAGCCATCACTGCTTAGCCTCTTTTTCAATCTTCTAAGTTTCAAAACGTAAAAGGGCTGTTATGATAATCATTGTGTTGAGTTGGTGAATTTTAATAACCAGGCTAATTGATTTGTTTGTTCAGATAGACCGTACTTATTGTAAGAAGGCTCCTGCTTTCCAATCCGACATGCAACACCACGATATGTAACTTCATTGTATAATAGTTATAATTATAATAGTATAATCCTTGAGTGATAAATAATCCACCAATAACGTATCAAGCAAATATTAACCTAATATAGGGCCTTTTAAAAAAAAGCTAAAGGATGATAAGAAAAGGTCATGAAATAAGATATTTTTACTTCATTCCTTCTTCTTCTTCTTCTTCTTCGTTCTCATTGTTATGTTGGAGGGTTCAGATCACTACACCAATATCTGAGATGAACTGCGCAGTGGTTTCCAAGTCAGGGAGCTCTCCATATAGGTTTCTATCTATTGGGGTGTTTTGCGGCCAGTGTCTTAGACGGGCCTTTTGGTACAGAGCGCAGTCTTGGAGGACATGGTCCGCATTCTCTGCTGACACTTCACATGGGCAGATGTCACTGGTTCCAATTTTGAGCTTCCGGTACATGTGTTGTCGCATTCTGTTGTGTCCGGTCCTGAGTCGAAAGATTACACGTTGATCTTGTCGGGATAGCTTATAGTAAGCATCATCTTTCTTGTGATTTGGATGTGAGCTTGTGAGCTTCATTCCATTTCTCGAAAAGAAAATAGTTTTTAAGACAGTGATTCCCTAAGTGGTCTATATAGAGGTCTACGAAGACTTCGAGGGGGTCTACGAAAGTGAAAAGATAAATTGGTGGGTCTATGAGATGAACGAGGGGGTCTACGTAAATAGATTTCATCTAAGTAGGTTATGTTGTTAATTTTTAAATTCCTTTAATGTAATTATTTCATACACAAATATATGATTGTATTTTGGTGAATATTTATCCTGCTAATCAAACCAAAGAATTGTTGTATATAGTCTCAATACTTATTTAAAAAGCGTAATTTTGTCTACATGTGCCATCCATGAAACAAAAAGAAATGTGGACCGTCCAGCGTTGATTATTTAAAACTGGGATTTATTCCTTCCTATTCAACAAATCAGTTGCCTAAGTACTTTTGTTTTTAAATGATACGAAACCAATTACGCTGGAGGTTTATCTAAGACAATGTCACCCTAACAAAATAGATACAGATTTGAAAAAAATTCGAACACTTAAAGATAAAGTTCAGAATAGACCCAAAAATCTCCCTTCCACATCATACAGAGAAGATGCTGGCTTGTGGGCGTCTTACAAGATCTTTACTTATATCAATATACGGAAAACACTAAAGGCAAAACATTGATTTTACCAGCCGTTGTAGCTGTGAAAACTGTTTTACACAAACCTACATCTGATATTATTAAAAGAATTTCTTTATGCAACAATACAGTACAAAGGTAAAACATTTCCAATGTTTTGATGAAATTTCTTGGTATAAATTTGAATTTTATCAATACAATTTATTTATTATTTAATACTTAATATGTAGTTTAAATTACACTTTCACTCTTCAACTTTCTAAAATTAAAAATTAGTTATAGTACAAGTTAAGCAGGGGTCTACCGAAAAGCAGATTACATGGCAAGGGGACTACGAGACTTATAACGAGACAAAAAAAGTTTGGGAACCAGTGATTTAAGATAATCTTAACATCTAATGTTAGATAGAGTTCAGATAACACGATTATTTTTATGAGGTACTTCTTATGGTCAGTCAGTTATCGCTGGGCAGGACACGTATCCCGTATGGGAGACGAACGTATGTCAAAGGCAGTCTTTTTTTTGGTGAGCTAAAGGTTGGTCGACGTAACAGAGGCGCCCCACTGTTATGACATGATTAGAACATAGATTTATTTCGGGAATAATTAAGGGATAGGTTTTACATAGTGACGGAAATGACGAATAGTTAGATTAAAAACAAGAACACTTTTAGTCGACGCTAAGAACAAGACGATTATTATCATTGATACTACATACGGCTAGCACAGAAAGACACAGACGGATCCCTTCTTGATTATTAAACGTGTTCTATAGTTAAATCGATTGTCGACTTACTCTATTGCTTGTTCGGCCTTCGTTGGTGTTTTGAGTTGTGACAGTTTACTTCCTGTATACTGCATTTGTTTGATTCAACTCCGCGAATAGGCACGCAACACCCACGAATACGCTTCAAAGACCAGCATAGGCGCCAACTTGCCTGAGCTAACATAGAAGAGAGCACCTGATGGCATGCTGCCTCTGAACGAGACAGCTGGAGGTCACTCACCAAGGCTGCGGGATACACATTTAAGACCCCAAAAAAAAAATCCGCTGCCGAGGACAGACGCAGACGGCAAAAAGAAAATCTAAATCAACCACCTATGAACAATCTTGCCCCGGGTGTGGCAAAATATGTAGGTCACAGCTTGGGCTGCGCAGCCACAAGAAATACTGCATTCCTCACTAATCTTTGGACACGATGACAAGACATATTATTATTATTATTTTAATGACGTTGATTGGTAGATGTATACAAGGCTTCAGAGTCATGCTTCGATATAAACCAAACAACTGGCTTTATCATTTGGACAGCAAATGAACTATTACCGCAGTCAACGCAGTGATCCATAAACTGTTTAAATGCTACTGTGTAAGGTGAGACAACTCTTCTACTATGGGAAACAAAGCAAACAAGAGATCAAGCTGTTTTTAGTTTTCCATTTAGTGCTTGAGATATTGAAAGTTCTAGATTTCTTGGAAATGTTTTACAGTTTATGCAGCAGTGGCGTAGCTAAGGAGGATGAGGAGGGGGGAGGATTTGAAAATCCCCCTGGGCCCCCAATGAGTGTTTTTTTACATTAAAAATTAAGTATTACGCAAAATGAAGGGGCCCCCAAAGAGGTCAGTCCTCCCGGGCCCCCAAACGATGGAAAATTTCTAGCTACGCCCCTGTTATGCAGAATATTTGCGTTTTTTAAGAACGCAAGGCCTTCCAAAGTCTTACCCATTAAAGTACTACCCCTAAAACAACGTTAACAACTGTGGCAATCAAACTGAACCGTAAAACCTGGAAGAAAGTCCAGAAGGGAATGGCGCCCTGCAGGGGCGCCGTTCATTCCATTGGTTGATAGAAAGGCTTTTATCCATCAACCATGCCTGGACATTGGGGCTCTTCACCCCATGTCCTGTCTGAGGGCTCCCAACGGTAGGCAGCCATGTGGGTGCTCCAAGCCCGGCTGTGCCGTGTACATAGTGTCCCGTTCAGTTCCTGGGCCCCACCCGCTATAGGTGGTCGGAAACAGGTAGCACTACGGGGAGTTTGTCTCATATTCCTATACTGTTACCGCCACTGCTCCGTGCGAGGGCCGCCACTCCAGCTAATGGGACACTGATGACGGTCACCTTTGTGGAACGGTGTGGCGGACATTTTGGACTGGGTTGTAGGTAACTTGTTCCATCCCCACCCGGAAGTTAGATAAAAAAAAAACAAAAGCTCACCCAGGGAGACCTACTAAGGCCTGATACGCTACTCGTAAAACCAGAAAATACGCCCAGAGAGTCTATTTGAAATGTTAAATCTTTGTAAGAGACAGAGTCACCGTGAGAAAGGAGGGTGGAGACTCAGAGAGGCGTCTAAAAATAAAAATATTGTAGATATTTTAGTTAGGTAGTACATTGTTCCATGATATGTATTGCTATAACCCTATTGGCGGCGCAAAAGGGTTAACAGTGTGATCAGC
>JADKLZ010000166.1:4324207-4335870 GCA_021533235.1 Biomphalaria straminea | reverse complement strand
TAATTGTGCTTTTTTATTTCCTCTTTTCTGGAGACTATCACTCCAAATTTTAATCACAATAATCTGCACCTTTTTTAACACTTTAAATTTTAGAACCACTTTGTATCTATTAGATTCCTCTTATCAGCTATAGCGTGCTCTCCAAAAGATGTACAATTTTCGTTTGGATGTGTCGGTGGAAGTGGCTGATCTGGGTGAACGTAAACACAATGCAGATGAAGAATGGGAATGGGCGTATCTAGGTTTATTTATACTCTTAAGCGAGCAATTCTTGTATATTTATATATTTATTTATATATAAATTTTATTTCGAAAACGGCTGTAACGATTTTCTTTAAAATTTCAAGATATGTGCGTATTAGTGAGAAAAATCTGAACTCATTGGCCACATCGGGAAAACTCGAGTTCGACCGTTATTTCGATATGAAAATTCGATAAATTAATTTTGGCTCCAAGGTTTTATGAATGAAAATTTTCCATGATGTGAACGGGAAAAACACTTCTTACGTCACCGTAATACACTATAATATTTCTTTGCAAACAAGAACGCGTTTATGAATGAAGGGATGTGCAAAAGCAGACCACGGGCTGTAGCACCACTGGGATGGATGGATGGCAAGCCAGTATGAACTTCTTATTGTCCGACTGTCAGGCTGGGCAGGGCATTTATTTAACCGAGCAAGGCTCGGCCACCTGATATTATATATAAACAACGTAAAGTAAAAATCTGTCCAGAAAGTTCCACCCCCTTTGAGTGTGTGTGTGTGGTGGGGGGAGGTTCATTACAGATAGGTAAACCCCAACCCCTTACTAACTATGCCAAAAAATATGGAGTCTATTTTCAAACCTAAGTTTCATTGTTAAATAGCCAGTCCATGTATCAGTTTGCTACTTTTAACAATAAGAACACTTTAAATAAATACTTTTGACATTTGTTATGTTGCTTGTTGTGTTCTAGTATAGTATTAGTAAGTTACAAATATTTAAACTCATAATTCATTATTGGTATATATGTATTTGCATAATTTTCGAACATTAGACTAACTTAAATGTTGATGTTTTATTTCAGTTATCAAATTGCCTTGATATTCTCAAGATGGAACCTGACATGGATCAACTATTAATTGCAAACAAAGCACTTACTGTTATCTTCATTCTTCTAATCTGTCTTATCAACGGGACACTTATCGTCACCCAAGTCAAGAAACCTATGTTTTATCAGAGCGTCAAGTTGATGACCATTATATCCTTGGCTATAGGAGACATCCTATTGGCGCTCTTTCCATTAGTAGTGCTTGCTAAAGTATTTTTTGAGCAAGATCTTACCTTCATAACCTGCAGATTAAGCACCAATTTTAAAATCTACATGTCCTTCATGATTCATTTCGTCTACGGACTTGGCCTTGTGGTAATGGCAGTTGAAGTCTTACTCAGAAACAGAATTCAAAGTATACATGAAAAGAGCTATAAAACAGTTACAGCAGTGGCTGCCAGTAGCATCCCTTGGATCTTAGGAATTACTATAGTACTTCCGCTTGGCGTGGCAAATGTAGATTATGAATATTACTGCAGAAACAGTCAGTCTTTGGAATCCATGTTTGGGGTATCTGTGTTTCTACCGGTCTCACTATCAATAGTAATCAGTATTCTTCTTAACTGTGTCCAATTTTCCACATCGCAACAGGGACAGATTATAGGCACCAACCAGCAGCCCGTAGTTATGTTTCAACAGACTGTTGCACCACAAGAAAATTTAACACAATATCCACCTCAGGGCTACGCCCCTGGTAATGTACACTTTAATCCACTGAACCCAAATATATATGCAAATGTAGTATCCTATCCACCCTATTATACATATCCAGCAAACCAACAGGATATGAACCATTCCTCTGCTGTGAACATTAATTTAAACCAGGGAGTCAACACAATACAGGTGACTCCCACAAATCAGCGCGGAGAGAGTCGAAGGTTGCTTTTAATATCCATCATCTTCGGTTTGATGGTAGTGCCCTATGCATCAGTAATGCTTAGGAAAGACGATATTGTCTGGTCGGAAATTGTAGTAACACTATTTGTCTATTGGTTAATGATTGCAAGATCATGCTTAACGCCCCTGATTATGATTGGTTATTCTAATTTGTGACATGTGCCTATACGTTTAAGTAAGGTATAGGTCTAAATAAAAAACAGAAACTACAAATAACGTAAAGTTGAACCTCTTTTTTAATGCATAATTTTTTTTTATTGTTTTTTATTTGTTTTTTTGTTTTGCTAGCTATAGGCAGAATATAACCCTTAGGCATAGCCAGGATTTTTTTCCCGATAAATAAAAAATTATATATATATGCATTGGGCGGAAAGCTGTTTCCACAACAATCTATCACTGGCAATGTTTTTTGGCCTTTTTACACCGACTCTAAGGACACCCATGAAAGTATGGCGTGAAGTTGTACTAGGATGTCCCTGTCTGCGCTTTCCTTGTTCTTAATGACCTCTATGTCATTGCAACTCTTTGTATGCATAATTAATTTTGTCGGAGAACATGTCCCGCAAAACTCATTTCTCTGTCAAAACCTTACTGAGGAGTCGACTCCCAGTTCGGCATAGGATTTATTTGATTGAGACACTATCAGTATAACTGACTTCTAAAATTCGTCTAACCTATGTTTGTTTGGCCTCATTTAGTTTTTTTCGATTTTGACAAACTATTCATTTATTAGTGGAGCCCAGCCTCTGGTAGAAATTTGTAACCTCTCTTGGGTACGCTCTTGAAATTAGGTGATTGTAGTTTGCTGTAATTTTAGATCGAAAAGTAAAGTTTTATCATCAAAATCATCAGTCGAAGGATTATAAACTAAAAAATCTATGAACTATTTTTCTTAACAAATTCAACTCTCTATTTAGCTACGCTCAAAGAATTTGGTGAGGGTATTTTGCTTTAGAATAAAATTGAAGAGGGGTTTTTAACCTCAAAACCCTCTGTAGGTGGATTTTAAACTCAAAATTATCTGGAAGGTTTTTTTGAAACGTAAAAAAAGCCATCTGGCTTAGCTACGTTCAAAGAATTTTATTGTATAATTTACTTTATTTTTATATTGAGAAGCATGGGCGCCCGCAGGGGGGTGCAAGGGGGTGCACTTGCACCCCCCTGGATTCTGAGTAGCAAAATTTTTGACAATTTTGTGCATCATTAAATCAATTGAATTCTTAGTAGACACTGAGCAAGTAGTACCTCCACTGTAGTACAATCATAAGGATAAGTTAATGTTGGAGTTGACTAGTCTGCTAGGCTTAATAGGAATATATGGCCGACGTGCACCCCTCTGGATTCTAGTAGCCATATTGTAGCAAATTTTATAAAAATTAATTTCTTAGAAGTAACAATTTAAGAAGTTTGGCTTCCACTGAAGTTCAGCTGTAAGGAAAAACTATTATTGCAATGAGCTAGAATATGCTAATCACGTGTTGATGGCTGACCATGTTAGTCTAGTTATAGGCTTTGTAAAGAATTAATCTCTAAAATTAAAAAAAAAATTGGTTATGTGGATGATGTTGTACACTGTAGTCCACACGATAATATGAATACCTACTTATTAATTGTTGTTTTAAATTATGTTCCACTTATTTGGATATTAAATATATTTTTTAAATATTATTTTTAAATACATGTAGTGTATTGCATGACAAAACTTAAGTAGCGTAGCGACACATATGTAAAAAAAATAATTTTCTACTAAAGTCTAAAACCATTTGCATAAATGTGTTTAAAATATAGTAATAAATTACCTCCCTTACTAAAGAGATTCCCGCATTGTTACTATTAATAGCGAATAGTTGTAAAAGTGGTGTATTTTATGAAAAAAAAACAACAACTGCTAGACATGAATATACTACTCGGCCAAAACTGCGATAGCTGCCCCATGACGGCTAGCTTTCAGAAATGTGTTAAGGCAAGGATTGTTGACAAAAAGTTTCATTTCTACCTTTTAGTGTGAGACACTATGGGGTGAGAAATAAGAACCCAGTCACAATTTTGAGACGATTTGTTTAGCGGTTGTTAATTGCCAATTCGTTGTTGATATTTTTGGTTACATCGACCGCAGAGAGGCATAGGCCGAACGGATAAGCTTAACAAAGCGTACAGTATATAGTTTCTTCAAATTTGTAATATTTTATTTAATTTGAAACAAATTAAATACATTTAATTAATTAAATAAATTTGAAACAGGTCACTTATTATCGGTTAGGGGGGGGCGGGAACCAGTTCCTTTTTTTAATATTCTCCGTAGATGGAAATTTGCACCCCCCTGGAAAAAATCCTGCGGGCGCCCATGTTGAGAAGATATTTTTCTCAACATCAAACCACGCTGAAGGGAGCTTTAAACTCAAAACACCTTTGGCTACTCTCATAGAATTTTGAGCGTGTCCTTTGGTTTTTTATACTGAAGAGGGGGAGGGGTATCGTAAACTTTGGAGGGGGTTTAAAAATCTTTTTTTTTGTGTGTGTTTTATAAAAGGGGGGTTTATCTTATCTTATATAATACAGACGTTACTTCAAAAAAGAAGATGATTACATCCTACCTGGTAACGGGTTTTAATCTTAAAACCCCTTTGGCTGCGCTGGGGAAAGTGATGGTTTAGTATTAAAGTCTCACCTAAAATAAACAAAATCAAATAAAAAAATCAGTCACTAAATTCTGACTCCCCCCCCCCCCGAACCCCAAACAACCTTCCCCCGGCTACGCCCATGATACTGGTTTACATTTACTGGTTGACAATGATATAAAACGATATTATTTTATAAGCTTAATTGGTCTAAGTATTGTATAATCTGTTTACGCGTGCATTGATTGGATAGATTAAAAGATTGCTGTCAACTTCGTGTTATAAATAGAATGACTTAAAGCCTGGAGTAAAAGCTATGGACAGAAGTAGATTTACTTCACACTTCTGTGTGTTTATCAACGAAAACATTTTTTGTAAAGTTTAATAGCCAATGTAGGGTGCAAGATGTTTCGGAGAGCTCTTTATCATCAGAGTTCAATCTTGACTTACAAGACGTCCAGCAAGAAAAGGGGCTTGTCCACTTTTTTTTTTGGAGTCTTGTACTTTTCTTCAGCAGGCTTAGGACTACATATGAAATCACCGCCTTTCAATGTACTGTTTACTGCCACTACATATTATTAACCAATTTAAATGTTTAAACACACACATACACACGTATTCTTAAACACGAAGACTACACACTTACAGACACCCCCACATAAACACACACACACACACCTCTCCCCATGGCTAATTCTGCTAATTATGATTATGTCATTATATATATTCAATTTAGTGCTTGATTTTTTATATTGCTTGTTGTTATTTGTAACTTTTTTTTTGTTCTTGCTAATTTTTTTGTGTAAATAATTGTTCGCTAAATTTTAAATTGTTCAAATTTTTTATGTGCACTACAAAGCATTTAGAAATAATAAAACCCATTTAGTTAATCTATTGCTGGAAATTAATTATTTTGTTTTGTATCAAAAAAGAGAAATAAACGGCAATGTTGCTATATATTTTGAGTTATTCCCCCTTTAACATTTTGTACACGTTGTTTTTCTCTCACTTCGCATTCTCGAATCAAGTTGAAATTTTCACATAATTTCAGAAAATGCGTGAATCAATAAAAATAAAACAATTAATCAATTAGAGACAATTAATTTTATTTCATATAAATAATGGAACATATTCCAACGGTGTCAATATATGTGAAAGTAATTATGTTTTATTTTTCATTTATTTTTTAAGATAAAAAAATTGCTTGTATCTTTTTTAGTCTTAATCTCTTTTATATCACATCTCTAGCGTTGTTCTTATTTGTATGTATTTGTTTATTCTCAATTTTTTAATATTACCTATTGCTCTCATTTTTTTTAAAAATATATTTTTAAGAAAGAGTAATATTTAGAAATAGCGCTTCGTTTATTTTGTTGAATCTACACGCAATAAAATCAATTGCTTTTATTTGATTGGATGTTAATTTTTCTGGTTTACTTGAGCAGGGTTGGGCAAACCTATGACGCATGCGTCAAAAGTTGAACAATTACAAGAGTCGCATTTCATGCATGTTGGTAATATCATTATAACCAATTTCTAGAAAAAAGAAATAGAAAAGGAATTTAAATTACTAGCTATTACGAGGCCCAAATTAACCGAAAACTAATTTGACTAAAACACATATTAAGTTGGACTAATGTAATTGTTTAAATCTAGAATGTAGTACAAATATAGCTCTTTCTTTTTATTAGTTTCAAACATTGTTTATCACATATTTAAGCTTTTCGATAATTTGAAAACAAAATAAGCTAATTTCAACATTTTTGAAGAATGTATTGGCCTTACGTCACTCTAAGGAAAAACCAGACGGTCATATAACTTGAGGAATCAAAGTTCTGTCCAGGAAATCATCAATTTAATAAAGTTAATGGTAGACCTACTGGCACTGTAATCTTACTTAAAACTTTTTTAGATTGTAGTCTTATGAGATCACATTGTTGTTTACACCAAGAGACTGTGTGTGTGTGTGTGTGTGTAAGACAATTTTGAACTAGCAACAAGTTATGGCTGTAAATTATCTTCAACTCTGAAGGAACATCTGAAACATGGAAAACATTTTACAAACAATGTTTTACAACCAAATCTTTACAAATGATCATAAAGAATAAAGACTTATAAAATTTGAAGTGGCGAATATTAATGCGAAGTGGCGCGCGGAAACAAAAGGTTGGTTAGCCTTTGACTAAAACACTTACAAATAGACGCATAAAGTTTCTTAGAAGTCAGTTCTAAAAGTGACTCATCTTGGGTCAGGAAGTTCAAACATGACTCCACTGTTGTAAATTGTTAGGTTGAAGAATTTGTTGTAACCCAAAACAACAACAACAACAACAAAAAACAAACTTCTCGACAAAAATACTTACTCTAAACGAAGTTATTAATAATTTTTTATCTTTTTTTTTCTGATTTTTTTTTAAAATAAAAAGTAATTATCTTTTTTGTTTTCATTTTTCTATCACCGGAAATGTATATTAGATATCAAACATAGACATAAATAAATATAGACTGGTCGTAGGATGTCATTTTCATTTGGAAAGAGTCAAATATGTTTTATGTACTACATCTCGACAAAAATACTTACTCTAGACGAAGTTATTAACTAATTACAGTACATGTGCTCAACTTTTTTTGCTACTAAGAAGGATTGTAATCTCTCGATCACGAACAGACCTTTTACGTAACAACGAGCAATTCGCCTAACCTGCCCACAGGTTGTGACGTTGCAGGTCAGTATTCAGGCCTTCTATAACGATTGGACTTGGTTTGACCATGGGGAGGGGAAAGTACTGGACGAGGTAAAATGTACTCAATGTTTTTGATCTTTCCTTAGTTACTAAAAGTAGAGTCCTCGCTCTTACAAAATGTTATAACATTCATGGAGAAGGAGTAGTATTTGAAAAAATAACAATAACAACAAAAATTTTTTTCTGTTACTAGTTTTATAATAAGCAGACACTTGCGTGAATTTCTACACCTTGCAAAGGCATATGGTAGTATTAGTAAAAACTTTGGTAAAAAATACTTTAAAGTAACACTCACACATACAACATACACTCATACATACACATATATAAATACATACATGTATATGCCTATAATATACAAATACATCATTACCAGGACCGGATATAATGGAGGGTAAGGGCGGGGCTACAGAGGTTTACAGGAAACAGGCCTCGCAAAAAAGAGAGCACAATATCGGAATTTAGATGACGCGGATACTTTTGAGTATTAGTTTTTTTTCTCATTTTTAACGCTAGCACTTTAAATCTTACGTTCGATGGAAACAATGTCCTGATTGTGTTCGCTAATAGTTGTAGCCTGCTCGGAATATGTCAATACCGAACAGCCAGTGGCGGAACAGCCAGTGGCGTAGTATCTATGGCGTGAAGGGATTCAATGAACCCGGGCCCATAACTATTTAAAGGGTACACATTCGATGACGTAAGAAACATGGGGCAAGTATGCAAGCATAAGCTAAGGGTTAACGTTAACGTTATTTAGTGGTTACAGATAATATCTGATTTAATATGGGTCTCTTATCCCAAATAGCTTAGGGCTTCTTAAATAAGTACGGCACCTTGTGGCGCGTGATTAATGACTGATTGTGATCCGCCCTACATAAGCCCTTGTGGATGACAAAAAAAAGGGGGGGGGGAAGACTTCAAATTTATGTAAAAAAAAAATATATATTAAAAAATAAGAAAATAAATAAAATTTCCATAAAATATCTTTTAAATCATATCAAACTTAAAATAAACATTAACCCATGTTTTCAATTTGAGTCTGAATTCAAGCGGCTTGAACTGTTATGACGTAAGGAACTGCTTTCATTAGGTTTTATTGTAATGGTGTGTCGGTGCGTTGGTGGTGACGTATGGGCCCCTTTCTTTCTTTGCGTTATTTCCCCTCTGTGTTAATTAAGCCGTTTATTGTATTATCTTTTTTTTTCTTCTTTTTTTTTTTAATAAAAGTAATTATCTTTTTTTTTCTTCATTTTTCTATCACCGGAAATGTATATTAGATATCACACGAATCGTGACTTTAGGAGGAGGTTTAGAAAAAAAAAATTAAACATAGAGCGATAATTACATGGAATAGTGTCTTTCCCTTGATAGGCTACCTGGCCGTATGACTGTCGATCGGTTGGTCTCGGGTTTATACCCCGAGTCAACATCAATGTTCTTTGTTTTCCAACAGAATTATTAAAAAAAAAAGAAAACATGATAGGTCGACTCGAGCAGAATTGTATTTACTGAGCGCCTAAAGGCTGCACGGCAAACCTTCTCCCAGATACCCCTTCCCCCCACTGGTCCACATATGAGATTGGACCATAATGCTTTGAACTTAATGAATGACACAGATACTCCACGACAAACACACGCACACCGAACTTCTTTCACAACACCGTGGTAAGTGGAAATCGAGCTCGACAAAGGGACCACTGTATCTGTTAATAATAATAATAATAGTTTTTAAAGCTCTTTAAAAAAAAAAAACATAACGTAGGCTGAAGGCGCTCTGATTACATAAAAAGCGAGAGTTAAAATGACGAAATTATCTTTAAAAAAAGTTGTACTATGTCATTGCTATTTTTGTTTTGCTACGTAAAAAATTTTCAGACCCCTCTCGCCCTTTGTAACAAATCCTTACAAATGTGTATAAACGTCCACCCTTTAGCCTTTACTTAATATATGAAAGTTCCTTTTCAAAACACCTAAGCCGCTAGTCCTACTCGACATCCCCGTTAAGTCACAATGGAGGTAACTCATCAATAAGGCCGCATTTTGCTTCATTCTCATTAACTCCCTTGTCGCTGGTGCACATAAAGCTTGTACATACTAAATCCAGGCCTAATCGTGTTATTGGCATGACGAATGTTTACAACACGTCCATACATAGAGCTCAATCATGACTGATTATTTGCTACACAGGATTTAAAAATGTTTCCTGACATCTTCATCGTAAACTTTTAAGTGTCCATGCAGATAAAAAAATAGAAATCTTATGTTTAGCATAGTTGTATCAATAAGTTTGGGTCAATTGTGGAATTCAATTTGTAATAGATCTAAAGTAACAATAAAAAAGCATTAATAAAAAAAAAAGTTGGAGGGGGGGACGATTACCTATTGATACAGACTCGTTCGTCTATAAAGTCAACAATATACATAAGACGAAAATATACATTAGACTAAAATATATATTAGACTAAAATATATATTAGACTAAAATGTACATTAGAC
Source organism: Biomphalaria straminea (assembly GCA_021533235.1). Classification (NCBI taxonomy): domain Eukaryota; kingdom Metazoa; phylum Mollusca; class Gastropoda; family Planorbidae; genus Biomphalaria; species Biomphalaria straminea. The sequence goes on along the minus strand of JADKLZ010000166.1, from coordinate 4,326,019 downwards.
TAAAATATATATTAGACTAAAATGTACATAAGACTAAAATATACATTAGACTAAAATGTACATTAGACTAAAATGTACATTAGACTAAAATGTACATTAGACTAAAATATACATTAGACTAAAATATATATTAGACTAAAATGTACATTAGACTAATATATACATTAGACTAAAATATATATAGATCTGTAAGACATTTCGTAAAAAAGAAAATGAGATGAATTTTTACAAGTACCCATTTGTAAAGAAATTACGGCATGCTTTTCGAGATACATATAATTATTTAGTAGATTTGTATTTAAGCTTTCCAATAAGTGTAGGGACCTCCACATAATCCTTCACCGGGGCCCTCACTTACTTTAAATCCGGTCCTGGCTCCAACGTTATAAATGTCATTGCCATCATGACAACCTCGTAACAGAAGTTACTCTGTACCAGTGATGCCAAAATATGGCCCGCGGGCAAAATCAGGCCCGCTATGTGATCCAATCTGGCCCGTCGAAAAGTCGGCAGAGTATAGAAAATCCCTTCTCTACAAAACAAAGTTGAAAAAATGGATTTTTAGAACTGCATTGTATCATCTATTTTATAAAGAAACAGATACTGTTTAAAAAAACAAAGAATATGAAATAGCTTAATGAGATCATGAATTAATGTAAGCACTAGATTCTTGGGTTTCTAATAAAAATAGTACGGCATCAATTTCCTTTTTTTTTTTTTTTTTTACCTTTTTGTTCATGTGGCCCGCGACACGAGTGTCGGAAACTAAAATGGTCCACCGGCCATATGAATAAAGACGTCTTTTTCTTTTTTTCTTGTCTAATCCCCCAGAACTCGTTATTGTATTAAAACAAGAGAGGAAACTATTATTGGCTTCAATAGGCCTCCAATTATGTTTCCACCTTGTTCTAAATAGTGTGATAATATCAAGCGCAGAGATAGATCAACAGTCACTTAATTAAGAAGGGCAATGTACCGCTGACATAGCGAGCAACTTCAACCTGTTATAGATAAGATAAAACTGACTTTTTAAAATCTAAGACCTTTTTATATCACGCTAATCTTCTCAATTTACTCAGAAATATTTAGGTCTAGATGAACAGAACATATTATGTGTGTGAACTCATAACAAAAAAGAGAAACAAAATGAAGGCTAAAAGAGCCTAGTCTTGGAGTCCCAAGAACTTAAGCCTAATTTACTTGGAAAGAAAGATGTTCACATTTAAAATCTTAAAGACATTTTCCTGATAGAAGAATTTGTTTCCATCAGTGGCGTACCTAGGGGAGGGCGGAGAGAGCCGTACTCTAAAGGATGTTAAAAAAAGATATTAATTAGTCCCCCTTTCAGACATTGCGATCAATGATGATGAGAAGGTCATAGGTTTCTTTAGCCTACGGTTAACGAGCAGAGTGTCAAGTGGCCAGCACAAAAATCAGCCCCCTTGACTTTCCCCAACTAAAGCCAATTTTACATTAGAGTTGGGTGGACTCAGGGGCACCCTAAAAATCATGAAATTCAAAATCCCAGTTTACACCAAGATTCGAACCCAGGACCCAAGGTTCAGAAACTAAGCGTTTAACCACTCCACCAACGCTTCCCCTCCCCACTTTACAGATATCAAAACACTACAAAAACATATAAACCATAAATCATTTTTATCTATGATATCTGATATGAAACAAGAGCGTTTATCTGGCATTGTTAAGCTTAAATAGAGAGGAAGCTGGCCAAGATAATTTTGATGACGTCATTGACGACTTTGTGATTGCTAAATCACGAAAAGGACTCCAGTAAGATAACGTTACTGTAGA
>JADKLZ010000166.1:4270471-4287229 GCA_021533235.1 Biomphalaria straminea | reverse complement strand
AGTGCTTTATCTTCTATTCTCTTTAGTGCTTTATGTTCTATTCTCTTCAGTTCTGTGCTGCTCACATTCCATGTTCTGAATGTCCTGCCTGGCTCTCAAGTAGACAACAATGTCAGAATCCCTCAGCTTGACATTCCTACAGACACTGATATTGTGTATAAGCCTGGGCAAAATACCACCCTTAAGGTAAAACAAGCAACACATTTTCACTTCAAAAGACATACATTCTAGTCACTGTTCTTTTTTGTAAACTAATTTTGAGATAACAACATACATTCATTTTAGTTTGTTTTTGTTTTTTAAACCTATTTTGAGATAACTTTAACAACATACATTGATTCTTGTTGGTTATTTTTTTTTGTAAATCAATTTTGAGATAGCTTTAACAATGTACTGACAACCCTGTTTGTATACAGCCAAGGGGGTACCCTTATAGGCCTTGTGCTCTAAGGAGGCAGATGATATAAAGCTTATCTGTTTTGTGTTGAATGTATGGGTGAGGATGTCATGTGTCCAGCATATTATCCATCTGCCTTTACTTATCCAAAATAAGTCAGCCACCCATTGGACTCTGGGGTGGCCATAATTATACCAAATCAAATCTCAGTCCATACTCAGATTTGAACTTGAGACCCCTTGAGTCAGAAAGTGAGTAACCTTAGAGTCACCATGACCCCTATACAGCTAGAACTTCTGATGTACACAAAATAGTGTGCTAGTTTACTTTTTAACTATTTGTAAGTCTTCCAATCAGATTTTGTAAACCTATACTGAGCTTCTTTTTTTCTTTTCACCATGTAGAATAGAAGGAAAATGAATAAGACAAATCTGAATTGGAGATTCTCTAACTCTTTGAAATCACTTGAGATTTCAAGTAGATAGCATCCAAGATGAGCTTGGTACCATGCTAATGCAGGATAGAAAAACCATTTGCTTAATGTGCTGACACTCTGGTGAAAAAGAGATGGGCGTAAATCAATAACGAACTCTTGGCACTGGCGTTTGTAGAAGACTTGTTTGTAGAAGACTGTACTTGTTACTTTCTTTATATTATTATATAACTTACGTTTTCTTTTTTGATATGTGTGTTTTGATGTATATATACAAATTGTCTGATTTACATATTTCTAGTAATTGTATTCCCTTTTCACTGTGTATTATTATTATTTCAGCTTTTATATAGCCCTGCTTTCATGCTTATAGCATGCTCAGAGCGCTTTTTTTTTATTTATTATTATAGCTTTTATATAGCGCTACTTTCATGCTTATAGCATGCTCAGAGCGCTTTGGTCCAATCTCATTTGTGGACCCATGTGGGGGGGCGAGGGGGTATCTAGGAGTTGGTTTTTCATGCTAGCTTTAGACGCTCAATAAACGCAACTCTGCCCGAGTGTCGAACGTCGAGCCCCCTTTCTAGGTAGCCAAGCAAAGCTCAAGCGCCTTAGCCTCTCAACCACTCTTCCCATGTATGTACATTTATAATAATTTACTCCTCATCCAAATGATCAGTTACGCACAACCAATCAGAATGTACAAGACATAGATGGCCACATGGAACTTGTGGATGTACAAACTGGAGTATTCATGTTTTCAAGACTGAAAGTCAATGAACTGAATTTTACTTTCTTGCTTCTAAAGTCCAGGTATGTGCAACCAAAGGCTGTAATAGGTCATTTTGAGAGAGTCTGTCAATATTCTTTCATCTGTAAAAAAATATAACATTTATATTAGAAATGCAGGGGTAAAAGTGGTGAGTGAAACCCTTAAAAATTGTGTGATTTAATGTCTCTAAAAATGTATGATTACAAACTAATAGTAACAAAGCAATTTCGGCTTGTTGAATAAGTTGTTTGAAACTTCTTGTTTTTTTTTAAACAGAATTTTTTTTAAGTTAAGTTCAGTTCTGAAAAAAACAGTATACAAGTTCCCCTTTCAAACTTTGCGATCTATAGTGCAGATAATGTTAATCTTATGTTTCAACTTTTAACAAGCAGGGTTTCATGTGGCCAGAGGCCTTTACTTTCCTCAACTAAGGTCAGGCACCCATTAGAGTTTGGTGGAATCAGGGGCACCCTAAAAATACAGAAATTCAAAATCCTAGTCTTCACCAAGATTCAAACTCAGGACCTCCAGATTCAGAAGCCCTTAACCACTCAGCCACTGCACTCCATGAAAAAACAATTTTGGGGTAATTAAATTTTTGGTGGTCATCTCCCCCTCCCCAAATAATTTTAGTTCTAATTTTTTAATTTTTTTATTGTTAAGACCATCGAGGAGTGAAAATCACACAGAATTTGACTTGACATTTCTGACATCCAAGAAGGCAGTGAGTGGTGTCCTTACTTTCTTCACCCAGCAGCCATTGAATGGAAGTGTTCTACACACTGTCAAAGTAATATACTTTGTTTCATCTAGTTTTTAATGCTGAAAAAATGTAATCATCAGATGCATAAGTTGAGATGTCAATCATATTTTTAATTGTACTCATCTACCCTTGTCATTTTTAAAACTTTAGATATCAAAACAGCTTACATTGAGACCCGCGAATCAAAATGTTCCATTCCCAGCTAGATTTATCTTTATACGAGAACCACAGAATGCTGTGCCTTCGTTGGACATTAATTATCAAGTGAAATGTAGGTAGGTCACAGGCTTATAGATTTGAAAGCTTTATCTTTAATTATCTTATTGTATAATTTGAAAACCTTGGGTTTAAAAAATAATATAATATTATGCACCTAATCTAGATGTTTAAAACTGTAGAATGAGATAGGAGGATCTTTGCAACAGAACGAGATGATGTAGGAGGATACCAGGAAAAAGAATAAGAGACACTAAGTAGTATAGAATCAAGAAAATCCAGATCTATCCACTATTCACCTTTGAGTTGCGATATAAGGGCAACATCTTGTTCAAATTTCAGCACACTATTTCATTTGAATCTAATTATAAAAATTGTAAATAAAACACAAACTCATACAGAAAAAAAAAGTCATCTTTCAACAGTTTTGTGAAACAAATGATGAGCAACATGTTTAACTCTTATTATAAACTGAGGTTTGCTGGATTTTGAAAGGGAGTTGCATTGCTTGTTTTATTAAGCTCTACGGTACAATTTTGCAATTCTAGATTAGTTTCTCTTTTATTGAAATATTAAATAAATTTTGAAGGGTTTTACAAATTTACATAACTTGTTTGTTGACAAATGAAATACGGCCTAAGGACATCAGTGGTCGGTGGGAAACATGGTCGAGAGGCTAAGTGCGGCTTGAGCTTGGCTTGCTTGGCTACCTAGAAGGGGGCTCGAGGTTCGACACCCGACTCGGGCAGAGTTGTGTTTACTGAGCGTCAAAAGGCAGCACGGGAAACCAATTCTTAGATACCCCCTCCCCCCCACAGTCCACAAATGAGATTGGACCAAAGCGCTCTGAGCATGCTATAAGCATGAAAGTATCGCTATATAAAAGCTATAATAATAATAATCAGTGTCTATTCAATTCAACTAACAATTCTCTATAAAACATTATGATTTACTTATAGTATGTAATGAATTAAAAAATGTAAATATAAATGACCAAGCTCTGTTACTGATGTTCGTATGGCATTGCAGAACAAAAAATAGATTTACAAAATTATGTCTTCAGTAAAATAAAGAATGTTAACATAGAGGAAGCACAACAGAGATATTGCTGCACTTAAATGTTCCAGTATAATTCCCAAACAATGGTCAAAATGGAATTATATTTAGCTTTTCTTTCAGCATATATAGTTAAACTAGATTTAGTGCGTAACAAACTAAATGAGTTAGCAAAGAATAAACTGAAAGTATGAAAACTAATAAATAAATGATATTTTATTCAAATTTAACTTCTCTGACTTCATTATTAGTATTTTAGAGGGAGCATATAAGATAAGATAAGGGCACAGGTGGTTTAGATTGTTTTAAATAAAAACTACGAAATGGGGCAGTAGGCCAAAAAAACTTTCAAGACCCCTGGTCTAGAGATTTTAATTGTTTTGAAAACAATCCAAGAAACACAGTAATGGGCTTCATTTTGTACATTATTTTTTTATGCATTTCTTGTCTGTACATAATATGAACTACTGGAGTAAGTTTCTTGATTATATTATGGAGAGTTAGAATGGCATGTTGTATTAGATTTCTTGAAGTTAATAAAAGACTACCAAGGTGTTTGTATTTCAGAGCAGGAGACATGTGTCTGTTACAGTGTACTGCTCTAGGTCCTAACCTCAAGGATGTTCTGTTGTATCATATTCATGAGAATGGAAGCAAGTCAATTGTTCAAGATCATGAAATACGTAGGTCGGTGCATATTTTATTTTTAAATAATAATAATGTTTATCTGTGAGGAAATAGTTGTACAATTGTGCATTACAAAAAAAAAAAAAAAAATACATGATTAGAATAAACAATGGTACACTAGCACACAAGATATATGTTCATACCCCAGTTTCTTTATTACATGCAACATTTACAATAGTAGAGGGCGCGGTGGCTGAGCGATAAAGCGCTTGGCTTCCGTACTGGAGGTCCCGGGGTTTGAATCCTGGTGAAGACTGGGATTTTTATTTTGGGATTTTCGGGCTCCCTTGAGTCCACCAAGCTCTAATGGGCACCTGACATTAGTTGGAGAAAAGTAAAGGCGGTTGGTCGTTGTGCTGGCCACATGACACCCTCGTTAACTGCGGCCACAGAATCAGATGACCTTTACATCATCTGCCCCTAGAGACCACAAGGTCTGAAAAGGGAACTTTACTTTTTTTACTTTTTTTTACAATAGTAAGTTACATCTTGTTCATCAATTTAACTGCCAGAGGAACAAAAGAGTTCATATGTTTAGAGCAATAACTTACTCATGTTCAATGTATACCCCTGCCCCCTTTTCTCATCATTTTTCACCTAGATATTTAGGAAAAACTATATTCAAGAGGAACCATAAAGAACACCCTGTTCATAAATTATTTAAATTGGTTTGCCATCTTAACTCCATTTTTTCTTAATTCTGTTATGTCCGCATATTTAAGCATATGATATGTTTGTGGACAGCCCTGTATTAATAAAATTATTATTTTTTTATGACCATTGATTTTGAATAAGGCCCTAAATTTTGATACAAGCCAGATTCTGTAGTCTTATAAGAAAATAGTTTAAAGTCTGACTAATTTGTCTCTTGACTCTTTTGTTGCTTTAGTAGCTTTTGGCACAATGCCATTTGTTGACTTTTTAACTTCTGTTCTGGTGTTTTCAACTAGATATTGATTATTCACAAAATCATAATTATATTTTCCAGAAAAGAAAGAGCTCTATACAGCTTTCAAGTCGATACTGTATTCTGGGTCAGTTTAAATGACCAGCTCATCAGGAACTTTGAGTGTGTTGCTACAAATATCTATGGAGACACAGTGTCCAGAAATTTTGTGGTTACTCCTGTCATCCAGTTGAATATTTTGTTTTTTTCTGTCAGAATTCTAGAAGCTAAGGTTAGCTGTTTGATTACTATTGGTGTAACTTTAATATATATAAATTTAAATAAACTATAAATACATTATACAACTAATAAATAGAACATTTATTTATCTCTTTGTTTTATTGACCACATCTGGATACAATCATTTATCTTACAAGTTACAGATGTTCCTTTAAAGAGGAAGATACTCTTTGTGGTTTAAATTGGTACTTATAACTGGCCTCCTCTGATTACACATAGATTCTTGTGTTAGAATATTGTTTCCGTACTTAACCCTTAAAATGCGTGTGGTAGTTTAGCCTCTTAACATCAGAATTGTAATTCCATTTGGTATGCACTCATTGTGAAACAGCTCAGCACTTTAAGGGTTAAGGGCTCAGTCCGAATCAGTAACATAGTTGGTCCAACCAGATTCTACTGAATATTAGTATCTATATATTCGCATATATGCCTGAGTGTAATCTAGAAATGTCACAATTAACCACAGCCGCTCTTATTATTTTAAACTTTGCCTAGTCATATGGTATGCACCCTGGAGATTCATCTAGATCAGTGATGCCCAACCTCACTTGATCTGGGGGCCATTTTAATTTGGGGAATTCATGACCAGAAGGAACAGCTACAATAACAAATTGAAATTGGCTTGAAACTATTTTATTAGAAACTTGTTTAGGTATTCTAATACTTACTTTGAGTAATGGGATATTTAAAGTTTATCTTTTATATGTTATGGAAAATGGCTTCATTTCTGTAATTAAATTGTGAGTTAAATTATAGCGATCTTCATTACCCACTCTTCTTGTTGTTTTTTTTGGTAACTATTCCAGTTGATTCTTTAATCTCTAGGAATACTTTAACCAATCTTGCATTTGTGGGTCAAACCAAGAAAGCTGTAATTTTTGGTTTCTAATGAATAAACAAAAAATCCAAATTTTAGATTACTGTAGGATTATATCACAAAACTATCGTGTTCTAATTTCTATTTCACGGCTTTGAATTTAGAGGATAATGCTAGGCTTGCAGTTTAATCTTTTAGTGGCCAGGTATTCAGGTTGAGCCTTAAGTTTAAAAAAGAGTATGCTGCTAAAATTAGTTTACACATTAACATCTGAGCAATGTTTGCTGGTGGTGGTAGCTATATGGGGGAAATTTGTCAATAGCTGTGCTAGAAGAAAAATACGATGTTTTATTTTGAAATGTCAGATTGTTGTCATGTGATGCAATTGTGATTACAGGGCAAGACAAAGACAAGATACAACATAACCTGTGTGGTAAAAGCCAGTCGAAAGCCTCAGGTCAGGCTGACATTCATCAACAAGTCCTCGGAGAAAGATCATGAAATTCCAGCGGACGCCATACTACAAGTATCACCCTATGAATACAGGGTCACAAAAATCAAGGCCTTCAATCAGAACAAGCCTGATTCTATGCTAACCTCAGTCAAATGTCGAGCCTGGACACCCCATGAGGCCACTGAATTAGAAATTGCCGAGCCAAATAACATATGATTTAAGTAGTGACTTTAAAATACAAAGTTTTTTTTTTTAAATAATCTACACTACAACATCAAACTACAGTACAACATCAACATTTCAAATGCAATGATTTCTCATTTATTTTTTAAATTATTGCAACATGGCTTTATAACATTGATTGAATATCTGAATTGTTCCTGTACAGGACTTTTTTTTTGTTTGCTATTTATTAATATGAATAGTATAGTGCAATAAAAAAAACGATGTGAGATCAGTTCTAGGATATGCTTTTATTTCTCTTCTCTGACCTCATCTCTCTTTACATCTACAAGATAACTGATGACATTGTTGTTTCCTTGTTCAAATGTTCATATTTGAAAAGAGTTTTGATTTCCGGTTGTTTTCTGTTTAGTATTCTTTATTTTTGCAATAGTGTTATGACCATGATGCAATAGTTTTATGTCCATGATGCAATAGTGCATGTCCATGATGCAATAGTATTATAATTAACTATATAATATTTAGACAGAAATAAATTTTCTAACACTAATTAACTATATAATATTTAGACAGAAATAAATTTTCTAACACTAATGTTGGCATAGAAGTGTTTAGCTTGTCTAAAATATATTGTTTTCCTTGTACAGTCTCTAACTGTTCATAGTCTTTAAATAAACGTCCCCATATTGTAGATTGACCCATCAATGTGCGCACATACTGTTAGTACCTTAGCAGTTTTTTTAGCACAATGGGCCACCCTCCTAAGAGGCTCTAGTAGGTAACTGTAGAATGTCAATGTATAATCTAAGAAAACCAATTTAGAGAAAGATACATTTCCTTTTTCCATAAAAAAAAACAATGTATTTAGTAGCATTAGTGGGTTAGGATAGAGACAAATACAGGAAAGGTTAAGTGAGATTGTTTTGATCAGATAATGCATTTCTGATGTTATAATTTTGTACAGATCTCTCCTTTAGAAAATATATGAATTCTCAAACGATATTGTGATGCCGGAGATACTAAAATTTATACTTATACTTATTTAAAGTGTAAACTCACAACTAAAATATTATTTGAAATTGAAATAAAATACAAAGCTTTAATTCTAAAAGTAATAATAACTTAAAATAACTGGCATTTTATGTCTCGAGAGTGCAGCTTCTTTTGCAGCTTCTTATGTGACTAAAGAGACCAATTCTTGATACACAGCTGCGGAAAGCAGGCTAGGCATCTGTAATCACCAGGCGCCATTGTACTTTCACCCTTCTTTCTACTGCTGTTGTGTATGGCATCTGCAGGCCGAGACCCTTCCTTTATGCTCTCGTCTCCTTCCTTTATGCTCTCTCTCTATGTGGATCTATCCAGTGCCACTTTTTCCCAGCTGCTAGTGTTGATTTTGAAGAGCTTCTTGTCGCGTTTGCATACATTCGTGTACCGTAAAAATGAGTGATCAGCGGCTCTCCTGCCTTGTTAGATGCCTTGTGGAAATCGACTTTGATTCTATGAACGTGACCAAGCCAGCCAAGGCATCTGCCTCTGATAAAAGAGCGGATGTCCTGGCACCCTGCTCCAGGGGCGTAGCTAAGAATTTTCCATTGTTTGGGGACCCTGGGGGCTTGAACTTTTTGGGGCCCCTACTTTTTGCATAATTATTAATTTCTAATGTAAAAAAAAAACACTCATTTGGGGGCCCGGGGGGATTTTCAAATTCTCCCCGACCCTAACTATGCCACTGTCCTGCGCTTCGTAGCACTTCGTCATTGGTTATGTTATCTTACCACCTTATGTTAGAGATCCGCCTTAGGCACCGGAGGTGGAAGACCTTCATCTTTTTTTCCTGCCATGAGTAGGTTGACCATGTTTCACTTCTGCATAGCAAGGTGCTCATCACGCAGGTCCGGTAGACTTGGGCTTTAGTATTGTTAGTCAGCAATATGTTGCCCCACACTCTTTTCTGCAACCGTGACATGGTGCCCATTGCTTTGGATAATGTCTTTATCCAGTAGAGAGCTTTGTATGAAATAGATCCAATATAACAAAAAAATTGTCAACAATTTCCAGTGGTTGGCTATTAATCGTTACGTAAGGTGCGGTATTTATGTACTACGTATCTTTGCCTTGATTTGACTAATATTTAAGCCGAACTTCAGGCAAGCAGCAGACTAATTGTCAATCAGGGCCAGACAAGATCTCGAACAAGGAACTGTGGCAAAGAACAAAACAGCAGCCCATTGAAATAGATGTCCTTCAGAGACGCTGGAGATGGATAGGTCACACCCTGCGCAAGCCGGCATCCAACATAACAAGGCAAGCCCTAACCTGGAACCCCCAAGGAAAGAGGAATAGAGGACGGCCCAGGAACACATGGCGCCGCGATCTGGAAACAGAAGCCAAGCAGATGGGCAAGACATGGGGACAGTTGGAGAGACTCGCCCAGAACCGAGATGCCTGGAGAAAGCTGGTTGGTGGCCTATGCCCCAGTAGGGACCACAGGCTGAGATGAGATGAGGGTCTGAAGCTGAGTAGCACAGTCAGCCAGAATAGCTGCATCCTAAAGGTAGAGGGATTCCCTGATGTGTATTTTGTGTCTTCTTAACTTTGGATTTTTCCCGCAACTTGATATATTAACAAGGTTTCCAGAGGATCTTGTATGGAGAAATACTTCTACGTTGATGTCGATGTAAGCATGACGCAGTTGGCAAGAGAAGAATATGCCAAACAAGGTGCGAGCAAACATCCCTGCTTGACACCATTAAGATCATTTTATGTACCGGTAATCAAGTGTGTTATCCTTTAAAATAACGTGTAAAAAAAAAAGTACAATAAAGTGTCCCCTTCAGACCTTGCGATCTATGGGGCAGATGATGTTAAGGCCATCTGTTTCTTTGGCCAACGGTTATACGAGCAGGGTGCTATGTGGCCAGCACAACGATCAACCGCCTTTGCTTTCTCCAACTAAAGTCAGGTACCCATTAGAGTTGGGTGGACTCAGGGGCACCCTAAAAATCCCGAAATTCAAAATCTCAGTCTTCACCGGGATTCGAATCCAGGACCTCGGGTTTGGAAGCCCAAGCGCTTAACCGTTCGACCACCACTCCCCCAAAATAACGTGTGCTGATTTGAAAAGTTAAAAGAAAAAAATTCTATCTTGCAAAACATAACAACTCAATGTGAATAGATGAAAGCTGATAAATTGTACACGTAATGCTTTATTTGTATAAAGAAGCAATTAGAATTTGTACAGTTCGTACTGTATCGTACTCAATCTCAATGAGACATGCATTTTAAAATTAAGTATGATTAAAACTTGATATGACATTTTTATCTGTAGCCCTCGAATCCTAGCATTCCTTACCCTCCCCTACACCCCAACGAGAAGAAACAGTAACACTTTTAAAAAGAAAAACTTATCACAAGTGTAATTGAATTAATTTGGATCTTACATAAAATGAAATTTGTAATAGAACTTGACTAATCCTATACTCTTAAGCGAGCAATTCTTGTATATATATATATTTATTTATTTATAAATTTTATTTCGAAAACGGCTCTAACGATTTTCTTTAAAATTTCAAGGTGTGTGCGTATTAGTGAGAAAAAAATTCTCAACTCATTGGCCACATCGGGAAAACTCGAGTTCGACCATTATTTCGATATGAAAATGTCTCAATTTAATTTTGGTCAGAATAATTTATGAATGAAATGGAAAATTTATGAATGAAAGTTTTTCCATGACGTAAACGGGAAAAACGCTGCTTACGTCACTAGGCTTACCTTACTACAAAGTATCAATGGACCTAATTAAACATTTGCGCACCATCTTATTGAAGATTGATTTATTATAGAACTATGGAAGGAAAGTAATGAAATTAAATGTACCGATGTATGATTAGTTATTACCAAAACAAAGGAAATTGGTGATTACACAGCTGCTCTACTGCTCCTTACTTTCTCACACTGAACAAGATATCTAGCTAGCGGTCAACGAGTTTGCTACGCTGCAGGCACTTTTGATTTAACTATATAAACCTCAGTAAAAAACTTGGGATTAACGTTAGGGCGTGGTGATGAAAGGCCCAGGAGATTTATGAATGGGGAGGCATGTGTAAAAGCAGGCCATATCTTTCCATGGGCTGTATCACCAGTAGCAGTAGTATATTACCTTTCTTAGTATAAATTATTTAACCGAGCAAGGCTCGGCCACCTGATATTAACAATAAATCGGTGCGATTAGAAATGTTTTTGTTTAGCCCAATTTCTTGCTTCTACTTTCGCAATGCGTTATGATCTTGTCTAGACCAGTTGAGAAAAGTCATTTTCATTTTAAAAACATCTTCCTTTAATCCAGCAGCTCTCAGCCTTTTATGCTCGGCGACCCTTTTTACTATCCTTATATCTGCCGCGACCTCACACACACATAGCCTACGCAATAGAAGAATAGACAATAACAATCCATATTTTCGATGGTCTTAGGCGACCCCTGGTAAATCGTCAATCGACCCCCAAGGGGGTCGCGAACCACAGGTTGAGAACCCCTGCTTTAATCTGTACATAAAATACGCTTGCTTTGTTTGGATTTGTGCACGAGGTACAAAAAAAAAAACAACAAAATTTTACAGTCTAAATGGTATTACAGAGTTGTGTGCGCATAGGCCTAAATCTATCTAGGTCTATTTCTACGTTTCGCTTGCTGTAAATCGTGGCACCAAAAGAAAACAATTATGAACGACTCAACACCAGTCTTTTTCAGTCTTACAATAAGTTTAGATCACTGTATATATATATAGATTATTTAATGTATTGAAGTTTATAAATTATTAGACTAGGAACCCAGACAATAGATCGTATCTTGTTGACGTTAGTAGAAGGTTCTAAAGGTACTTTGGTAATCTTGGAAACAGACTTTGCTGATCTAGACTTAGAAATATCTACATCTAGTTAGGCTCTGCAGTAAGTCTAATTGAACTCTTGCACTTGCACACACTGTCTCAGAGTCTGTCTGAGGCAGAATTAATCACTGCTCTAGACTAGATCTAGATGTCGATCTAATCACATTAAAAACATTTGTATGTATAGCGCCCTACTGCGTTAATCATTTGAGATTTTTCTCATAAAAAGAAGATAATTACATCTTGTGAATTCTTGTGCGTCTCATTCAGGCTACCAGATTCATGCTCTACACTCCCGAAAACTTGTTCTATTGTTGTAGATTTAGAAACATTCTATAATATTCATTCCAAACATGACAATGACCTAGGCCTATCTAGCAAAATGACTTGAATATAAACGTTTTATTATTATTATTTTTCGAAGACTTTTTATCGGGGGCGACATAAACTATGATACAATTTTCTCAACCTATGGGGCGACATAAACTTTTCTCAACCTACGGGGCGACATAAACTTTTCTCAACCTACGGGGCGACATAAACTTTTCTCAACCTATGGGGCGACATAAACTTTTCTCAAGCTATGGGGCGACATAAACTTTTCTCAACCTATGGGGCGACATAAACTTTTCTCAACCTATGGAGCGACATTAACTTTTCTCAACCTATGGGGCGACATATACTTTTCTCAACCTATGGGGCGACATAAACTTTTCTCAACCTATGGGGCGACATAAACTTTTCTCAACCTATGGGGCGACATAAACTTTTCTCAAACTATGGGGCGCATTGTGCTAATTCGGGTTGAAAGTAACTTTTTTTCAGGGTAAAAATCGGTTGTACTTGCAATGAAGCTAGAGTCTATATAGGCTATATATATATATTCATAGGCCTATTTGTCAAGTGAAAGTATTATTTAAAAAGTTTTTATAAATTAGGCATGTGGGCCTGTACGCCTAACCAGCCCTACCCTTTTTGCATGTTTGACGGTTTAATTTACCCAGAGCGTTTTAAAACCATCGCTCTGTTGACGTCATCTGCTGACCAAACAGTCCAACTGGCCTATATATAAGAGCTTTCGTTTCACATACAGATAAATGGCAATTATAAAAAGTAACAAAAATACTAAAACAAATAAATTCCACTTACCTTATTCACGATATACCAGTTACACAGACTAAAAGACTTTTTTTTCATTAACATTGTTTTTGTATAGTAGTTACGCTGACGTTGTCAAGTTGTAATCAAACTGAATTTCCATTAGATTGGATCTATAAAATTATCTTATCTTATCTTATCTTAAGAAAGCAAATTACCTAGGTGTTATAATAAATAAATAAAAAACTGTTGTGGAATCCCGATATTGATAAAAAGTATAAAAAAATAAATAAAGCAAAGCTTTAGGGTTTATTTGTACTATGTAGAAATTATTATTATGAGATAAGAAGATGAAACTAAAATGTTATTTAAGCTTGGTTAGGCCAGTAATAGAATAGCCTATATATCCATCCTCTGTTTGGGGCCCCTCGAATAAAGAAAACATTAAGAAACTGGAACAGACACAAAATAGAGCAGTGAGATTCATAACAAACGAATATTCTATATTTGACTAGAGTAACACCTTTAGTAAAATCACTAAATTTAGAAAGTCTTCAGGATAGAAGACTTAAAAGTAAAGTAGCAATTATACCTAAAACACTGAACATAATACAAAATCTAATAAAAGACACAAAGATAAAGGCATATTCCTTGTACCCTATGCTAGGACAAATTTGTACAAACGCTTCTTCTTCCCTAGTGCTATTAGAGCATGGAATGGGTAGCCTGAGCTAGCCATGAAAACCAGTGACTTGGCAGAATTTAAGCCATTGGTTAACATGTGTGACTAGATGCTTAACGCGTAGGACGTAATCCTCTTCTTTGATGAAATTACGTCTGTATTTTTATAAGGTAAGATATTGTATTTTTACGTCCAATATGCCGAATAGAGATATGCTTACACTACATGTGTCCCAGTTGTCACTCCGACTTTAAAATGGATTTTTCATTCCCCAATACTTAACAATTTCTCTATGGTATGTTGTGTATCGAGTACTAGCGACTTATACATGTCCGCAAATAAGTGTAACTAGCGCTTTATGAAAATACGTGTAATTCTTGACAGTTCTCTGGACATGGCTAAACTAGACCAAGACCAAAGGCTACTTCTGTTGGTATTCACAAGTTTGTGCATTGACACAGGTAACTACTGGAAGCCTCATACATGCTAGAGATAGCCTACATAAAAATACATAATGTAACTCTGTCTCTCCGTATTGACGATGCCAATGTTGATTTGACTTCCATTAAACTAAATTGGTTTTTGGATTTATAAACTTTTAATTTGTGTTATGTAAAAAAAAAAAACATGCATTCTCCTAAAATTCAATAGCAAATCTAACATTTTCTGATAACAAACAAAAAAGTTATTGAAGTTTAATCATAACAGGATAGTGAAATACAAATGATCAGAATGAATAACACTATCGGAACGAGGAAAAAAATACGGAGAGAAAGAGTTAAGTAATCAGGAATCATTAAATCTAAGTGTATAGTTAGAAATATCGGAGACTTACCCCACAATAAATGTAGTGTTTGTGTGCGTCCGTTCCCAAAACTATTTTGGATATTAATCGGGGAATTAATGCGCTCTTCAAGAGTTAAAAACCGATGTAGGCAATGACATGTTTTTATTGGCTTAGACTCTCTAAGTCTAAACAATTCAAATGTACCTTAAAGTAAAGTTCCTCTTTCAGACCTTGTGGTCTATAGGGCCGATGATGTAAAGGTTATCTGATTCTCTGGCCTATTGTTAACGACCAACCGCCTTTACTTTTTTCCAGCTAATGTCAGGTACCCTTTAGAGCTGGGTGGACTCAGAGGCGCCCGCAGATCCCGAAATAAAAATCCCTGTATTCACCAGGATTCGAACCTTGGACCCCAGTTCAGAAGTCAAGCGCTTTACCGCTCAGCCATAGCACCTCCGATGTAGGCTATATAAGTATTGTGTCAATTACTTTGTTACTTTGACATATAATGGACATGGCTGATATGTACAGTAAACATTAGCAAGATTATATGTAGAGCATGCATAAAAATAGTGGTGCACGTTCAAATGCAGATCTCTAGACCCAACAGATATAGCCTAGTTTTATAGTCTACATACCATAAGCAATGTTCAAAATACAATGATTTATAGAAACAAGAAAAAAATACAAATAGGCCTACTTCCAAAAAGTAAATCTTAAATAAAGTGTGATTGCATCAATTAGTTTGGATCAGTCATGGCATTCAATTTTTAATAAATCTACTCCAGTTTTTCCAACAATAGGTCCCGCGAGCTACATCTGGCCCGCGACGTGGGTCTATCCGGCCCGCCGAATCGTCGGCACAAATTGTTGAAAATCCTCTCTCAAACAAAAAAAAACTTTCCATACGTTAGGGTTCTCACTCGAAACATTTCTGTTTTATAAAGAAAGCCTCTAGTTAAAGAACATAACATTCAACAACCTTACCAAACCATATACACTAATAAAGAAGCATTCTTAGCTTGAGGCGCGATAGTTAGATTACACCTAGAGTTGAGGATTGGTGAGTGTATTTACCAAAAAGAGAAGAGAGTGGGTCTGGTTTAAGATTTGCTACAGAGTTACATTGAAATTAAAGCAATGAACCAATTTTCCGATGGTAAATGTCGGACACGTCTTATACGTGTTAAAAGATCTGTTTCTAATGAAAGACTAACATATAGAGATGTCTTAAAGCGAGATATGAGAGCCGCAGATATCAACGAAAGTATGTGGGAGGAAATAGCCAAAGACCAGAGTGCATGGAGACAGACTGTGTGTGCTGGGACGATTCTAGCTGAGAGAAAAAGAAACAAAGCGGCCTTAATCAAGAGAGAAAAAAAAACTGCCCTGTCCGCTAGCCCTGAATCAGATGCTTACACATGCATGAATTGTGGCAAAGTCTGCTGCTTGAGAATCGGCTTGATTAGCCACATCAGGTTCTGCCCCATCTCAAGACTAAACCAGAACCAGTGGCTCATCTGTGCGCCTTTCAAGACACAAGGAGCCATATATTCTAATGAAAATATGACGGTTCAAGCCAAAGGAAACGTTCAATATATAACCTTACAATTTATTGTCTCGTTTTCACACGTAGAGGACGATCCTTTTGAGTTGAAGAGGATTTCTTCCTAGTCCAAGCCTCCCGCAGAACGACGTCGGAAGGCAGCGGGCACGGTTTGAACCTAAGACCTTCGATACCACTGTACGACAGTCCGGAACGTATGCCACACAGCTAGGCATCCTTGATTCAATGATCCTTCCAAAATGTGTAGGCTCAGTGACGTCAGTTTTTAAGATGATCCTGACCCGATGGTTAATATTTCGTAAGATGATTTATTTATTCACGTCATCAGAAACGTTTATACAATTTTTAAAAAATTCTAGAAGACGTCAAAGTAATAACTTTCTAATGAATACCCACATGTAGTGATTTCATCGTGCATTGATGGTAACAAGAGTGAGCCTTTCTGTGAGATCCAGTGTCTCTGCGAAGATGGAAACTGCACGGAATCCCAAGACTGCAACTGTACAAAGAATCACTTTGGTTACTATTGTCAATATGGTTAGTATATTGGTTACCATTGTCAATACCGTAAATATTGTCCTTAACATCATCTGCCCCATAGATCGCAAGGTCTGAAAGGGGACACCCTACCATTGTCGATACGTTGACTACTTAGGCTACTATGATCAATACGGTAAGTACTTTGGGTATTATTGTCCATATGGTAAGTAGATTCTAGGTTAGGGCCCTAACCTGGAACCCCCAAGGAAAGAGGAATAGAGGACGGCCCAG
>JADKLZ010000166.1:4247331-4257384 GCA_021533235.1 Biomphalaria straminea | reverse complement strand
TAATAAAGCCTTGTTTATAAGGTTATGTGTTAATTCAGTTTATTTCACGGCCAATACAAGCACTACAAAGACACCCTCAAGAGCTCACTTAAGGAATGCGGTATCGACATTCATGGCTGGGAAGCACTAGCTCTAGATCGCTCCGCATGGCGAGAAGCTGTGAGCCTCGGAGTCTCAAGATTTGAAGCAAGTAGAGTGACCAGTGCGATAGAGCGCCAAACCAATAGAAAGCAGAGAGAAAAAGCAGGCCTATCTGCAACTGACAAAACCCACCCATGCCACATATGCGGCCGGCTTTTCAAAGCGAGGATTGGACTTCACAGCCTTCTTCGAGTCCATAGGAAATGAGAAAGTGCTCATTTTCGTACACGAAGGAGGAGCTATATATATACTTATTTACCTTATTCTATATAAAACAAAATAATTAATTGCCGATAATTTATTGATTAATTGTTATTTTATTTATTGAATCATGTTTAGTTAAATAATTGTTTCAAGTATCAGCTTGATCGGAGAATGCGTAAGGAAGAAATAGCGTTAACAATTATTCAAGGGACTTAACTTAGCCATATCTGTGAATACTTCAGGATTAGTTTCCATTGTTGGTATCAAACAAAAAAAAATTAATCACCAGTAATTAATTGAATAATTGGTTACTTTTTTTTTTTTTTTAGTTTTTTTTTTTTTTTTTTACAAAACTTGTATTAACTCTGTCTGTCTGTCTGTCTGGTCAAATATGTGCACACGCTATTTTTCCAACATCCATTCTCGGAACAAGTTGAAACTTCGCAAAATTGTACATTCGCACAGACAGGACATCACTTTGGACTCAGTCAGTATGGAAAAGAGGAGACTTTGACGTGTGGGCAGCCCAGCATTCGCAAATTTACCGCCCAGGCTTTCCCCCCAGAAATAGAGATGTCTTTCCATCCCTGACAGTAATGTCCCTTTTAAAAATATACGGAGAGTGGTAGTTACAGGTGATAAATTCCTAGCTGACCCGACTAAATAGCGCGTACAAAATAGCGCCGACAAAAGAGCACGAAATTTCCCGATAAAATATCACAGGACAAAATAGCGCGGACTTATAAATGATAAGTATCTGAAGTGTTTCCTGCAAAATAGCTTAAAAAATAATGATAACATTAAATTCTCCATTAATATTTAACGATATCTTAAGTATTTTTGTTAATGAACGAATACATATTTTTCCGCGCTATTTTGTAGTCTCTATTTTGTACATTTTGTTTTGTCGGCGCTATTTAGTCCGCGCTATTTGGTCCTCGCTATTTTGTCGGGAAACCAATATCAACAAAAATGTCACCACAGTTCACATTGCACTCAGCTTAACATCATTATATTTATTATTTTATATCAACAGAATGTCCAGGACACTGCACTGACGACTTGTGTGACTCTAATGGCACCTGTATCACCGGCTGTACATCGACTGATTACTCTGGAAGACAATGCACATTAAGTAGATTGTTGCCTTCTGCTTTGTAATTGTCGTGATGTGCCAAAGACTCTTGTAAACAATAATCTTGTCGTCTGCTTTGTAATTGTCGTGATGTGTCAAAGACGCTTGCAAACAATACTCTCTTGCCTTCTGCTTTGTAATTGTCGTGATGTGTCAAAGACTCTTGCAAACAATACTCTCTTGTCTTCTGCTTTGTAATTGACTGTCACAAGCATGTGCCAATTTATGTCACGATACTGTGTGACGCCGGGAATTGGATTATTTGAAATAATATTGAATAATATTGACGATGACGATCTAGGATTCAACTGAGTAAAGCTTTGACTATAAAATACAGGAACCTTTATTTAAATCCAACATAAGTACAGCTTTGTACAAATAAATATCAATAGAACTTGTAATTGTATAGAGACATACTTTCTTTCTAAATATTAGATCTACAAAATACACGACTGATCTCAACAGATTCTAAGCTCCGACTCCCTTGGCGCACTCTTCCCCCCCCCTTTTCAAAATGTCTTTTATTCAAACCAACCAATAGATTTGAATCATGATGTCTGCCGACAAGCTATAAATAGGTGTCGGGTAAATCCCGAGGTACAGTTAAAAACCCAGATTTATATTTGTATACGTGTTCTTACTAAATATGAAATACATAGATAAACCTAGAATTGCATATGTGACATTGACTAATAAACATTTTTTTTTCTCTTAGACAAAAAATTAAAATACTGTAGCCCTATTTGCTTGAAAGATGACGATGACTGCGAATGTAACTCTTGTGTTGATGGAATGTACGGCCTTGAATGCGCGCTAGGTAACACCAAATTTTAAACACAAACAAAATATATTAAATCTAAACAATAATAAATTCAAAAAGTAATAAGGACACACATAAATTAATATGTCACATATTTACTGTGACAGTTCGTTGGATTTGTTCTTAGACGTAACCTTGAATACAAGATAAGCGTGATAAAATTCAGGCCTCCATCAGTCATAGTGCGATTATGGTTCAACTCGAACAAGCGAGATGAAAGCCAGGGGCAATGTTTATGTTCGATACGATGCCACCAACACAGCAGTTCCCCCCCCCCCTCTCCATGCGATGTTACCAAAAGAAACGGAATAGCTGATACAGTTTGGGATCAGTAACGCTTCATGCTCTGCCAGGTTGTAGCAAGTGTGCCACAGTCTGGCCTAGGGTCACCAGCTCCTCATTATTCCATGACGTGTGTCTCCCGAAGCCTTTTCCCGGCTCAATTCCATCACGTCAGTGCTATCGACTCGGTCTTTAGGTACCCTAATGGGGGTTCTGTTTTGCTTCCCTGTTTTGGCGAATCTTCTCTTAAAAAATGATTTTTATCACTCGCTTAGGCCTATGTACCAAAGCTTTTATCAACTCTTTAATATCTTCCTTGAAAGAATAATGGAACATGCTCTCGAAGGGTTTGAAGGTACTGTAAGCATTGGAGGAAGAAAAATTACAAACTTGCGCTTCGCAGATGACATTGATGGCCTAGCAGGGACAGAAGACGAACTAGCCGACCTAGTGATGCGCATTGACAAGACTTCAGCAGCTTATGGCATGCAAATCAATGCAGAAAAAAACAAACAAATTATGACCAATAGCCAACAGGGCTTTAAAAAGTCCATCAGTATTGAAGGTGAAAAGCTAACTAGCGTTAGCAGCTTTAAATACCTCGGAGCTATTGTCTTGGATGAGGGAACAAAGCCCGAACTAATGGTCCGAATAGCACAGTCCACAGCTGCCCTTTCTAAACGTAAGTTAATATGGAAAGACAAAGGCTTAGCCCTCGGCACCAAAATCAGACTGATGCGCTCCCTGGTCATGGCCACATTTCTATATGCTTGTGAGTCTTGGACATTGACTGCAGAGCTAGAGTGGAGGATCCTAGCAATGGAAATGAGATGCTACAGAAGGATCCTAGGCATCACATTTAAAGACCGCATCACAAATCAAGAGATTAGAGACAGGCAGGGCCGGTCTTAGGCCACTGCAACCTATGCGGTCGCAGTGGGCCCCGCGCTTCCATAGGCCCAGCGCTAATTCAAGGTGTAATTATTTAATTGCAGAATATATACGAACAATTCCTGGAAATCTCCAGAATTTATTAAAATCTTTTGAAAACTCTTAAAAATCTCCAGAAAATAGACAAAATTGTCATTTGTGGGTGTCATTCATCGCGGAAAACGCCAATCCTACGCGCGATAAAAGAAAAAGGCATTTTCAGCTTTCATGTAATAAAATGTAATAATCAGATGCATTTTTACGTTAATCGGAAGTTAATACTTAATTTACTTTTATAGTCACTGGCATATAAACGTGCCACTGGTTGCAAGGTTCGTAAAGTACAGATCGCAATTTTTAACTTAGAAAAGAATGAATAAAATTCAAAATCGATTTTTTTTTTGTTATACAAAACTTAATTTTCACTTATTATCCTTATTGCCACCGAAGTAGGCCCCGCGCAATCAGTTTCGCATAGGGCCCCGCAATCGCTAGGACCGGCCCTGGAGACAGGGTTACTGCAGCGATCGGACCCCATGATGACCTGCTAACTACTGTGAAGAAACGAAAGCTTAAAATGTATGGCCATGTAACAAGATCTTCGGGACTCGCAAAGACCGTCCTCCAGGGAACAGTACCAGGAAAAAGAAGAAGAGGCAGACAGAGAAAGCGGTGGGAAGACAATATCAAAGAATGGACAGGCTTACCATTGAATGATATTTTAAACAGGACAAAGGATAACGAGGAAAGGAGAAATATGGTCTTCAAGTCTTGCTTGGTGCCCCAACGGTACACCAGACTAAGGGATAGGTAGCAGGTAACAGGTATATCAACTTACCCTGTCTGTCTGGTACAAAGTTTGAATATTTCTTTATTCACAATTTCGACCCAATATTTTTAGAAAAACGACCCATTAGAAATATAGCACTTTCGTTTTGAATCCAGTTTACTTTCTTTTTTTAACCATGTAGATCTAGACGAGAACCCTGATATACGCTTAGTTTTTGTATTTTAGCTAATTGAATACGTCGAATTTGAAATGTCCCATTGAAATCTAATGTGACTATTAGTGTTTTTCAATAGCCTATAATACATTTAAAAAAAACAAACAAATAATACCAAACAGTGCGTCTGCTTTATTACATTAATGTCTGTCTGTCTGTGTGTCTGTCTGTCTGCTACACATCTTGAATAAGTTATTTTTCCCACACCCGTTCTCAGATCGAATTCAAACTTGACATAATTTAGGTATACTAATAGTTAGTAGTAAGGCATTGATTCATAAAAATGAATCAACCATTTTATCATGTACTTCCTGGTAGCTTTGTATTTTGTTTGAGTTCAAAAATGGAAATCTAACCATCATTAAAGGATAAAGAAATATGGTGTATGTGGGTTTCTCACCTTAAATGATTGTATACGCTATTTCTCCCACACCAGTTTTTTGGTTAACTCTTTCTCTCCTAACTGACGATACCAACGTTGATTCCACTAGAATATGATAAATAATTACGGAGAAAAAGAGTTAAATTTAAAACTCTACACAATTATTTATTGTACATAAAAAAAAACATGAATAAACAGAAATTTAAAAAAAAGTATTTTTATGTTTTGTTTGTTTAAACTTTTGGCATTAACTCCCCTAGTTCTAAGTTTATCATCTTAAACTCTTTCTGCAGCGAAGACGCTATTGAACTATGTCGATCAAAAAGGTTAATACGTATTGAAGAGAACCATCGTATGTCGTTAAGTTAAATCTCTTCTCCAGAAACTAAAGCCGACCCCTCGCTAAAGCTGCCGAGAGTATTATGTGTTTAAATTTCGTTACATCTCAGTTCATAGTCTAGTTTTTAATAGTCGCGTCACAGTCGCTAAGTAAAAAAAAAACAACTCTTCCCTTTTGATGAAACCCATAACTTTCCGCGCCAAATTCCCGATCGTGTCATAACAATATACAAAAAAATTACCAATAAAAAAAAATACATATTAATACGTGTTTAAACTCTCCTCCCTCGTTTGTCTGTTGATACTCATTAAAATCATGTTTTTTTTTTGGGGGGACAGATCATAATTATTATTAACTCTTCCTCTCCGTAATTATTTATCACATTTTGATAGAATCAACGTTGTTATCGTCAGTCAGGAGAGAAAGAGTTAAATGTCAACGCTAATGCGCCATTTGTATTTCTTAAGAGTGTCCTGAACTTTGCGGAGGTAACAAAAGCTGTAGGCAGGAAACAGGCGAATGCAACTCGTGTGATCAAGGTCGTTTCATGCATGACTGTTCAAAGGGTAAGCTGACCTGGTTAAGCAAAACGTAATTTCACATCCTGTATAACAAGGCATTAAAACTTATCAGAAGTGAAATCAATGAGATGCCCTTGTACCTTAGCGAACTGATTACTCCATATCTCCCCCAGAGAACCCTGCGTTCAATGGACTCAACGCTTTTATGTTTTAGTGGTGCGTTTCTCCCTCAAAAGCTACTGTCTGCGGGATTTTTCTGTGCACAGACCAAAGGTTTGGAACTCACTTCCCATTGATCTCAGACAGACAACATGCTACACCACTTTTAAGAAGAACATTAAGACCTACCTGTTAAAAACCTTTTTTAGATTAGTTTGTCATACTGTTATGTTTGTGTTTGTAATGTTATTACAGATTAGTTTGTCATATTGTGTGTTTGTAATGTTATTACAGATTAGTTTGTCATATTGCGTGTTTGTAATGTTATTACAGATTAGTTTGTCATATTGCGTGTTTGTAATGTTATTACAGATTAGTTTGTCATATTGTGTGTTTGTGGCTGTAATGTTATTACAGCGCCTTGAGCCTACATTTTGTTTGTTAAAAGCGCTTTATAAATAAAATTATTATTAATCTACGATGCCAAACACCCTGAATATACACCCATACATGGGAAGGCTTTGGGGGTCAACACAGAGAGAAACAACAAGAAAAGACGTTTAAAAAATACTTTAAAAAAAAACAAGAAAACAAAGCTTATATTAGGTGTAATCGCATCAATGGGTCTCATTCACCAAGCGCAAACAAAGAACATTTAGCCACGCGATTCTCTATCTCTTCAATACAAATGACCATCTCATTTGTTATACACACAGGCTATCACGTTTCATTGTTTTATCCATATTGTCACGTGACTAAATGCTGTTTTGTTTACAATGGACCTCATTCACCAAACGTAAACAAACAACATTAAGTCACGTGATCATACTGATAAAACAATGAATAAAAAACTATCACGTGACAGCCTTCATGAATTAAAAAATTAGATCCTAAATTCTATAGAAGAGATAGAGCTCCACATGGCTAAGTGTTGTTTGTTTACGGTTGGTGAATGAGGTCCATTACTTTGGATCACTCTTCTAAAATGTATGCAATGGACCATGGGCGTAGTCAGGATTTTATTTCGGGTAGGTTTTTTCTCCTCCATATAATTATTACGATTTACTCCACCAGGTCTTATGTAAACACAACACTGCACATCTAATACAAGAAATTGACAACAAGAGCTTCAATAAACAATGTGGCGGTTTAATTACAAATACATCAAAAGCCAATACGACACAATTGGCTACAGTAACTTCAAATGCGTTCTTGTACTTAACCAGAGCTACCTAACTTGGTCTTGACACTAATAGTCTCTCTAGCTCGTACATCTACATTCTCGAGGACCATGTCCAGTTCTTACGGCCTGGCTGTTCTGGACTCAACTGTCCGTTCTCTATACATTGACTCTCGACTTTCGTCACATGACCACAGCACAGGTCCTACTTGCGTGCACTAGCAGCACTGTCCGTTATTTATCAGCTGTTGACCTGTGTGATTGGCCTGAGTGGTGTGTGTCAGTAGGCCGCACACATATTAACCCTTTCAGTCACTGGAGTTACTACAATATATATGGAGGATAACATGGACGTAACAATATATATATATATATATATATATATATATATATTGTTACGTTTCTCTCTTTCCTATTTCAGGCGTTCTGTAACAACTGCTCAAAACACACAACACATCAAAACATCAAGAACCTGACAAGAAGATCTCCAAATTAGTCTGGTACTTTAATACTGGTCAAATAAAACAGCAAATATGGCACAATTGGCAACACAATAAACAACTACCAATGCTAAACTGTACATCACCGTACTAAACTCTATAAACTCTACTGTCTCTTCCCGGACTTGTACGTTTCACTCAAGGACTCAACCAGGCCCGACTTCATAGCCAGACTCACAGACCTGGTCTCCTCCGTGTCCTATCTTGAACTGCCTTTCCTACACACTCTGTCTCTAGTCTCTCCTCGGACTCGTACACAACACTTGATCAGATGACCATAACAGTGGTCATATTTGCGTGCTGAGTTCATGCCAGTACTGTTCTTTCCCCTTTGATATTGCACGCTAAACTGTATTGCTGGACTGTGTCACAAATGTCCGCTAGTAACGCACAGTTAACCCTTTTGCGCCGCCAATAGGGCAATAGGATTTTAACTATATATATATATATATATATATATATATATATATATATATATATATAGTTTTCAGTATATTTGTATGTGTATGCAGAGGCAAGGGGGCATAGAATGGGGCGCTACCCTCATAGAGTGGAGCCACTCGCAGAGAGGCCCCCAAAAAATTAAAATTATTTTTATTATTTCTACTTTATGTGGATGGAAAATGCGGGTAGGGGAACGCTAATTAAGTTTTTTTTTTACCCGGGTGCACATTTTGCTCATTATATTCACATACGTGTGTATGTGCAGTTCTGTTGCATATGTAAGCTTAGATTTTCTTTGTCAAGTTATTTGTGTGTTTATTCTGACTGAACTAGAATGCAGCTCAACCTGTAAAGACATGGCATGTAACATATACTCTGGGGAATGTACTTACGGTTGTGTCCGTGGATACTATGGCCTTCTCTGTGATAAACGTGAGTCTCTGTGGTGATATATAATGTCATAGATGTACTTCTAAATCAATTGATAGATGCAGGAAGTCAAATGTGTTAACGTATTCCCAGACAGCTAACTTACTGCAAGACTCACTGCAGGGCTGCTAACTCATTGCAGGATAGCTAACTCACTGCAGTATAGCTAACTGACTGCAGGGCAGCTACCTCACTGCAGTACTGCTAATTACTGCAAACCACTAAATTAGTGCAGAACTAATTAAAGCTAACGTTATACTGGACAGCTTACATATTATTAGCTGAAACATTATTTAAAGCCCTCAAAATATGTTTGTTTTACTCTAAATTTCTGCTAGAGAGTGTAATATTTAAAATTTAAACGGATTTTTAGTCAATGTTTTTGACCGGCTTCTAAGACATTCTCTTTATTTCCAAGCACCCAATGTTACCATTTATCTTGAGGTGCTTTACAAATAGTTCAGCTAACATCTGTCAGGATCAATCAGCAAGCCTATTTCAATATGTCAACAGCTTGTCCTGGAAACTGTACTGGAAATGAAATTTGCAACAGAAGATCAGGCGAATGCTTGGATTATTGCCCAAATGGCTTTTTCGGTAACCATTGTGATCAGAGTAAGTTTAATTTCAATAAAGATTTAACTTTTTAAAATACATCTATTCAAGTCAGTTTTTCATAAAAACCTAGATCTAGCAGGAATCTAGAGAGCTGACCTGGAAAAAAAACACATCTAACGATTTTTCTTTGAATTTTACAGATGTATATAGATCTAGATTTAGCTCTTTTTCTCCGTAATTATTTACCACATTTTGGTGGAATCAACGTTGGTATCGTCAGTTTGGAGAGAAAGAGTTAGTTGAGAAAACAATTACTAACTCATTGGCCACACGAGAGAAATTTGGCTTGTCAACTTAGAAAAAAAAAACATGGCGTAGTCAGAGGTAGTATTTATTTTTTCGCTGGTTATTGAAGGTTAAACAAACGAATGGAAGCTGTGCGATGCGGGGTTTACTAAATTTATTACACTAATCAACATAACAGAATGGTAACTATGGTCATACCCGTGGTCCTTGTACCTCCTATAGTTCCTGTGTGGCTGTGAAATAATTTCATAATATTTTATGCTAGGAGTATTTAAAGAGAAAAAAACCTAATTAGTATGCAATAGAAATGAGACCCTAATTTAAGACAATTAATAGTGTTATAAATTGCATAGTATTTCACGTTTTATTTTGTTGCAACTTATGAGTATTTACTATCTAAGTAACCAACTCATAAAAGAGGTGTGGCAGTTGCGAAGAACATCGGCTTTACAAGGCAAACGTTGATAGATCAAAGCACGGAAGATGTATATTTTGACCGCTGGGGCACTACATAAGATCTGTCATTTATCTTTGATATAATTTCATTCGGATGTTCTTTCTGCAAATAATAAAGCCTGCCTGGGTGGACCACTTCGGGGGCCGATTTTAAGTTTGTGTTTCCACACAAACTGTCTTTGTAACCTTGTTTTTTTACTTATTTTGTAATTTGTGCGGGGTATAGGTGTGTACTGATTGTAGACGTGTGCGGGGTATAGGT
>JADKLZ010000166.1:4235018-4245170 GCA_021533235.1 Biomphalaria straminea | reverse complement strand
ATTTGACTGTACTTCTTACTTGTCACAACTCTCATGTGACATTTGACTGTACATCTTACTTGTCACAACTCTCATGTGACATTTGACTGTGCATGTAAGTGTAATTAAAGATGAGTTGTTTCTCTTGAACTGGTGCACTACTTTCTACCTCGCAAATCTACTTCATTCAGCACAGAATATAAACATAGAGTTGAACTAGGTGCTGAAACAAGTGTGATACATACATAGAACATAAATTAATAGCAGCACCGGACACAAAGAGAGAAAGTAGTGAATTTAATGCTACGAAAATAAGGGACTGCGTCGACCGGGGCCCGAACCTGCGACCCTGGCAACGGCAACACCGCCTAGCGATAACGCACCAAGCGAAGTTAGCCTCTAGACCAGTGATGCCCAAAGTACGGCCCGCGGGCCAAATCCGGCCCGCCAATCTGTGCTATCCGGCCCGCCGAATGGTCTGCACAAAGTGTAAAAAAATAATAATTAAAAAAAGGTTTTGGTAAGTTATGGCTTTTACTTTGTCTTTGATGAATTTCATTCATATTATCATTCGTGACTTTTCTGTCTTCTAAGTTGCGTAACAACCTCAGAGACGAACATCGATCAAATTCATTGTTCTGATTTGTTGTCATCTATGCAGCTTGCTATTCAAAAGTTGATATTGCATGAACTTCAAATACCTCATTAATTAATGTAAGCAGGCCTACTAAATTCATAGGTTTTTTTAATAAAAATGGGTTCTGGTCTATCATATTTTTTTTTCTATCATCGGTAGTGTGGCCCGCAAGGCAAGTGTCGGGAATTAAAATGGCCCTCGGGCCAACTAAGGCTGGGCATCACTGCTCTAGACCATCCGAATGCCCAAAAAAAAATTCTTCTGGTCTAAAGACACCACGCCCGTATGCAAATTACCAACCCCGTGGTCAAAGGTCACAAGCCACAGCCCGCATCCCCCCCCTCTCGCAGCATCCGTTCACACACAACCAGAGTCGACACAGACAGCCACTAGGCATGTATTATTACTTTCTCTCTTTGTCCCCGGTGCTGCTATTAATTTATGTTCTATGTATGTATTCATTCAGCACAGTAAGACATATATTTATATTGATCAGAAGGTCTCCGAGTAGCAGACATTTCTTTTACTATCCATAAAAATAAAATACACATAAAACTGGCAAATCCAGGCACAAAGAAATAAATATATTACGCCACACATGTCCAATGAAGTGTTATAAGTACATAATTAATATTAAATCGCTGAATCAATTACGTTAGACATCTTTACAGCTAAAAGAACCTGGCGACTACTGCCTGACCATGTGATTAACACCCCACAATTCAACTGCGGATTCTCATCTCCCGCGTGAAACCTCATAAGTATTATCACATATGCAATTCTAGGTTTATCTATTATTTCATAATTTAGTAAGGACACTTATACAAATATGAAATCTGGGTTTTTAACAGTACCTCGGGAATAATCCGGCAGCTATTTTTAGTTTGTTCCAGGAATTTCAGCCACGTGTTATGCAGACGTCTAGGTTCAAATCTGATTGGTTGGTTTGAATAAAGGGACATTTTTGGAAGGCGGGCAAAAAGCGTAGGTCTATGGAGTCGGGCTTGGAACTAGCTAAGAGTTAGTCGCATTTGTAGATCTAATATTTTTACATAAGAAGTATGCATTTGTTTAACTACAAGTTTTATCAATATTTATTTGTAAATAGCTGTACTTATGTTGGATTTAAATAAAGGTTCCTATATTTTATAGTCAAAGCTTTACTCAGTTGAAGCCTAGATCGTCATCGTCAATATTATTGAATATTATTGTTTCAAATATATAAAATCCCCGGCATCACTCACTTCAAGTGTTGTGACATCTAACAACACTACAAGAAGAGAAAGTGACAAGTATAAATATACTACGAACTTCGTGCATCCTAACTAGTATATTCACAATAGCTATAAATAATGATGTGACATTAATTTTTTAGTATTGTTAATCTCACATTTACACATTGACGGCCCTTGCCATATTCACATCTGCCCCCTTCACGCACAAATATATAGATCACATCTACTGCTTGTAAAATTCCATTTGGTGTATTGTATGTGGTATACTGTTCAAACTGACCTCTTCCTACAATATCGTCAAAGGAGAGGTTTGGCCTAAGATGCAATAACCTTCAGATCTAAAGAAATATCCGAAACATTTACAACAAGGTTACAAAGACAGTTTGTGTGGAAACACAAACTTACAATCGGCCTCCGAAGTGGTCCACCCAGGCAAGTAAAAAGGCAGGTTTCAGTGTTTTTAGAAAGAATGAAATTCAGTCAAAGGCCATTGACAGAGGAATGTATACAATAGGTTGACAGATCTCATGTGGGGCCCCAACGGTCCAGCAGACCATAGGGTAGGTTAATGTGAAGTTTGATGTTAGCTTGGATATACCCTACGCGCCATTTTGTCCACGCGATAATATAATACAAGCTAATTATTAATTGTTGTTTTAAATTATGTTTCACTTATATGGATATTAATAGTTTTTTTTCTTTAAAAAAAAAACATTTTTATTTATAAATGTAGTAGTTAGTATGACAGAACTTACTTAACTTAGCAATACAAATAAACAAAAATAGAGCAAAAATTAAAAAACGGTTTGCATAAATGTGTTTACAATGTGGACAATAGTCAACTCCCCCTACTAAATAGCTCCCTTGTTTGTTACTATTAATAGTGAATAGTTGTAAAAGTAATGTTTTTCTATAAAAAAAAAAACCTGCTTGATCACTTGATTTAAAAAATTAGACTTTTCGCTTTCAGAAAAGAACAAAGTAGCCGTTGCTTCAGAACTTTGAATGGTCTAAAATATTATGATGTCGGATTTTCATTTCTAGTTTACGAGATCTAAACGGGACAGACGGACGGACAAACCACACAAAACTAATAGCGTCTTTTCCCCTATCGGGGGACGCTGAAAAAACAAAGCAAGTTATT
This sequence comes from Biomphalaria straminea, assembly GCA_021533235.1. Lineage (NCBI taxonomy): Eukaryota > Metazoa > Mollusca > Gastropoda > Planorbidae > Biomphalaria > Biomphalaria straminea. The sequence goes on along the minus strand of JADKLZ010000166.1, from coordinate 4,242,175 downwards.
TGTTCAGATTTTTTTTTATTCCGAAATTCAACAAAAACAAAACACCTGATTCGTCACCAGAGTGCAGTCCCTTTTGTTTCAATAATAGCCAGTGTGACAGTGTTACAGGCGCCTGCTCCGCAGGGTGCAAGGAAGGCTTCTTTGGTCCTAACTGCTTCAATAGTAAGTGTAAATATAACCAGTGGCGTAGCAAGGTACCCTTGGGCCCGGGTTCAAGAATATGTTGATGGCCCCCCCTCCCCCCCTCCCGGATAATATCGAAATTTTAATTAGTGACAATCGGGACTATCCATACTTCTTAAACAAACTCTCTCCACCCCCATACCATTCCTGTAATACAACGCATAAGTGTATAAACAGACTAGAAAAAGAATGGGACGATATGGAGACTATTGTCACCCCAAACGCACGATTAGGGTTAGCCACCATTACAATTCACAAAATCTGATGGAAAGGAAATCCTTACATTAAAGCTTAAAATGCTTCTTTTATAAGTTACTATAAATTCTTGGACAAAGCTCAGGACATTTCGAGGGAGATTTTAAAAATTCTATTATTTATCGGTTTTACAAAAGTGCATTTATTTTTTCACTTTGGTGTCCCCCAAAAGTTCTCAACTAGTCATGGGCCCAAGCGCAGTGGGCCCCTAATGGCCGTGGGCTCGTGTTCATTGAACCCCTTCGCTCCATGGATGCTACCCCACTGTATATAACCAAAGCAACAAAATGATATGCTCAATTAATGTATGTACACTTCGCTGCACAGATTATCACAGATATTAAATATGAATTCATTTTCTTTCTTAGCTTATATTATTTTAAGGAGTCTTATTGTTATGGAGTGTATATATGTATTATTTTTAATATGGTGACAGTGAGAAGAGGTTATCGATTGGTTGTGAATGATGCAACATAGGTGGCATTGTCGTCACGTGGTCTTAGGGGAGACGACTCCAGAACGTGAGACTGAAAGGTTGTGTTACTGTGGCGAGTGAGATTTAGTTAACTCTTTTTCTCCTAACTGACGCTACGAACGTTGATTCCACCAGAATGTGATAAATAATTAAGGAGAGAAAGAGTTAAAGGATATTATTACTAAAGTCTAGCATATTTGATTGATTTCATATTAACTTGATTTTGTCTATATTATATAAAAAAGTTATATTTAGTTCTGTTTACAAAAGGAAGCTATTTGAAGCTTTGTAGGAGGGTCCAAATTTGAAACTCCTCCCGGGACCCCCCCCCCTTACCAATGACATGCTATCTTGCTATTCATGTTGTTATGTAAATTGGTGACTATGTTGCACCTATTCCAAACATTACACATATATATTTATTAAGTACCCAATTTCATGTCATGATGTCGAATGCCAAAATGCAGGGACCCCTTTAAGATGCCAAGCCCCCTCCCCCCCAATCCCTTGCTACGCCACTGTTTCCAAGCTCTTTCGCATGTAAGACATTTTTTTAAAATCATCATTTAGTTCGTAAGAGTGTATTTTATATATATATATATATAGCGGCCTTAACATTGTTTACAATCACAATTGATGTGAAAATCCGTCTCTATATAATTATGTCTTCATTTAGGAACTACATCTTTCGAGCGACATCTATTTCTAATTTTATGTTTTGGTGAAGAGATGGGCTTTCCTTTTCACTATTTATTTTGCTTAGCAAAAAGATTTTTTTTTGTTTGTGTAAGAAAAATGGTGTGTTGCCGTCAAAGTATTAACGTGTCAGTGGCAACTTTTAGATTTGCTACACCGCTAGCTCTGGGTGAATCGAAGCTTTGGTTATGCAAATTTTGATAAGCGATTCGTCGTTTTCAAAAACGAAACTTCGGCCTTTATTTGATATTAACTTTTCCAGTTTCAATCATTGATGCTAACTTTAATTTGACCCCATTAAATTAAATTGATTTTTGGAGCCATAAACATTAGTTTGTGATGTGTAACAAGGGCATGCATTCTATTACAATTTGATACCAAATATAAAATTTTCTTATAACTAACAAAAATGTTATTGAAGTTTAACAGGAAAATGAAATACAAATGTGCGAAATGAGTTATTCTTACGAGGAAAATAATTACGGCGAGAAAGAGTTAATACGCCTTCAACATCAATTTGTACACATTAGTGATTACTCTCGAATGAAATTCTATGTGCTCTGTGACTGCCATATAGTAACCATTGCACCTTTCAACATAAGTTTTAAAAAATGTAAAAAGGTCTCCGTGAGACATACTAGCTAAACATTTTTATACTTTACACTGGAAGCTGATTTGGCATGTGCAATTTGTGTTCTGTCACGTTACTGGATTGTTAGGCGTAATTCCCCGTAGTGCTCTGTAAAGAAACTAGACAGTACTAATCCTCCGTATTACTGTAAAGAAACTGGAAAGTACTAATTCCCCGTAGTACTCTGGCTAGAAACTAGACAGCACTAAATCCCCGTAGTGTTTTGTCAAGAAACTGGACAGAACTAATTCACTGTAGTGTTTTGTCAAGAAAATAGACAGAACTAATTCCCCGTAGTGTTTTTGTCAAGAAACTAGACAGCACTAATTCCTCGTAGTGCTGTGTCAAGAAACTGGGAGTACTAATACCTCTTAGTGCTCTGGCACTTTATATTGCTTGCAAAATAATGTCAACTCTAAATGAATCTCCCCGACAGCTGGTTTATTGGATACAAGAGGTACCTGGACATGCCATTGCAAAGTCGGGAAGTGTAACCAATCAAATCCTGCATGTGACTGGAACATGTGTACTTTTGGCTGGTTTGGGGAACACTGTGAATTCAGTGAGTAACTTTTTTTCCTAGAACTCTTACAGCTTTCTAAAACAATTGTGCAATATTTCAACTTGATCCGAAATTGGGCATAGGAGAAATAAAAGAAAGTAAGGTTCCCCTTTCAGACCATGTGGTCTTGTGGGCAGAAAATGTAAAGGTCATTTGTTTCTGTAGCCCTATGGCCATCGGACAAAGACCAATCGTCCCTGGGGGCCAGGGTTTGTATCTCGTCGGAGACTTGGATTGTGATTTTCGGGATTTTTAGGGCGCCCCTGAGTCCACCTAGCTCTAAACGGTGCCTGACTTTACTTTAGAAAAGTAAAGGCGGTTAGGTGTTATATTGGCCAATTGACACCCTGCCCATTAACCGTTGGCTTAAGAAATAGATGAACCTAAAGATTATGAGGTTTGTAAAGAGATTTTACTTACTGTAGTTAATCCAGCGCTGTTCTACGATAGAATGATATTTTGTAAACTGCATTTGTTGATGAATAAATGACTACAAGGGTTTTAAGGTTTCAAAATTGAAACTATCTTAAGCTTTTCAAGTCTCTACAAACGATTCCACCAATGATATGCGCGTGAGTTCTGCAATGCGCATGCGCTAACAAGATTACATTAACATAACTAGCTACTGCTGAAGCCAATGGACAATGCTGAGCCACTATCCACTGTTCAACGCTGTGCTTGATCGGATACCTAATATCGAAAGGGGAATGTCTGTACGCCCAAAGCGAGAGTATATGATAACCTTAAAGAAGGAGCTGCTTTCTGCAAGTGCGATATGGACCAGCTCTGACGTCAGTGCGCCTAATCTGGAATAGAAGAAAATAGCTGTTTGCAAATAGCTTGAAAATAGCTGTTAGCAAATAGCTTCTGGAAAAAACAGCTGCACAAACTCCCACGACAATCGCTGAATACGCTAGTCTAAAAGTCAGAAAGGTAAGAAATGTGTCATAGAAATCAACTGTGAATAGTCAAGGCAGTCATGGCCGGCTCAAACAATTGCGTGGCACTAGGCGAAACGCATAGAGCGGGGCCCAGTCTGGGTAGGGATAAAGATAATAAGTGAATAATTAAGACTTTGTATTAGAAAATAAATTCATCTTTGCTTTCAATTTTATTTAATCAGAGAGAGCAATGACGTTCTATTTTTAAATCACGCGTAGGATTGATGTTTTCCAAATTGAATGACACCCCAAAATGACAATTTTTCGCCTATTTTTATATGAGTTTTTTTTTTAGAAGATTTTAATAATTTCAAAAGATTTCTAAGACTCTTTTTCATTTTTTGCAATTTCAGGAGATTTCTAATACCTCATGAGGTCGCGGTACTGTGTTATAAGTTATGATGGTTTCATTTTATAATTTACACCTAGAACTAACACGAAGCCCATGAAAGTACGGGTCCCACTGCGGTTGTAAAAGTTGTAGTGGGTTATGGACGGCCTTGACGGTATTCCGCAGACATGCAACATTTACGCTTGAAGTTTATAATCGCAGTCAATTCTTGACTTGCATTATTTTGTGGAGAGTCGATATGATTTTCCTTTGTCGTGGACATATGTCCATGTCTATTGGCCTCCTTCAGTCGTAGAACGACTATGGTTCATCTCGCACACTTCCTAGTGTGGCTGTGGAGAGATGAAAGCCTGGGCATTGTTTATGGTCGGAACAATGTCGCCCACACAGCACTTCCCCCTCTCCACGCAGCTGATGTGCTGATGTGACCAAAGGAACGGAATAGCCGATACAGTTTGGGATCAGTAGCGCCGCAGGATCTGCCAGGCTGTAGCACAGTGTGCCACAATCTGCCTATAGGGTCACCAGCTCCTGAATTTTCCTCAGGTTGTCTCCCGTAGCCTTTCCCGCGTTTGGGTATAGCCGCAAGGCAGCGGAGGTTTGGACATATGACAATCTTAATAATAACCATAAGTTAACTCTTTCTCTCCTAATTGACGATACCATCGTTGTAATGACCCCATTAAATAAAATTAATGTTTGATTTTATGAATTTTACTCTGTGTTATATAGAAAGAGAATGCATTCCCTTTTAATCCTTTACCGAACAAAACACTTTCCAATATCAAACGAGAAGATTATTCAATTAAAGTTATAACAGGGTAAAATGCAAATCAGAAAATGAATTATATCCAAACGTGGGAAATAATTACACAGAGAAAGAGTTAACATTTCCCTCCTGTCCCAAAGTTAGCCATAACGTTAAAAAAATATCCCTTCCAGCTAAGTCATTCATCGCTAATTGGACCTCATTCACCTAAAACGATCGGTCACGTGATAACCATTGGTAAAACAGCGAGAAAAAAAAAACTATCACGTGATAAACATTGATTCGAGTCATTTCGTAAATTGTAAAGAAGAGATAAGGAAGCACGTGACTTAATGGTGTTTGATTAGTGAATGAGCTCTATTGGGAGCAGATGTCGTTCAGTATTCTCATCCCCCCCCCCCCGTGTTTTGTTATTGTATTTCCAGTTGATCTGGCCGCCTCGTCTCAAATTCAAATCAACGATTTAATGGACAATAATGACAGCACGTGCAACACCACCAACGGGGAGGATGTGGTAGCCAAATGGGCTACAGGTAAAACAATCTCTTGGGTCAGACTGATCTTTGCTGAAAAAGGTTAGTGGTTTATCCATAATTTTGTTTGTTTGTTTATTAATACGCCCCCACCTCCATTAAATTTTTACTTCTTTTACTATTTTAACTATGAACAGACCTTGATTTTAATTATCTGATTGTATAGGATTTGGCCCTTTGTTTTGTAAAGGGAAAGTAGTCCTTAAGGAACTGCGGGAACGAAATGGCCTAAATTGTGCCCATGTGCCTAAAATTAAGTCAAAATCAAATCAGTGAACATCAATACTGACCAGTGGGAAGACATAGCTCTAGACCGCACCAGATGGAGAGAGACAGTGACCAAGAAAGCTATGGACAGCGAAAGAAGATGGGCCTCAGGAAGAAAAGCGGACAACGCGGAAAATGGCCAGCTCCTCTACCATTGTGGCGAAGACCACCTTTACCTGCGATACTTGTGGACGGGAGTGTCTCTCCAAAACAGGGCTCCACAGCCACACGAGGAAGTTTGCAAGATGAACCATAGTCGTTCTACGACTGATGGAGGCCAATGATGAATACAGGAGTGGGGTGTCTACTGAAAGACTAGTTTCACCTGTTAATTGTACTTGTTTACGTTTTATTCCTAACAGTGTTTTAAGCTAAAGGGCGGCAACTCAAAGTAATAGTAAGGTTATTTAACGGATGTTGGTAATGAAGAATGATTGGTATAAGATCAAAATAGAAACAGGGACGACAAGCCGTGAGATCGCTTCCGCCGCAACGTTGTACATTGAATCTAGTTCTACCACTACCATGTATATAGAATCTAGTTCTACCTCTACCATGTATATAGAATCTAGTTCTACCTCTACGTTCAGGGCGGTCTTAGGCCAATGCAACCTATGCGGTCGCAGTGGGCCCCGCGCTTTCATAGGCCCCGCGCTAATTCAAGGTGTAATTATTAAAATGCAAAAAATATATAAGAAAAATTCCTGAAAATCTCCTGAATTTTTTAAAATCAACTGAAAACTCTAACAAAATTGAAAAATCTCCAGAAAAATATAAAAAAAAAATTGTAATTTGTGGGTGTCATTCATTGTAGAAAACACCAATCCTACGGGCGATAAAAGAAAAAAAGGCATTGTCAGCTTTCATGTAATAAAATGTAATAATCAGGTGAGTTTTTACCGTAATCGGAAGTCCTAATACTTTAGGCCTATTTACCTTTAAAGTCACTGGCCTATAAATATGCCATTTGTTACAAGGTTCGTAACGTACAGATCGTAATTTTTAACTTAGTTAACAATGAATAAAATTCTATGTCGAATATTTTTTTCTTATACTAAATCTTAATTTTCATTTATCCTTATTCCCACACAGACTAGGCCCTGCGCAATTAATTTCGCGTAGGGCCCCGCAATTGCTAGGACCGCCCTATCTACGTTGTACACAAAATCTAGTTCTACCACTACCATGTAAACAGAATCTATTTCTACCATTACGTCGTACACAAAATCTAGTTCTACCATTACGTTGTACACAAAATCTAGTTCTACCATTACGTTGTACACAAAATCTAGTTCTACCACTACCATGTATACAGAATCCAGTTCTACCACTACCATGTATACAGAATCCAGTTCTACCACTACCATGTATGCTATACAGAATCTAGTTCTACCACTACCATGTATACAGAATATAGTTTTACCACTACCAATTACCATGTATATAGAATCTAGTTCTACCACTATGTTGTACATTGAATCTAGTTCTACCAC
>JADKLZ010000166.1:4189361-4201240 GCA_021533235.1 Biomphalaria straminea | reverse complement strand
ATAGATAGATAGATAGATAGATAGATAGATAGAGAGAGAGATATAGAGATAAGAAAAGTAAAGCATATGTATGTATGTATGAATGCATGTATTTATTTATGTATGTATATAGCGTAAAAAAAATCAAAACAGTTTGACCAATCCAAACATATAACAAACAACTTTTTCCCCTATGATGTCGGAGCGATTTTATTACACAAAACGCTAAAAGAATTCGTGCGCCAATGTTTATTTACCCTCGTCAATTCTCTCACGTTGAAAAGAACATATTTAGTCTAACTAGGCCATGTTGACAACGACTTAACCGCTGGATAGTCTAAGAGCTGAGCCGAAGGCTCTTCGAGCTCTAAGTTTGAAAAAAAAACCTGTCTGACTCTCATCCGAGAACAAAAGATCAAACAGTAAAAAAAAAAACCTGCAGACCACAGGCCTGTCTGGGAGGGACCCGAGTCAATGACTATAGGGCATTGCTATTTCCGATACTAATGACACTCCGGCGCATGGACTAGAAATCATGGCCGAAGGCCAAGTAGCACCGGGTGCCACTCCCATATTCCTTCATTATACCAAGCTGACTGTGCCGGATTCGCCATTGATGAGACGGTCCCTTGAGGAACAGCGCATGGATTAGGTGACGGTTTGTGGGAGATTTCTTTCAACCCCGCTACAGTGCAATGGGCAGACTCTCGTCTTTCCCGTAGGCACCCCCACGGGGGTCCTTTTCGTTACTTTTTAGCCTTGCTCACCTCCCCTAGTGAGCCGTTTCCAAGCCGGCGCCACGGTGAGGCAAAGTAGCTTTGCCGGCGCAACGACTTAACCTGCACTAGATCCTAAACACAACTTATTGCAATTGGGCTTGCGTAGTTGTCAAGAACTGACCCTTAACTTTATTTACTTAGTTATTTATTCCACCCTTGGTACTTGCTCTGTGATAAGCGTCATAGAGGATAAGAGCTGTGTTGGTGGGGTGGGGGGGGGAGGTACCTTTCTTTACATTTTATCATTACTACGTTTTAATATTAACATTTCTTTAATGCCCAGAATGCGTTAACTGTGCCAGTGAGGGGAAATGCAACATTTTCACTGGTCGTTGTGACGAAGGATGCAGCCCCGGGTTTACGGACTACGACTGTAGACAGAGTAAGTTGTAGTAATTAATTTTTTCCAGCTAAAACTCAAGCAAAGACCACTCACATATCTATCCCGATAGGGAAACTCATAATCTATTTTGTCCTTTCACCCTGACGTTTATAAGCCGCGGTTATATATATATATATATATATATATATATATATATATGAAAAAGAGCTGGTTTAGGTTGGAGGGGGGATAGAACTTTCTTAATATTTTCATATTGGTAAATCCAATACGCGTTATAGAGTACATAAAAATATTTCCCTTACTTTTATTATCTTTTTATTTGCGCTCTATTATATCAGATGTTGTTTGAATGTTTCTTTACATTGTATAATCGTTAGTTTTTTAAATTTGTATTTCTTTGTGCCCAGAATGCGGTAACTGTGCCGGTGCGGGTTCATGTAACATTTCGACTGGTCATTGTGACGAAGGATGCAGTCCCGGGTATATGGACTACGATTGTAGACTTAGTAAGTTTCAGTTGATACAACTATCAGCCGGCTCCTTTACCACCAAAGCGAAAGCAGTCTAAACCTGCGATATTTGTGAATGTGAATGTCTCTCCAAAATAGGGCTAACCTTACTATTATTATAATAAATGAAACAAAAAAAGGTTTCTTGTATAAATTTTGTAATGATTTATTTTTAAAAACAAATGTGAGTAATATTACACCTTTTGAATTATTCAAAAAAAGATTTATTATAAAACAAGATTACAAAGAGAGTTTGTGTTATCCCACAAACTCAGAAGCGGCCCTCGTCGGATCCATATTCGCAAGTAATATTCAAGACGTGATTTAGTTTTGTTTGCCAAAAGTAATAATGTTTCAAAGATTCATTTGCCATTGTAATTTTTAGCGGCCCCCGTAAGGGGAAAAAGCCGCTATTAGGTTTGTGCAAAATGTCCGTCTGTCCGTCTGTCCGTCTGTCCGTCTGTCACACTCAGGGCGCCGAAACTAGAAGAGATACGAAAAATATTTTTTCACCATTAAATGCGGCTTGAAAAGTTTAGGTGCAACGGCTACTTTTAGTTTACTAAAAGCAAACCGTTTAATTTATAAAAATTATTATGCAAGCGATTTTTTAATAATAAAACACCAATTGTGAAGCAATTAGGTAAATTTAAGGGAGGATATGCTACTATAAGAAATGCTTCTGGCATGTAGATATCATGCACATTTTTTAAAATGAACTTTTAGCAGCGGCATTCGTGTACTAGCGTAAAGCCCGGAAATGACATGATTCTAAACTAATTTCTTATTTTTAAAAAAAAATCAGATTTAAAAAAAAAAATTGTTTAGTGCCCCCATTAGAATAAAACAAGCATATTTTTGTGCGTTTTGTCTGTTGGTTGGTCTATCCGTCACAGTTAGAAAAAACACTAAAGGCTTTTGAAAATATGATTTAACCTTTACTGTTTTTTCAGAAATATTGCGATAGTTTAAGGATAGGAGCACACAGGAATTGAGCCAGGGACTTAGAAGGAACATCCGAATTATCTTGCGAATAGGCGGATCTGACAGGGATCCGACTCCGACAGGGGCCGCCTCTGAGTTTGTGTATCACACAAACTCTCTTTGTAATCTTGTTTTTTTCTGTTTTGCATGTTTCTGATGTTCTTTCAAAGTTTAAGAAAATTTACTTTATTGTCCAAACACCCCTCTGAACGACGAGAGGTGGCAGCGAGTAGGGTATGAGCCAGAGACCGTTGAAATAATCAGCCCACCACTCTAGCTGCACGACCAGGCATTGCTGTTAACGTAATAAGAAACTAGTAGCCCATTATTGATAAAGCTATATATTACACATAAAGGCATATAATCTACCGGATATGTAAAATCATCTTTTGGCTTCGATTTGTAATTTTAAAAAAAAGAAAAAGAGCTTGTACTTCGACAACGTCTGCTTGATGTCCTAACACAGTTACCAACAGAGTTATTGGCCTTTTCATTGAAATAGAACTAAAATTAGGATGTGGGAGGCGCGGTGACAGAGCGGTAAAGCGCATGGATTCTGAATTGTGGGTCCCTGGTTCAATTCCTGGTGAAGACTGGGATTTTTATTTCGGGATTCTTGGGCACCTCTGAGTCCACCCAGCTCTAATGGGTACCTGACATTAGTCGGGGAAAAGTAAAGGCGGTTGGTCGTTGTGCAGGCCACATGACACCCTCGTTAACCGTAGGCCACATAATCAGATGGCCTTTACATCATCTGCCCTATAGACAGGGCCGGTCCTAGCAATAGCGGGGCCCTATGCGAAACTGATTGCGCGGGGCCTATTTTGTATGGGAATAAGGATAATAAGTGAAATTTTGATCTGTACTTTACGAACCTTGTAACCAATGTCATATTTATATGCCAGTGACTATAAAAGTAAATAAAGTATTGGAACTTCCGATTAAGGTAAAAATTCGTCCGATTATTACATTTTATTACATTAAAGCTGACTATGCCTTTTTTCTTTTATCGCTCGTAGGATTGGGGTTTCCCACAAATGACAGTTTTGCCTAATTTACTGGAGATTTTAAAGAGTTTTCAAGAGATTTTAATAAATTCAGGAGGTATCCAGGAATTTTTCGTATATATTTAGCAATGTAATAATTACACCTTGAATTAGCGCGGGGCCTATGAAAGCGCGGGGCCCAATGCGATCGCATAGGCTGCAGTGGCCTAAGACCGGCCCTGCCTATAGACCACACGGTATGAAAAGGAACTTTTTAGGATAAGGATGTAGATCTACCTAAACTGAACTTCTGATTAATCACTCTTAATATCTATATCTACTAGATCTTAATTATTTTTTTTGTATTTGTAGAGATTAATTCCAGAAATAATAACACGACGGTACATGAATAAAGTATAAGCGACTTGAAACTTAGGAATGTACTGTAATATAAAATATTAAAGTGTAAAATACTGTTTTGTAGAAACAGAAATTTAGACATTTAACATACTTTAATCAGGGCGGCCGTAGCAGTAGGCGGTGCCCGGGGAGAGTGAGTAAGGCGGGTCTCAATGTGAGTGCAATTATGCGGGCCTTTGGGTCTGTGAGCAGTAAGCGTTGACTTTTTATACCATTCTACATCACACCAACAACCTCGTCCTTCTATACTGTCTCGACAGTCTTATATCTTATTGTTACTAAACATAGTACCTAACTTTGGTACTGTACTATTGATCTTTTGACTATGTACTTGTCCTGCAGTTAGCATGATTTTGTTCCCAGCGCACTGATATTTAGTTCCTATAGATGAACGTAACTACTTATTCGGAAAAATATGTATTGCATGAAAAAAAAAATAACGAAATAGATAATAGTAAAAAAGCGAAATGTTTAACTCTTTTTCTCCGTAATTATGTTTTCACATTCTGATGGACTTCATTTTGTTCATTACTACTTCACTACCATGTTATGATTAAACTTCCATAACTTTTTCCTTTGTTAACAGAGAATGTTGTAGTTGGTATAGACTTAAAGGGAAATGTATATTCTTTCAATATAACACAATGTAAAGTTTATAAAATTAAATATAAATTTTGTTAAATGAGGTCAAATCAACGATGGTAGCGTCAATGAGGAGAGAAAGAGTAAAAAAGCCAAGAAAGGTCTAGAAGATTTTACTATTAAAACCAAAGTGAGCTAATCATTGTGCATGACGTCAAACACATTTATTCCTGTAAGTTTTTGAAATAAAAATGTGTTTAGCCATTGGTGGTTGCTCTTTGACAATCTGAATCATTCAAGGATTGATATAAAAACAAATAAACTACTTGCAGATTGCATTTGGGGATTCAATTTATTTGACTGTTTAGAACCGTGTCCAAAAAATTGTTTAAGTACAAGATGTTGTATTGATGAAAAGAGTTAGTTTTGGTTGTGTCGGGAAGAGAGAGCTATTTCTTGATATTTTGCCAATATGTAAATCCAGTACATAGTATAGAGTACATTAATATTTCTCTTACTTGTATTATTATCTTATTTTTTTGTTCTTCTTTATTATACCAGATTTTGTTGGGACGTTTCTTTATATATTTTAATACTGTTTGTTTTCAATTTACATTTCTTCGTGCCCAGAATGCGGTAACTGTTCCGGTGAAGGGAAATGTAACATTTCGACTGGTTATTGTGATCAGGGATGCAAACCCGGGTACACGGGTTACGATTGTAGAACGAGTAAGTTTTAGTAATTACAATTTTTAGTTAAAACTCAGGCCTAAGTCACTCACCGTCATCTATCTGTCCCGATGGTAGAAACACATAATTTGTCCCCCTTACCGCCCCCTTTGGTGCCAAGCGCCCCCCTACCGCCCCTTTGGCTCCCAGCACCCCCTAAAATCTCGAAAACGCCCCCCAAGGGGCGAATATCGCCACCGTTGAAGACCACTGTTTTACGTTGACATTTATTAGCTGTATATCAGGTATGTCAAACTGGGCTTTCGGAGGCCGCATGCGGCCCGCGACCACCTTGTATGCGGCCAGCTTGGCCACCTAAAAATTATAAAAATAATGTTAAACTATTACGCTGGAAAACAAGGGATGACAAGCTACTTGAATTGAAAAATAGTATTTGTTAAACTGAACATTGATGGTGAGTCTGCAGTGAAAGCAAGTTACATTTTGTCAAACTTCATTGCAAACCATTGCAAGTTACATTTTGTCAAACTTCATTGGAAACCATTGCAAGTTACATTTTGTCAAACTTCATTGGAAACTATTGCAAGTTACATTTTTTCAAACTTCATTGCAAACCATTGCAAGTTACATTTTGTCAAACTTCATTGCAAACCATTGCAAGTTAAATTTTTTCAAACTTTATTGCCAACCATTGCAAATCATTTAATAAATGTGATTTTAGAAAGGAGTGCGTTGCTAAAGCCGAAGTAATTTTTCCAGAAAAGATGAAAACATTCAAAGAAATAGCGTTAACTAGTGACACTGTAGATCAGGGGTCTCAAACACGCGGCCCGCGGGCCACATGCGGCCCGCGAAACTATTCTGTGCGGCCCGCGACCACGTCCGCGAATTCAAAAAAAAAAGATAAAATTTACAATGACCACATATAATCCGTGTAATGATTTACAGCTGCACCATACAACGTAGCCTACGTAGACATTATGAAACATCGCATCGAGAACAGTATGCTGGACTGTCCGGCAAACTGCGCGAGGAAAAAGTCTATTACTTAAAAGCATCTATCAGCAAACGAAAACACTTTTTTGCACGCATCAACACTGCAAGCGAAGATTCTGTGAAGGCAAGCTTTGCTATTAGCGAGATGATAGGCATCACGACCATTCACTGAAGGCTAGTTTGTAAAATAGTGTATGCTACACACGTGTGAAATTATCTGCCCCGAGAAAAAGACGCTCTTGGAAGGCATAATTTTGTTTGCGAACACAGTTGCAAGCAGGATCACCGAGTCAGAGACAAATAGTCAACAGCAACGGTTTGCCGCTGCAAAAGACTTTGACTTTGTAGCATATTCCATTGCATTGGACGAGTCTACTGGTGTAACAGACACCGCATACTGTGCCGTATTCATTCGTGGTGTCGACGAAAACTTGAACATTGTTGAATAGCTATTGGACTTACTACGCATGAAAGGAACGACGACTGGACGCGACGTGTTTCAAGAACATTAAGCTTGTATTGAAAGGTGTGGGCTACTGTGGAAAAAAAACTTATTTCTTCGGCTACGGACGGCGCACCAGCAATGTCTTCAGAGAAGGTTGATGTTGTTGGAGTAATTGTAGAGAAACGGAATCTGCTCAGCTTGGCGGAACCTTTTGCAGGCATACACTGCATTCTGCACCAAGAAGCACTCTGTGGCAAAAATCTACAAATAAAGAACATGATTGATGTTGTCGTGAAGACGGTGAACTTCATAGTTCACGGGGACTCAATCACAGACAGTTTGTGTCATTTCTAGCTGATTTTGAAATGGAATACGGAGAGTTGCTGTGATCATACTGAAGTCAGATGGTTGAGTCGTGGAAAAGTGCTGCAGAGTTTTTTTGAACTGAGACGGGAAATAGCTCAGTGACCCAATGCTTTTGTCGGATCTTGCTTTTCTTTCTGGCATCACGAAACATCTCAGTGCTATCAATATACAACCACAGGGCACAAAGCAGCTGATTACCGTGATGTTTGACCGTATCAAATCATTCAAATCAAGCTGACTTTGTGGGCCACTCAGCTGGAAGATGAAAACCTGGCCCATTTCTCTTTTCTACAGAGCATACGGTTGAACCACATAGCCTGAAAGAATACGTAGACATCCTCTCCAGACTACTGGAAGATTTAGAATACCGCTTTAAGCATTTCGAACCACAGTTTTTCCTTGTTACCACTCCATTAGCAGTTGACGTGAAAAACGTTCCAGAGGAAATCCAGATGGAACTAATGGACCTGCAATGTGACTCTGTTCTGAAGCAAAAATACTCTGATGTTGGGGTACCAGATTTCTACTACTTTCTTCCCCGACAGAAGTTTCCAAACTTATTCTGCGCAGCTGCTAGAATTTTAGCGATGTTGGGAGTACGTACGTTTGCGGACAGTTTTTCTCAGGAATGAAGAGATCAACAAAACAGCATTACGATCAAGACTGACTTATGAGCATCTGAGAGCAACCTTAAGGCTTGCCACTACACGCGTCTTCAGGCCTAACGTCGATGGTCTGGTATCTGCCAAACGTTCTCAGATGAGTGGACAGAAACACGAGTGACGAGCCATCTGCAGTAGGCCTAGTAATTATAGTTTCTGCTTTTTCATTAGTGACAGAGACAACGTCAACTTTTTTTTTGTAAAATAATTAAACTGCATGTACATGTAATAAACTAACCTAAATGTAATGACTAATTACAAAACTTTATTTTAGCATTTAACTGCAGTGACAGTAGTGTTCGTAAAATATTATACAATAAATTCTCTTTTCGTTGTGCGGCCCGCCGACTGGTTGTTACTTTCGACTGCGGCCCACATGCTGATATGAGTTTGAGACCCCTGCTGTAGATAAAATAAATGACATGTCAGTCAGGTTGCGTGAACAATTAAAGAACGAGAGAGCTGATTTTGAATTATTTATGAGTCAACTGATGTAACGGGCGTAGCACAGTTGGGTATATTCATAAGGACCTGTGACAGGATTGTCGAGATACACGAGGAACTACTTGAGCCCTGTTCTATGCCTAACACCACAACAAGCGAGGATATTTTTGAGAAATGACAGGGGGTGATAATGCAGTACAATCTATCTTTGGTAAAGCTAGCTAGTCTAACAAGGTATGGCGCACCAACTATGAAATGAAAAAGTTTTAATGCAAAGTTATTTGCAGAAAATAAGAGAGACTGATTTTCAGTGTATCATTCACCAAGAAACATTCTGGGCACAGCAATTACAGTTTCAACATGTCATAAGACCGGTTTCAGTCGCTTCTCAATTTTATTCGTGTCCTTGTTTTTAATGCTCACCAATTTTCAATGTTTCTGAATGACATTGGACATGAATTTGATTGTGTTCGATACTACACAGAAGTCCGCTGGCTCTCTCTCGTCATTAAGTAATGAAGAGACTTTTTGCACTGCGTGAGGAAATCGTATTGTTTCTGAACATGAAAGGTGAACCTGTTGAACATTTCCAAAGTGACGAATGGGTTCAGGATTTGGTATTTGCAGTTGATCTCACTGGTCACCTGTAAGATATAAATTTGAAACTTCAAAGTAAATACAAAATTATCACAACTGCGCAATCATGTGAAATGCTTTCAAGCAAAATTACGACTGTGGATAAACCAAATATGAAGAGAAAATGTTCACGTCTCAACGTATCAGGAACTAAATAGATTAAATACGGTTGCGACATTTGGTGAATGTCTTACACCTAGATCCGTTAGTAGATGCTTTCAATTACCGTTTGCGTTACCTCGTTTCATAAGAGCAAGAGTTTTCGTGGTTAGTATCTTCATTCTCATTTGATTCTGATTTCTGCTGGAAATGTGCAACTAGAGCTGATAGAATAGCAGTCAGATTCTTAGCTGAAATCGAAGTAGGCCTATATTAAATTGGCTGTGCCAAAAGTTTAGTTATTTATCCTGAACGGTACGTTGAATTTCGGAAATTTGCAGCCAGAATTGTAGCTATGTTTGCATGTACTTGTCTCTGTGAGCAATTCTTTCCCATAATGAAAGCTACAAAAACACCTCACCGTTCGAGATTATCTGATCAAAATTTGTCATCTGTGACGAAGCGTCAGTTGTTAACATACTTCAACCTGACATTAATAAAATGGTATCCCAGGAAAGATGTCAAGCATCAGGTCAAAGAAAATAATGTGTAATAATGTGTAATCATAGTAATTTTGTATTGATAAATAGTACTACAAATTTAGCTAAGGGACAAAATACGCCATTAACTATTGTATTCTATTGTATTATTTCTAATTTACATAAAATTAGAATTTTTTTTTGTTTTTGCATCTGATTTTTTGCTGCGGCCCCTCAGGTCATATAAGTTTTCAATGTGGCCCATAACCTAAATGAGTTTGACATGCCTGCTGTATATAAAACACCCTTGGTTCTTGCTCTGTGACGAGCTTAATGTCATAGAGGAAGAGGGGGGTGTTTGGTGGGAGGGGGGAGAGAACTGTGTTTACATTGTGTTATTTTTAGTTTTCAACTGACATTTCCTTATGCCAAGGATGCGGTAACTGTGCCGGTGAAGGGAAATGTAACATTTCCACTGGTTCTTGTGACGAAGGATGCAAACACGGGTACATGGACTACAACTGTAAACGAAGTAAGTTATTTGTACAGCAGCTTAAAATAGAAGAATGTTAATACTATAATATAAAAATATAGAATATTGTACTGTTGAGGATTAAGAGACTGTAATATAAAAATACAGAATATTGTACTGTTGAGGATTAAGAGACTGTAATATAAAAATATAGAATATTGTACTGTTGAGGATTAAGAGACTGTAATATAAAAATATAGAATATTGTACTGTTGAGGATTAAGAGACTGTAATATAAAAACATTGAAATACTGTACTGTTAAGGATAAATATACTGTAATATGCAAATTTAGATTACTGTATTGCTAAGGATTTACATACTGAAATTTTTGAAATTTAAAATACTGTACTGGGATTAAGATACTGTAATAAGGAAATTAAAAATACTTGTATATCTTATACGGGACTCAATGGAAGCACAAATATTTGGGCCTGTTAGCAGTAAGCGTGGATTGTTTATACAATTGTACATCTCACCTACAACCTCGTCCTACTCTAATGCCTCATTCGTCTTTTTTTTACTAAACATAGT
Source organism: Biomphalaria straminea (assembly GCA_021533235.1). NCBI lineage: Eukaryota > Metazoa > Mollusca > Gastropoda > Planorbidae > Biomphalaria > Biomphalaria straminea. The sequence goes on along the minus strand of JADKLZ010000166.1, from coordinate 4,190,777 downwards.
TTAGTAGAATGGAAGACCACCCCCTAAACGACTCTTGTATGGCCAACTAAGCGAAGGAAAGCGCTCGCAAGGTGGTCGAAGAAAGCGCTTCATGGACACCCTCAAAGCTTCTCTTAAAGCGTTTAGCATAGACCCAGCCACCTGGGAGACAGAAGCACATGACAGAGCATCATGGCGTTGCGCTGTGAAGACTGGCGCACAAGATGCTGAGGAAAAGAGAACAACGTTGGCAGAAGAAAAACGCCAGAGATGAAAAGCAAGGATAATGTCACTAGCTCTAGCTGGAAAAACCTACCCAGTGTGCAGCCAAACATTCCGGGCTCACATATGTCTCACCTGCCATATGAGGAGGCATAAAACCCTTTATAAAGCCCTCAGCCCCCTGAATGACAAAGTGATCATCATCGAACTACGATGGACGAATTATATACTAGACATATTACCTTACCTTGGTACATGTAGCTCCTGCTTCGTGATCGAAGTTGAGCACATTTCTCATTTTCTATGGACTCGAAGATGAGCACAATTCTCATTTCCTATGGACTTGATGATGACTGTATAGTCCAATCCTCGTTTTAAAAAGCCGGCCACATGGCTGAGTTAGGTCGGTTGCAGTTGGGACTGCTTCTTCTCTCAGCTTTTGGTTCGTCGCTCTTTTGCCCTTACTACTCTTCTTGTTTCAAATCTTGAGACTCCGAGACTCACAGCTTCACTCCATGAGGAGTGATCGAGAGCTAATGCTTCCCAGCCGCGAATGTCGATATCGCATTTCTTCAAGTACTTCGGTACTTGACCATTGGGCTTTGTAATTGTCCTGCATGTTAGATTTTGCTAACATGATCTTGTTCCCGGCGCTCTGATATGGAGTTAGCATAAATCAACGTATGTACTTATTCAGTAACACTTTGCATGGAAAAAAATCAACAACATAGATAATAATGAAAGCGAAATTTCAAAAGGCCAAGTAAGGTCTAGTAGATTTTACTATTCAAGCCATGGAGAGTCCTTGTGCATGAAGTCACAAAAATGTATTTCTCTTTTATTTTGAAATAGAAATATATGTAGCCATTGGTTGTTGCTCTTTGATAAGCTGAATGTCATAGAAAAAAAAGGTCTGTTTTTGGTGGGGGGGAGAGAACTTTCTTTATATTTTGCCAATTAGTAAATCCAGTAACTATTATAGGGTGCAATACTATTTTTCGTACTGTTGTTAGTGTTATTTTTGCTTCTATAATAAAAGATATTGGGTCGTTTCTTTATATTTTTGTTATTACTAGTTTTCAATTTGCATTTCTTTATGCCCAGGGTGCGGCTACTGTACCGGTGTGGTAAATTGTAATATTCTAACTGGTCTGTGTGAGCAAGGATGCAGACCTGGGTACATGACTTTCGACTGTAGACAGAGTAAGTTTCAGT
>JADKLZ010000166.1:4133194-4146353 GCA_021533235.1 Biomphalaria straminea | reverse complement strand
CACTAGTTAAACATCAAGGAAATAGAACATTACACTAGTTAAACATCTAGGAAATAGAACATTACACTAGTGAAACATCTAGGAATCATTATCATGTTTATTGTCCTAGAATTAATATTGTAACATTTTAAATCATAGATATTGTATCGCGCACGTCCCGGTGTATTTGAAAGACATTTTCGTTTATATTTAATAGTTTCACCATTGTTTTATAGTCCATATTATTGAAACTAATATTTCCATTATGGAATAACTCTTAAAAATGGATTCCGAAAAAAGAACTTCATACAAATTTTTTTTTAATTCAATTATAAGAAGAAATATTTTTTTAGTCAAAAGATAATTTCATATTAATCATTTCGTAATTTAACATAAAGCTTGGGCAATCCTTATCACGTGAAATATCAGGATTACGATTTTTATAACTATACCCTAAGAGCAGTTACTTTAGAATTTTTTTTTTACGGTTGGGGGTCGGCGCATGGTGGGAAGTAATAAATAGGGGTCACTGAGCTAAAAAGGTTGAGAACCGCTGTACAGTTAAATGATAACCTATTAATGAGTAGTTTCATAAGGTTTTCAAGGTTTTTTCAAAGTAATTTGATTCTGTTTGGGATCTGTTGATAACGACATATCGTCCATTTTCACTCTGTGTATCTTTCATGTGGTATCTGTAGCGTTCACTAGCGAACAGCTTGGTTGTAATTATAGACAGTGCTGATTGGTCGAACCTGTCGAATAGGCAGATTTATTGTCATTGAAATGTTCTCATTAGGTTTTAATGTTAGTAAAGTTTATATGTTACGTAAATGAAAATTTAACATTTATAATTATATATTTAATTAAAATATTTTTGTGAAATTAATTATGAAAAATGAAAAATATTGCTGTAAATCCGCTCCTGGGCCGACACTGATGGTGCGCGCTAGAGCACCGTTCAACACTAGTAGGGGAAGACATGTAGATGTGATAGGAAGGACTGTTATAGCTCCGGCTATGGATCTGCAGGTTATTGGTGTTAAGGGTTAAGTGCCGTCCTGCATGATACCAGTGAACTGTTTGGAGGACCTAGAGCGACACTTGTAATTGTGTCCGTGGTCTGTTCTAATGTTATTTAGGATTTGTAGAACTTATGACAATACTCACTGTGACCTGATAGCTAAATTCCATGAAGTGATAAATTATTGTAAACAAAAAACGGTTATATTAAGCGTAGTTGTTTCAATCAGTTAGGATCAATCATAAAATTAACTTTGTAATAGATCTTAATTAGCGATAATAAATCTTTGCGATTATATATTATATTTTGACCAATAGTTTTTGTTTAGAGCTATTTCATGGTTTTAGTATTTTTAAATAGTTATGATCTTATCCCTTGTCTGGAGCTGTTGGAAAGAGATGGGAAGAATGAAGAGTAACTGGGTGATCGCATTTTAAATGCATTTATATAATATGGGGAGAAATAGGAGTAACTGGGGGATCGCATTTTAAATCATTTATATAAAAAAAAGGAGAACGACCTGAATTCGAACTCCAGGTCGAAAGTCTTCTGCTCTTTCGTATGTCAGTACATTGACCACAGTGCTTATGAAAATAGAAAATTTGATACTTATCTAATGTTAGCTTTAAAATTTTCGCTCTACAAAGTATAGAGTGGACTTATTCGACTTTAACCATCTCATCAGTCAAGTAAAATATTTTCCCTTGTTCGCAATACCAAACAAAATAATTTATTACCAATAGTTAATTAACTAAAAAAATGTTTGGTATCTAAAACAAAGAAAAGCAATCGTAATTGACTCAAACGGTGGTATAAGCTGAATTATTCCCCTTTCTCCTTTATATTACAGCAACCATCAGCAGTCTAATTAACTTTTCCATCACCTGCTGGTATGGTAATACTTCACTGGCGCACAAAGCTTTAAAATAAATAGACTAATTTTAAAAAAGCATCGTATATCACTCGAACACAGCTATCATCTCTTGAAGAGCTTTTTCATGAAAGATGCCTTTTCAAAACACTCACGATTCTTAAAGACAACCTGCACCCATTAAAACAATGTTACATAAGATCTGAAAGAAGTGGTCGTCTGCTTTCCATTAGGACTAAAACAGAAAGATTTAAAAACTCGTTATCGAGAAGTACATAGAAGTCTAATTCATAAAGCGCTTGTTGATGACTATATGTTTTAGTGTGAATGTTGTTCGTATTTTCATGTTTAGTGTTATTGTACAGTAGTTACACCGAAGTTTTTACTTGCAGTCTAACTGAATTTCCATTTGATTGTATCAGTAAAAATTATCTAATTTTATCTCTTATCTTATATTAGGCTTAGTGAACACAAGCATGAAATAGAAACAACAGAAAACTCTACAATCCTCCATGTTCATGGACACCTCGCTAGCAGAGTGGTTACCGCGTTGGCTTTAGAAGCCTTAAAAAACTTTAGCCTACAAGTTCGAATTCCTTTTCTTTTAAATGCATTTAAATGCGATCACTTAGATACCCCATTGATTTCCCCCCCCCCCTCCTTTTTTTTCCAACTGGTCCAGACAAGTGATAGGATCATAGTGTATTGAGAAAGCTAAAAGCATGAAATTGCGCTAAATAAAAACAATTGGTTAAACTAATTCTAATCGCACTGATATATTATTGTTACTTTACTTGGTCTAGATCTTTTACAAATTTAATTACATGACTAACTTTTACAAGAAATGTAGAATGCATTGCTTGGAATGTTGTGCCCTACCAACCTGTGGCACATATGAATTTCTTTCTTTGGAATATTGCAGTCTACACTGTTCTCCTTGGTAAGTGGACAGAAACAATCTTTCTCAAAGCCACACTTTGCCCAGGGTTCCAGTACAGCTCTGACTATAAATGGTGTTTGTTTAAAGACAATAATTCCACTTTGTATTTGCGTGTAGTTTAGAAAAGCACAAGGCAAGTCTCCCATGTAGTCAAACATCTAGGAAATAGGAATAGAATATTACATTAGACAAACATTTAGGGAATGGAGCAATAACATTAAAGAAGGGGAGAGAACACTACGCTATTCAAATAACTCAGAAATAATAGTAGAATATTAGAACTTACTAGAACTTCTAGAAAATAGAACATTAGACTAGCGAAACATTTAAGAAATAGAACATTACACTAGTGAAACATTAAAGAAATAGAACATTACACTGTGAAACATTAAAGAAATAGAACATTACACTAGTGAAACATTTAAGAAATAGAACATTACACTAGTGAAACATTTAAGAAAAAAAATAGTAGTGAAACATTTAAGAAATAGGACATTACGTTAGTGAAACATCTAATAAATAAAACATCACACTGGAGTAACATCTAGGAAATAGATTGTTACACTAGTGAAACATTTAAGAAAATCAATTCTGTCTTCTTTTTTCTTCTTCTTCGTTTTCATGATCAACTCACTCGCTTGGAGTGTAATCTTGTATATTTTTTTTATCTCATACTGTTAGTTCAAGTTGTAATTTTGCTCAATTATTCAATATCAATGACAACATGTGAATCAATCAAAACATTGGTCAATTTTTTTTAAATAACTTAGTCGTTGTTAATTAATAATATACTCAGAAAGTCACAAAGATAAAGGCACATTCCTCGTCCCATATGCTAGGACAAATCTGTACAAATGCTCCTTCTTCCCTAGTGCCATTAGAGCATGGAATGGGTTGCCTGAGCTAGCCAGGAAAACCAGTGACTTGGCAGAATTTAAGTCACTGGTTAATATGCATGACGCGTAGGACGTAGTCATCTTCTTTTTGTGAATTGGCTTCATTTCTTTGTGTTTTAGATCTAAATCAATAGTTCCTAGTAGGTGAATTGACTAGACTTAGAGTACAAGTGGGAGAGATCAAAGTACTTGCCCCTTTCAATGTCGCTGCTGGGATGTTGTGCATCCAGTTAGCTCCCCATAGCTGTAAACCTAGTTTATCTCCCCTGTCGAGTAACTCTAGAACTGTGTCTTTCCAAGAGATTGAGGCGTCTTGATAGACAACAAACTTGTTCGCCTTCATCATGGAAGCCTGAGTTTATGTATAGAAATATAAGAAACATGAAGTATTTGAAGAGGAGGCACTAGAAACATGACAAACTAGACACTAACCGTAACGAACAGCGGTTGCCACACAAACTAGTTAACTATTACCATGACTATGAGTGGTTTCCATAAAACTAGTTGACTATTACTATGACTATGAGTGGTTTCCACACAAACTAGTTGACTATTGCCATGACTATGAGTGGTTTCTATACAAGCTAGTTAACTATTACCATGACTATGAGTGGTTTCCACACAAACTAGTTGACTATTACCATGACTATGAGTGGTTTCCATACAAACTAGTTGACTATTACCATGACTATGAGTGGTTTCCATACAAACTAGTTGACTATTACCATGACTATAAGTGGTTCCCACACAAACTAGTTGACTATTACCATGACTATAAGTGGTTTCCACATAAACTAGTTGACTATTACCATGACTATAAGTGGTTTCCAGGTGTAACATCCTCGCTCTTTAAAGAAACTTGGAAACTTTTCAAATGGAAACACTACCACGTGACACCCAATCAACAAACTAGTTGACTATTGCCATGACTATGAGTGGTTTCTATACAAGCTAGTTAACTATTACCATGACTATGAGTGGTTTCCACACAAAATAGTTGACTATTACCATGACTATGAGTGGTTTCCATACAAACTAGTTGACTATTACCATGACTATGAGTGGTTTCCATACAAACTAGTTGACTATACCATGACTATAAGTGGTTTCCACATAAACTAGTTGACTATTACCATGACTATAAGTGGTTTCCAGGTGTAACATCCTCGCTCTTTAAAGAAACTTGGAAACTTTTCAAATGGAAACACTACCACGTGACACCTGCACGCTTTTATTGTCTGAAATAAAAAAAAAAAGAGATCTATTTTTTTATTTTTTTTTTTTGGCGGGAACGGGTATTTTCTGGTTGAGTTTTCCGATATATCTAGTATACAGAAGTTAAAAATCTATGGCCATATTACAAGATCTTCGGGGCTCGCAAAGACCTTCCTTCAAGGAACAGTACCAGGAAAAAGAAAAAGAGGCAGACAGAAAGCGATGGGAGGACGACATAAAAGAATGGACGGGCCTGCGCTTACAGGACGTTTTTACTAATACAAAAGACAGATAGCAATGGAGAAAACGGTCGGCGAATCTTACATGGAGCCCCAACGGTCCAACAGACTAAGGGATATGTAAAGTATACTAGTTAAGTCTTTTAGTCGTCTATATGTCCTTTTTTTAATTAGCCTACTATTAAAAATATTTTTCAAATACCTTTTCTCTTTGTTCCGGGGTGAGTCCAATATCAAAGATCACAAAAGTCATGTTTTTGACTTTAGGGTAGACAACTGTGTGCAGATTGTGAACTGACGCTTGTGTTTCATAAAAGTGGTTATCGGACGTGGCTGTTACAAAGATGACATCACTGACTGGAATGGTGGAGGAGAGATCAACCATTTGTTGACGATTCTGTTCTGTTAATGTCAACTTTGGTGATAAGATGTCCCATATTCTTTCTCTAGGATTTTGGCTCAGTGGTCGGAAGCAAGTCTCTGGCCGACAAACTAAAAATGACAACAAAACGTTTAAAAAAAAACATGCACTTTATCAGAAAGATTCAAATCATTCAATGTACTAAATTATGTATATTTTCGTCATTTATCGATACATTAACGTATATTGTAACAGATAGGGCCTACAAACTGAAGCTAAACTTTAAATGTGTAAATATATGCTGTAACTGTACAGATCTGTTAAGTGCATTTTTATTAATGCATCAGAGAATACGGAAGAAGCTCCATTGAAATCCTCTACCCAAAAGCTTCCTTTAATTTAAATCCGGCCCTGATTTTCACTAAATAAAAAAAAGTACTAATTATAGAAATATACTTCATAAATAATTCCTCTCTCCCCCTATACCCCATCGGTAGTTTTACAAAGTTAATGTCATTTTATTATTTCAGCTTAACGTTTTCACGAATTGTTATTTGAAATATTCAAGTTACCGTTCCATATGTTGTCACACTTGGCAGTGACGTAACTTGATGACATGTCAGTTTTCTGTTTCAACATTTGAATCAGTGATTCTGTCATAGTCTCAACCAGGTCGACATTTTTTGGAGGGCTTGGTGGAAGGCTTGGTGGAAGGCTTGGTGGATGTATTAAACTCTTGACCTCTTGGCAATTGCTTTGACATTTTTCTCTCGGAACTAAAAAAAAAGTTTGTTAGTTAGATACTTTTGTAAACATTATTTCTCATCTTATCTTATCTTATCTTATTAGTTACACAAGTTTCTTCAAAAGAGAAAATAATTAAGCCCTACCCGTTAATCTAGTCTTGCATGTTAATTACTTGGTTATCATGGCTGATTCAGGCAACCCATCCATCTTTCTATGCTCTAAAGTCGAAAGGTTTTGGGTACTAAGTAGCACATTAAAAAACTATTCCTAACATTGAATAAAAATTGTGCCTGCGTGACTTTCTTGGTATTTTATTGGATTGTTGTTGTATTATTCATACTGTACTTCACTCATTTATTGTTTAGCTTCCATCTCATTATATAGGAAGAAGACTAACAATTTGAAACGATAAAGACATATTACATACATTATACCAATTACCAAAGCATATTTGTAAAATTTATTAGAATCTTCTTATAGGAAAATGCATAGGCCCTAAACTGATATAAAAATTTAAAAACCTTCTTCGAATCATCAAATGGAAGAATAAGTCAACAATGGTATGATTTAACTATCAGACACTCTGTATAGAAACACAATCGTTCATTTTACCACATTAAATTAAATCAATTTTTGGCTTTATAAACTTGAAATTGTGTTGTACAAAATGAGTACACATTCTCCTACAATTCTATAACAAAAGTGATGTTTTCTAATAACCAACAAAAATGTTATTGAAGTTTAACCATAACAGGGTAGGACGTGCTAATGTGACAAGTGACTTCACACACAGCCAACGGGGTCACGGAGGTCACGCTTCAGAACGTGGATAATAATAATTTTAAAGTTACATCTGTAATTTATGAGATAAGATAGTTCCCCTTTTAGACTTTGTGGTCAATAGGGCAGATGATATAGAGGGCATCTGTTTCTTTGGCCTACGGTAAACGAGAGTGTCATGTGGCCAGCACGACGACAAACCGCCTTTTCTTTTCACCAACTAATGTCAGATACCCATAAGAGCTGGGTAGACTCAGAGAGCCCAAAGATTCCGAAATTGGAAATCCCAATCTTCACAAGGATTCGAACCCCGGACCAAGATTCGGAAGCCAAGCGCTTGAGTTGCCTCCCTGAAAGCTATACATATATTTGTAACTAAGTAACAAAGTTCAATGACATCTACTTACATATTAGCTTAATATCGAGATTGATGTATATACAGTAGGCTGTCAAACCAATTAAAACCAATGCCACCAACAGATATGCCTTCTTAGTGAATCGGATCCTTAAAATAGAAAAAAAGATTTTCTTGGTTTTGTGTGTTCGAAGGAATGATCTTTTTAATTTTACATGTTTCTTCAGAATTTTAGATTATTACATCCTAGCCCAAGCATCACTCAAGACAATGAGGGATGGCGGTGAGCTGGATTCAAACCCGGGACCATCGAGTTGACAGTTTAGAGCGCGAACCACATAACCAGTAAGATTTAAGAAATATGTAAGAAAGATTTCATATTTTTTAAATCAAACTGTAATACATTTCTTCTTCTTCTTCTAACCAGCTTTTTACTGCTGAGCTGTCAGCTCTTTTGCAGACTGTGCCAAGGAAAAATAGTATGCTGTCATTTTTTAGTTGTTCAGCACTGCCATAAAGGGTGTTGGTTATGTTCGGCTGTAGTGGTAGTAGGGTCCGCCTAAGCTGGAGTAGGAGGGGGCATTCCAAAAGGATATGGTTTACGGTTTCATAAGGGTGGGTGCAGTGTCTACAAAGGGGGAGTTGTGTGGGATTTATTTTATTGAGATGATAATTTAAATGAGATGTATGTCCTGTTCAAAGTTGGAAAATTGTACATTGCTCTTTGCGGAGGAGGAAGTTAATACTGTCCAGTTTGTTAGGCATGTTCATTAGGCATGTTCAATAGCTTCTAATGCTGCTCTGTTGCGCCTTAACTTAAGAGGTTCAATATTTGAGTCTATTTCACAGGCAGCTGTGGGAGTGATTTGTAACCCTAATATAAACTAAAATTTAACCTAAACATGAACTAAACTTTACCCTAAACATGAACTAAACTTTACCCTAAACATGAGCTAAACCTTACCCTAAACATAAACTAAACTTTACTCTAAACAAGAACTTAACTTTGCCCTAAACATGAGCTAAACTTTACCCTAAACATCTAAACTTTACCCTAAACATGAACTAAACTTTACCCTAAACATAAACTTAACTTTACCCTAAACATGAACTAAACCTTACCCTAAACATGAACTAAACTTTACCCTAAACATAAGCTAAACTTTACTCTAAACATAAACTAAACTTTATCCTAAACATGAACTAAACTTTACCCTAACAAAAAGTAAACTTTACCCTAAACATGAACTAAAATTTACCCTAACAAAAACTAAACTTTACCCTAAACATGAATTAAACTTTATCCCAAACACGAACTAAACTTTTCCCTTAACATAAACAAAACTTTACCCTAAAAATAAAATAAACCTTACCCTAAACTTAAAGTAACCTCAACCCTAAACATAAACTAAAATCTAGCCATAATATGAATTAACCCTAGCCATAACATGCAATAAACCAGTCATGTCAGACTCATTAAGGTGTATGGGCCACATAATAACTTACTTTGACCGCAGCAAAAAAATCAGCAGCAAAACATTCTACTAGTTTTATTTAAATTAGATATGATACAATAGAATACAATAATTAATGGCATACCTGTCCCTTAGCTAAATGTGTAGTACTATTTGGTTATTAAAAATGACTATGATTACCTATTTTTCTCCTTGTCCTGATGCTTGACCTCTTTATGGGATACATGTTTACTAATGTCATCACAAATTTTGATCAGATAATCTCGAATGGTGGGGTGTTTGTGTAGCTTTCAGTATGCAAAAGAACTGCTCACAAAGATCAGTGATTGCAAACATAGCTAGAATTCTGGCAGCAAATTCTACGTACTTTTCAGGGTACATAACTGTACAATTCTGGCACAGCCAATTCTATATGCTTTGATTTCAACAAAGAATCTGACAGCTATTGTCAGCTCTAGTTGCACATTATCAGCAGCATTTTTATGAGCAGATGAAAATGGAGATACGAACAACGAAAATTCAAACTCGTATGAAAAGAAGTCAAGAAAACGGCCGTTAAAAGCATCTAATTCCAGGTATAAGACATATTTACCAAATGTTGTAGCCGTATTAAATCTTTTTAGTTTCTAATATGTTGAGAAGTGAAAAAGGTTGTCTCTTCATATCAAATTTATCCACAGTTTTTGCTTGAATGCACTTCACATGATTGCACGCAGTTGTGACAATTTTGTCTTTACTTTGAAGTTTCAAATTCACATCTGGCATGTGACCAGTTAGATCAACTGCAAATGCCAAACCCCGAACCCATTCGTCAGTTTTGAAATGTTCAACAGGTTCACATTTCATGTTCAGATACAATACAATTTCTTCACGCAGAGCAAAAACACTCTTCAATACTTTACGACAGGACAGCGAGCGGTCTTCTGTGTAGTAGATAACACAATCAAATTCGTGTCCAATGTCATCCAGAAACATTGAAAATTGGGTGAGGATTTAAATCACCGTCACGAATAAAATTGAGAGCGACTGAAACCAGTCTTATGACATGTTGCAACTGTAATTGTTGTGTACGCAGAATGTTTTTTGGTGAATGGTGCACTCAAAATGAGCAAATTTAAAATTAGCATCTGTCTCTTATTTTCGTAAGTAGCTTTTCATTAATTGATTCAATACCATTTCATTTCATGGTTGGTGCGCGATCCGTTGCTAGACTAGCTAGCTTTACCAAAGGTAAATTGTACTACAATATCTCCTTCTGTTATTCTCAAAAACATCCTCGCTTGTTGTGGCATACAACAGAGCTCAACATGTTCCTTATGTATCTCAAAATTCCTGTCACGGGTCCTTATGAATGTAGCCAACTGTGCTACACCCGTTACATCTGTTGACTCATCAAGAGCCAATGAAAATAATTCAAAATAAACATTTTGTTTCTTTAATTTATCACGAAAGCTGACTGACATGTTATTTATTCTGCCACAGTGTTCCTAGTTAACGCTATTTCTTTGAATGCTTTCACATTTTGTGGACAAATTATTTCGGCTTTAACGACACACTCCTTCATAAAATCACATTCACTAAATGATTCGCTATGGCTTTGCAAATAATTTTGACAAAATGTAGCTTGCTTTCACTGCAGACTCACTCGCGTTGTTCAGTTTAACAAATACTATTTTTTAAATCAAGTAGCTTCTCATCTCTTATTTTCCAGTGTAATAGTTTTACATTATTTTAATAATTTTTAGGTGGCCACGAGGGCCGCATGCAAGGTCGCATGTCTATAATCTTCGTAATTGGACATGTTTTGTTTTTATAATTTTTTTTTCAGTAGAAGAGATTATATTGCTAACAACACATAAGACCAAAACCTAGGTTGCCGGTTTATACAACAATTAAGAAACACAACATTGTTTAGAAACTGTCCATACTTGACGATCACTAGGTTTTCCATTGTCCTCTGTTGTAGAAGAACGAAGTCCTTGTTAATGGGATTCTTTCGGGAGGATCTGTGCTTATTCTCTATAGAAGCCCAAAAGTTCCAAGAAATCAAAATGTTTTTGTTGGTTCGTTTACCAGCCGATAAGCTTGAATTCCTGTTGTAACTTTATATGTTCACAAAGTGTACTTAGAAGCTAGAACAAGGCTAATCAACGCATAAACACGTTCATGTACATCACTCAGTCATTGAGGCCCATGCCATTGTATACAGGCTGAAAAGCCCAAAAAAACTTTATTAGTATGACCGCTTTCCCAAATCACAGAGAAACCTCCACAAGTTGACAGACAAGTACCGGTTTCCAGATGTTAATATTTCGTAAACCAAGACTGAGGCCAAACAGCATTACAGTGAGCTCATGAGAAATTTAGAGGACTAGATACATGATAAGATTGATTATTTGTTCTACAATATTATTTATCGTTGATGGAAGCGGATTTTTATAATTAGAAATTTGAAGTCCTTGAACTATTCATTAAATGGGTGCAGATGATCATGATTAAAAAACATGTCCTTTTCATTTACTTAATGCTTAAAGTTGATTCGCTTCACTATCTGAGATAAAACGTTTAAAAGACATAACAGAGTGCTTCCCAAACATTTTCCTTAACGGAACACTTCCTGGAATTCAGGCCTCGCGGAACATTACGATTCCGCGGTAAACAGTTTGGCAAACACTGGCTTAACAAATTGAATTACATTTTTTAATTATTATAGCTTTTATATAGCGCTACTTTCATGCTTATAGCATGCTCAGAGCGCTTTGGTCCAATCTAATTTGTGGACCAGTGGGGGGAGGGGGTATCTAGGAGTTGGTTTCCCGTGCTGCCTTTGGGCGCTCAGTAAACACAACTCTGCCCGAGTCTGGTGTCGAACCTCGAGCCCCCTTCTAGGGGGCCAAGCCAAGCTCAAGCCGCACTTGGCCTCTCGACCACGCTTCCCACATTCGAATAACATCTCCAATGTTGACATTGTTTCTTGTAAAGAAATATAGGCAATAGTAAAAAGTGGAAGGCTACAGGATAGAATGAAACTGGTCGTAGGGCCTACATATAGGAGACTTTTATTAATGTCGATTTCTAGTGACTAAGATTAAGTTCACAGATCGCTTGTTTGTAAAAGAATGTATTCACGTAAAAAATAATTACAGCTTCTTTAGACTAGAAAAAATACCATTCGTGAAATACTGAAAATTCCTCGTATAAGCGTACAAATTCTACATCGGTTAAAAGCGAAAAAATCTGGGAGGGCGGACACAAATATCGAAAACGGTTGTAATGATTTTCCCAGAAATTTGACAGTTAGAGGAAAGAAAACTCTAGTTTGACCGTTATAATATTTCGAAATATTATCTCTTAAATAAAATTTGGTTTACATGTAGTGATAAAAGGCCTATTATTTACATCTTCTAAGCTTGGATCTTTAGGTCTATCATCAAACTAGATTCTTTTATACCATATAGGCCTATGTAGATTTAGTAATGTTGCCAAGTCGAGATCTCTATTCCCCAACACTAGAATTTTACTGAGTAGATTTATACGTCGGCGTAACAAAAATTTATTTAGTTAAATGAGGGGGATTAAGTAGAATGGGTAAAATGTGTTCTTTTTTTAACTATCAATCATCATTCATTAGTTATTAGGATTAAAGTAATCGCACTTACGAAAATTGATCAGCTTTATAAAGAGAGGGTTGTCTTAAAAAAAAAACAACACTTTTTTATGTTATTTCTTAAAAATAAAAAAGATGTCCTGCTTCAGGGGGAGAATGACTGTGATTGTTTTCTAATAGGTTCAACCATTTGTGAAAAAAAAATATTACAGCATAAGCATATGTACTGCTGTTCGTTGCCTTGCTTGTTTCTATGGCCATGGCTAAAGGAGGCAGAAATTAACAAAGAAAAAAAAATTATGATCCCTAGATTAAAAGTAACGTTTAGATATTTCACCAAAAGGGAGAAACAATATCCTCCTCTAACAAATGCTCCTTCTTCCCTAGTGCTATTAGAGCATGGAATGGGTTGCCTGTATCAGCCAGGAAAACCAGTCACTTGGCAGAATTTAAGTCATTGGTTAACATGCAAGACTAGATGCATGGCGCGTAGTACGTAATCATCTTCTTTTTTTTTTGGAAGTAACGTCTCTATTATATAAGATAAGATACCATTGGTTAACATGCAAGACTAGATGCATGGCGCGTAGTACATAACCATCTTCTTTTTTTTTTTTGGAAGTAAAGTCTCTATTATATAAGATAAGATAACATTGGTTAACATGCAAGACTA
>JADKLZ010000166.1:4110293-4131247 GCA_021533235.1 Biomphalaria straminea | reverse complement strand
TTGAATACACCAGAATGTGGTAAATAATTACGGAGAGAAAGAGTTAATGAAAGTCTGATTTATTTATGGTTTACTAAATAGAAAGAAACATTTGAGCTGAGTGCGGGAATTATTTCTGGAACTTTGTTTAAGATGTTTATATAAATAGGCGTAATTTTACGATGATTTTATTATGATATATCAGAACTGTCAAACCAGAGTTTTTACTGCGTGGGCCAATTAGGGAATTCTTTTTATCCCAAAGATATATAAATGAACTTAAATTTCTAGGACAGTTATTAAAGCTTATTTTGACATACGAGACCAGTGCCCACACACAAAATTGAACCCAAGAAGAGCTTACAAGCTGATAGAAGGAGCTTTTGTTAAGAATTGCCTTTAATTTATATTGTTTATATTATGTTTTAGATACATACTTGTACAACTTATCACTATTGGTCAGGGTCGTAACTAGAAATTTTCAATTAAATTGGGGCCCGGAGAGGATTTACTTCTTTGGGGGCCCCTGCATTTGCGAAATACTTACTTTTTAATGTCAAAACCCCTCCTTCCCCCACCATTGCTACGCCACTGCTATTGGTGTAGGCCTACATTTGTGTCTGGAATTAACTCTTTTTCTCCTAATTGCCGATACCATCGTTAATTTGAACTCATAATATTAAATTAATGTTTCATTGTATAAATTTTATTTTGTCTTATATAGCAGAGCATGCATTTTTTTAAATTCTATGCTACATAAAAAGTTTCTGGTAAAAAAATAAAAAATAACAATTATTGAAGCTTAATCATAACAGGGGTAGTGAAATACTACTGAGCAAAATGACTGCTTTAAAGAAATTAAATAATAACTTAATAAATAATTACGGAGAGAAAGAGTTAATTGTTCTATAACACTTATGTAGACCTATATTTGATATTAACATTTTAAAAAAAAAAGTTACAAATGCAATAATCTCAATTGTAGGCCTAATAGTCCAGAAAAAAAAAACATAGTTAGACTAGTTTTTATTAAAATATTCAATATAATCATATTTAAAAAAACAACTTTTACATTACCAATGCTGGATATTGTTATTTTTCGGATTTCTATTGTACATACCTATATATATTACTTCCACAGTCAACAAATAGAATTTAACTACATGCATATAAAAACAATTCGTATAACCAAGAGTATAGAATTTATGATTAGTTAATCTTATTGCCTTACATTTTGATGCGGTGACGTTGGCGAGCTCCGACTGTCTTAATGCCACTTATAGACTCCCGTCTGATCGGCAAACTGGGTTAGATTCGTGGCTGCTAGGCGATGTTGAAGTTATAACAATAAGCTCAGACAAAAAAAGATATTGATTTTATATTCCAATATTTCATTTGTTACATTTTAGATTTGATTATATTTTGGATTTGTTCAATGTTTTTTTTTTACATTTATATCATTTCAGGAGGTGTGGTGGCTGACTGGTAAAGCGCTTTGCTTCTGAGCCGGAGGTCCAGGGTTCGAATCATGATGAAGACTGGGATTTTCAAATTCGGGATCTTCGGGCGCCTCTGAGTCCACCCAGCTCTAATAGATACCTTACATTAGTTAGGCAAAAGTAAATGCTTTAGGTCGTTGTGCTGGCCACATGACACCCTCGTTAACCGTGGGCCGCAGAATCAGATGACCTTTACATCATCTGCCATATAGACCACAAGGTCTGAAAGGGGAACTTTACACCAAACCAGGCTGGTCACGTTTATCAGCTATCAGAAGCAGGTAATCTTTACAACATTTGCTATATAGACCGCAAGGCCTGAAAGGGAAACTACTAGACTACTATACTATATCATTTTAAATCTTAACTTTGAATCTACACCAGGGGTGGGCAAATTACTGCCGGCGGGCCACATGCAGCCCGTCGATGTGTCTTATGCGGCCAGCGAAAACCTAAATAAATCAAATGTGTGCCCACACATTACACATATTAAAATGCAAATATATTAAAAATTAATAATTGTAAATATCTATAGAAATGATTGAAACTCTTTTATTCCTATCACTCATGATGAAGAGGCTAAAGAAACATTGTCTCTAAACGTCCTTCGGTATAGTTTGAAGTAAACGAAGATTATATTTAATAGCAATACTTCGATATAGTTAGTAAAAGACATAAGCCCAGGCCAGTATTTATTCAATGCTATGGAGAACTGTGTTGAAAGAGTTGGGTTGGCTTGTACAAGATGGCAAGGGTAACAACTGATGGAGCTTTGACTGAGAAAAACAACCATTTTTATAAAATAAAGAAAATATCCCATAAGATAGTAACTGTTTGTAAAATGTTTTGTTTGTTTGTAAAATGTTTTACATGTTTCGGAAATTCTTTCAGAGTTGAAGATAGTTATTTCCTAGTTCAAACCTTCCGCAGGACGACGGGGGATGGGAGCGGGCAGGGTTTGAACCCGGGACCATCGGTAAATCGATACGACAGTCCAGCGTGCAAACCGCTCGACCAGGCAGCCATCCTTCGGTAAACTGGAAAGTTTACACAAAGCTACAATGAATTAATTGACGTATAGGTGATAATAATTCTCACTGGGCACAGCACGTCGCTAAGTATAGTCAAAGTATGCAGCTGCTAAGGTCCATGGTTGTTAAGGGGTTCGCACATGTAATTACTTTTCATATTGTAGAGAAGGAATAGCGAAACGTGTACCTAATGTTATTGTTCGAAGTACACTAAGTCTTTAATAAAATGCGTAACTTTAGTTTTTTCCCTTTATTTTTAATTTTTCTATTTTATTCGGGGTCAACAAATTCACTTCGCCTATTGCGGCCTATGGCCTCCAATCATCCAAGGACGGCCTCAACTGTAAGTTCCGAAAAGTATGTGAAGATTTGGAATTAAAACTTTCTGATGTTCGGTAATATAGTAGTATTCGTTGGTCAATCATTAGATTAATATGGATTCTCAAGGAAGAAATTGTTAGGTTCCTTGATGGACATTGACTGTGGCCTTTTCCTAATATTTCTAATGAAGAATTGAAGACAAACTTCATGTTTATCATCGGAAGCATTGCTATTTGATGTTTGCACATGAAATTTTTTTGCATCGTAATTTTTGTCAAACAAAGTTATTCCATTTGTTAAGGCCAGCAAGAGAAATCCTGGTGAAGACTGGTATTTTTATTTCGGGATTTTCGGGCGCCCTTGAGTCCACCCAGCTCTAATAGGTACCTGACTTTAGTTGGGGAAAAGTAAAGGCGGTTGGTCGTTGTGCTGGCCACATGACACCCTCGTTAACCGTAGGCCACAGAATCAGATGATCTTTACACCATTTGCCCTATAGACCACAAGGTCTGAAAGGGGAACTTTTTTTAGCTGAAAGGTGAAATTATTTCTAGTGTATGGCTCGCTTGTCTTCCAGAGCTGTGCCCAATGTCGTTTCGATGTCCATAGCTGTCTTGGTCACCATTGCTCTCCACGTAGTGTGGTCTAAGGCTACGTCTTCCCAGTGGTCAACATCAATGTCCGCAGCTTTGGTGTCCCCTTTGATAACACTTACATCCACGACGACCAGCTTTTTTTAAAAAAAACTGTCATGAGTTGTCCATAAGAATGACATTTAGAATACTATTGTCCTCCATTTCCAGTGGACATGACCAAGGAAGCTCAAGCGTCGTCATCTATGGATTGTAAAGATGCATGGAAGACCTGTTGGAACAAGTATCTCAATGCATGGAAGACCTGTTCGAGCAAGTATCTCAATTCATGGAAGACCTGTTCGAGCTAGTATCTCAATGCATGGAAGACCTGTTCGAGCAAGTATCTCAATGCATGGAAGACCTGTTCGAGCAAGTATCTCAATGCATGGAAGACCTGTTCGAACAAGTATCTCAATGCATGGAAGACTTGTTCGAGCAAGTATCTAAATGCAAGGAAGACCTGTTCGAGCAAGTATCTCAATGCATGGAAGACCTGTTCGAGCTAGTATCTTAATGCATGGAAGACCTGTTCAAGCTAGTATTCCAATGCATGGAAGACCTGTTCAAGCTAGTATTCCAATGCATGGAAGACCTGTTCGAGCTAGTATCTCAATGCATGGAAGACCTGTTCGAGCAAGTATCTCTCAACGTTACACTTTCTCTCAACGTTACACTTTTTTTTCACACTAAGCATAAACTAAGACCTTTGCTTGAATATTTCAAATGTAAATTTATTGAGATAAATTTCCTCAATAAAAAAACAAAACAAAAAATTCATTTTA
Organism: Biomphalaria straminea; assembly: GCA_021533235.1. NCBI lineage: Eukaryota > Metazoa > Mollusca > Gastropoda > Planorbidae > Biomphalaria > Biomphalaria straminea. The sequence continues at coordinate 4,127,000 of JADKLZ010000166.1, read as the reverse complement.
AAAAGTCTTACGTAACGGTATTTGCATTTTTTAAAGACCAATTTGACCACGTGATCAGATCGTTGAACCAAGCGAAGAAAGGAAATTCTGGTGAACATCAAATAATGACAAAGCACTAATGCATCCAGTGAGTAAAAAAAAGATGTTACTATTCTCATAATTATAAATATGCACTTGTAGTCTCAAGGCTCAGGGGTGAATACATATAAATCACCTAAAGTGAAAAATGCATTCAATGTTTAAAAAAATATAAGTTGACAATTTATTTCATGGAGATTCATAGCTCCAGAGTGTAGTTCAATAATTGTATTTGGTATCAACTAGAGTCGTTATCCAATATGAAATGAGGTTTTTCTCTGTTAAGCAACAAGAAAGTCATTGTTGTCTGCCTCAGAACCAATTCTCCCAGACAAAACTAAACACTAGTGGCATGTACCTCAAGTAAAGTCGCCTATGTATAGAACATATTCTAAACCAATTCTCCCAGACAAAACTAAACACTAGTGCCATGTACCTCAAGTAAAGTCGCCTATGTATAGAACATATTCTAAACCAATTCTCCCAGACAAAACTAAACACTAGTGGCATGTACCTCAAGTAAAGTAGCCTATGTATAGAACATATTCTTTATACCAAACAATGTACACTAATATCATATAATTGGCATAAATATATAACATACTTCTAACAAGTGCATGAACAAATTATCTATCATAAAAAATTACAAGTGCAAAGAAACACTATAGCATCATGTTTCAAGTTGTAGAGAAGAATTTAGATGGCATGCATAAGCCTAGTCTTAGAATAGGATAGTTGATTGAAGAACAAAGCTTACTTGGTTCTCTATATCACTAATACAAAATACTAACTATCTTTAGCAGTGTTTCCTAAACTGGAGTACATGTACCCCCAGGGATACGGGAAGACTTTGGAGGGCGTATGTGTTGCACCTCATTAACTAAGCAGATTTTTTAAAATACCCATTTATTATGTTCTGTTAATGAATTAAAAAGGGGGGGGGGGGCGGCTAGGGGTACTCTGCATTACAAAAATTATACAAGGGGTACTCATAGGTCAAAAGTTTGGAAAACACTGATCTATAGTATTAAAGGGAAAAAATGGAATCAGTAATAAAAATATGCATTATGTATTTTTTATGAAATATAAAAAAAAAATTTGGTTAAAATAAATCAAACAAGATTTTATTTTTTTAAATCACTAAATGATACAAACTAAAACTCTATGGCAATATCAAACTCCTCAGGGTTCGCAAAGACTTTCCTTCGGGTAACAATCCCAGGAAAAAGAAGAAGAGGCAGACAGAGAAAGCGATAGGAAAACAACATAAAAGAATGGACATGCCTGTCATTGAAAGCCCTTCCATCAAAGACAAAAGAATCGAGAAAGACAGTCAACAGATCATGTGTGGTGCCTCAATGGTCCAACAGACTCAGGGATATGTGAGGGTGAACTGACAGAACTGCATAGAATATTTACAGCTTTTCAAACGCCATTAAATAAATTACTTTCGTATTCTTGAATGGCTTATCAAAAGTATCAATAACGTTTTAAAACATTCGCCCACTTTCACGGCATGGAAAAATAATAAAAATGTCAGAATGTGTTCCTGAATGATTAGTCTTAAAGTGTGCAAGGCAAACAAATACATTAATAAAGTGTTACCAAGCAAGCACATACTGAACAGAATCTCTGAAGGCTGACATCTAAATATATATTATACTACAACATAAACAGAACTGAAAATTTGTAGGTTTACATCTAAATCTGATATTATACTACAACATAAACAGAACTGAATATTTGTAGGTTGACATCTAAATCTAATATTATACTACACAGACTGAACTGAACCTGTCAATGTCAACATTTTTATTTGAGAGGATGTTACAATATGAAAAGACCCACATCAAGTTCACAAAACTGATTTAATGTGGTACTTGTAGAAGCTTTGAATTTTACATCTGAATATTATTTATTATATGTTATATCAATTTTTTTAAACCTATATATATGTATATGTATACAAGTACAGTATGTTAAAACAAGAAGAAACAATAAAAAGGTAATATTTATTTAGAAAATTTTTTTTTTAAGTTAATTGGCAATATTGTCCAATTTGTTAAAATTTTGTACTCGTTTGTTAGCTAATGACTTTTTTGTTAAAATCATCAAGTCAAAAGTAACTGACCTAAAGTCAATAAATAAACAAATTCTAACAATTTTTTTCTTACGATTCCTTGGGACATCATCATAAAAAAACATGCCCCCCCCCCGACACCAAATACATGCAAAAATAAAAAATCAGATGAGATTAAGATTAGTGCTTGAATCAAGAAAATAAAATAAAGATCAAATACAAAGTTCAATACATTTCAAAGTGATAATCTAAAAAAAATTTATGACAAGATCTGGCAACTGTTGAGTCATGGATGAATGTGTGTATGATTGTAGAATCAAGTTTCACTTTATGTGTCAGTTGGAATGTATTAGTGGATGACCAGAAGGGGAAGAATTTTCATGGGGACAGTGGCCAGTGAGTGATAAAGGGATAATAAGTTTGGGTTTTAGCGATAAAGTAAAGTAGTAAAGTTCCCCTTTCAGACCTTGCGATCTATAGGGCAGATGATGTAAAGGTCATCTGATTCTGTGGCCCACGGTTAACGAGGGTGTCGTGTGGCCAGCACGACGACCAACCGCCTTTACTTTTCCCCAACTAATGTCAGGTACCCATTAGAGCTGGGTGGACTCAAGGGCGCCCGAAAATCCCGAAATAAAAATCCCAGTCTTCACCAGGATTCGAACCCGGGACCTCCAGTACGGAAGCCAAGCGCTTTACCGCTCAGCCACCGCGCCCTCAGTTTTAGCGATACGACCAAGTTATTTAAGAGGTTATAGTTGCAGCCAGAACGCGAGGGATAACTGGATGATTAGTGAGGGACTAATTAACTCCCAAGTGACAACTAGATGATTGGAGAGGGACTATTTAATGCCCAAGTAACAACTAGATGATTGATGAGGGACTACTTAACTCCCAACTGATAACTAGATGATTGGAGAGGGACTATTTAAATGATGATTAAAAGGCAAATGTAAAATTTGACAGGAAAACAAAAAATACAGGCAGTGAGATCATGTGAATGAAACAAAACACCAATATAGCAAACCATGCTAAATAATTTTACTATTAATACAAAATTTTAAATAAATATTTTTCTTTTTCAATTGTGGTTCAAGTGATGAATAAAAGTGCAGTAAGAGAGAGCTGTTATATAAATGATTATGAAAACACTCATCTATCCAGCTCAAATAGGTATTTGACATTTGAAAAGTTGTTACTTCATCCTTCAGACACAGTTTGTCCCAAAGCTTGGTATTAAAAATATAGCAATACATCTAGAGAGAAAAACTTTTGCTTTTTTGAAATTATGGGGTGTTTTTTTGGTCAGAGTCAGAGGCTCACAATAATTTAGAATGGTGTTCCATAGTCTAAGATATGACAAAAATATAAAACAAAAAAAAAACAAACTTGATTTGCTTGAAACAGAATTTCTTCACAGACATGCCATCAAATATCAAATATATTGTCAAATATATATTTACACTTGATATAAAACTATTCTATAAAAGTGTTGTTTTTTTTCTAACAATTGTTTTTTGTTATATGTTTCAAATGTTCCGTCAGAATTTAAAATGAACAGATGTGAGACCATAAGGGATGGCAGCAGTCAGGTTTTGAGTCTATGAGCATTGAGATGACCGTCCAGAGCCCTTACCATTTGACCAGGCAATCAGCCATATTGTAAACTCATAATATAAACATTTCATGAAAAAACTGAATTATTGAGGTGAAAACAGTTTGGTTGGTACTAAAAAAAATATAAAATTATCACAAAAGTTTTGTATAAAATGTCAGGTGAAACAAAATGAGATTATATTTATGAAGCATTAAAAAGTTTCAAAATGCCAATAAATCAATAAATATGATAGTCCAGTATATTTTGTAATAACAATAAAATAAAAATAAAAAAGTATACTAATATTATATAAAAATTAACAAAATTATTATTTCATTTTAGTAATTAATGAATATTGCTTAGTTGTCTTAGAAGAATTTAATCTTAAAATTTGTGGGATATTATGAAGGGAAAAAAATGGAATTTTTTTTGTCAAATTAGATGATTTGTTTATGATTAGTAGTGTATCTTATAATACCAATTTCACTCCAATAGAATTAGATATCAACATTTAAATGAAATCACAATACAATGTATTACATTTTAAAGAGTAGGCTACTATCAGCAAGAACCGTTGCCCTAACAACTGAGATTGCAAATGAAAAAATCAACATATAAAAATAAAATAATAAAAAAACAAAATTGTAAAATTTTGTAAATTCTGTACAAAAACAAACTAACAGATCTCTGGTTGATGTCCACTTGATGTGACATTCATCAAACCCCTTCATAGTTCCTCACAGTTGACTGGAGTAATCTTGAATGTTCTAGGAATAAAGAAAATATCCTTGATAAATAGAAAACATTTATAAAGAATAATGATCATGTTAATGGCAACACTAATTGCAGAGAAATAAATTTGTAGAGAAATAAATTTGTAGAGAAGTAAATTGTAGAGAACTAAATTGTAGAGAACTAAATTGTAGAGAACTAAATTGTAGAGAACTAAATTGTAGAGAAATAAATTTGTAGAGAAATAAATTGTAGAGAAATAAATTTGTAGAGAAGTAAATTGTAGAGAAATAAATTGTAGACAAATAAATTGTAGACAAATAAATTGTAGAGAAATAAATTGTAGAGAAATAAATTTGTAGAGAAATAAAGTCATCCTTTGTGAAGCTGGTGATACTTGGCTCTAATGAACAATAGATCAAAAAAAAAAAGAAACATTAATTTATACCTCTTCAGTTTATACCAATTTAGATCCTATGCTTGTGAGTACCATTAATTTCAAGTCAACAAATATACATGATTTATATATATATATATTTATTATGGTAAAATTGGTTGTTGTTTTCAAGTTTTTTAATAAATATCTAAGTAAACAAATGTATTAATCATTGAATATCAATGCAAGTGTAAGGGAGATAATTGGTGAGGATTACTGTTCTTATCAGTGAAGGTCTAATTAGTTTTTAGATTAATCGCTTTAGACTCAGAACTATATATTAATTTTAACCTACAAATTAACTTTTGTTATAATAAACAAAGATAACATTTTATACAGTTATGTATTATGTGGTCAAGGCCACATTTCTCTATGTGTGTGCGTCTTGGACACTGACCGTAGAGCTAGAGAGGAGGATCCTAGCAATTGAACTGAGTTGCTACAGAAGGATCCTAGGTATCACATGTACAGACTACATCACAAACTAAGAGATTAGAGACAGGGTTACTGCAGCGATCGGACCCCATTATGACCTGCTAACTACTGTGAAAAAATGCAAGCTTAAAATCTATGGCCATATTACAAGATCTTAGGGGCTCACAAAGACCTTCCTTCAGAGAACAGTACCAGGGAAAAGACGAAGAGGCAGACAGAGAAAGCGGTGGGAGGACAACATAAAAGAATTGACGGGCCTGCCACTGAAAGAGGTTCTAAACAGGGCAAAGGATAGAGAGGAATGGAAAAAGACAGTCTAAAAGTCTTGCTTGGTGCCCCAACAGTCTACAGACTAAGGGATAGGTAACAGGTATGTTAAAAAACAGGAAATGTTTGCATTATTATAAATTACATGAGACCCTTTATATTATACAAAATGTCTCATTGGTCCTAACAAAAAAAAAAACACAATGTACTAGTGCAGTAAAGAAAAACAACTTTAGCTTGGATTTGATAATGTAACATTATGTGGGAATCAATATATATCAACACATGCATTAAGTGAGTCAAAATATTAAATGTAAAGTGTAAAGTGTGTACAGTTGTGTCATAAAGTTAAAGCTGTGTACTATTTATCATTAAAGTAAAGTTAAAGCTGTGTACAGTTTATCATAAAGTAAAGTTAAAGCTGTGTACAGTTTATCATAAAGTAAAGTTATATATATATCGATATATATCAACACATTCTTTAAGTGAGTCAAAAATATTAAATGTACAGTTCTGTCATAAAGTAAAGTAAAAGCTGTGTACAGTTTATCATAAAGTAAAGTTAAAGCTGTGTACTGTTCTGTCATTAAGTAAAGTTAAAGCTGTGTACAGTTTATCATAAAGTAAAGTTAAAGCTGTGTACAGTTTATCATTAAGTAAAGTTAAAGCTGTGTACTGTTTATCATACAGTAAAGTTAAAGATGTGTACAGTTTATCATTAAGTTAAAGCTGTGTACAGTTTATCATAAAGTAAAGTTAAAGCTGTGTACAGTTTATCATAAAGTAAAGTTAAAGCTGTGTACAGTTTATCATAAAGTAAAGTTAAAGCTGTGTACAGTTTATCATAAAGTAAAGTCAAAGCTGTGTACAGTTCTATCATAAAAGAAATAATGAACAATAAAATCACAAAAAATAAGTCAAAGAAATATGCACTTCAGCCATTCAGTAAAGTTTGTGATTATAGTGTATGAATAATACATTGCACACAAACCACTCATTGAGACAACATTGATGCAGGTTTGATCCAAAGAGAGACGGGTACAGGTTTGATTCAAAGAGAGATGGGTATAGGTTTGATCCAAAGAGAGATGGGTACAGGTTTGATCCAAAGAGAGACGGGTACAGGTTTGATCCAAAGAGAGACGGGTACAGGTTTGATCCACATAGAGAGTCATCAATACAAAAAAGTGAGGCACAGCAGACTTTTCAACATGCACAAAAAAAAGAAACATAACTATAACTCTTTTTTTCTAGCCCTCCAATTTTCTCATCAACATAAATCCCAACAAAGCTGACATTTTGAAGACACATTTGTCATCAATAAATACTTAAGTTATTAACAGACAGTGAAATAATACCAAGATTGAGAGTGTGACAGACTAGTACATACAGTTTAGAGAAGATGACAAATAAATTTTTAAGAAAATATGGAGACTGACAGCTGATTAAAAAAAGTAAACTTCATAGTGTGAAGTTATGTCAATGTTCTACTATAATAGAATATAAGAATCAAAAAACAAAAGTCAAGCAATACAAAGAACATCTATTGAACATTCGCAATGTCTTACAGTGTGTTCAGCCCTGTTAAATGGAAATACTCCTAAGCAGCCATAGAAATAAAAAATTATGTTTTGTTATGTTTTTATGTTAAAAACATAAATAAGTGGCCCTAAAATAAAATGAAAAACCAGTTGCATTTTGATGGTGGTATAGAAAGCTTAAATGAAATAATGAAAGGCAAAAAAAAGACACAAAAAACACTACCTCCTTGTTGAGAAACCAGAACAGAATTTGTCTCTGAAGATCTAGGTGACAACTTCATCATTAGATGTTCATTAATTGGGTGAAAGAAAAAATAACCGACTCCAGTACCTAGACAAATAAAACTATATATAAAACATCTCAGCTCTCTTTGAAGCTATAATAAAGAAAAAAAAGGTTGTTAGGTACATGAAAGGTACATGTCACAGCAGACCCGGGGTTCTAATACTTAGAGCTTAACTCTTTTCCAGTAAAATTGAACTTCTAAGAAGTGCAATACTTAGCAACGGTCATGAAAATAATATAACATCTCAAGTAAATGTAATCTTCTGCCACCAAAATGCCAACTTAGCATTTTATCCCATGAAGACAGTCATAAAAAAAACCCTAAACCTTACAATTATTGGTGACATAAACATAGCACTAGAAACTAAATTATTAATATAGCTTTTCTAAATAGCGCTACTTTCATGCTTCATGCTCAGAGCGCTTTGGTCCAATCTCATTTGTGGACCCGTGGGGGGGGGAGGGGTATCTAGGAGTTGGTTTTCCATGCTACCTTTAGGCCTTCAGTAAACACAAGTTTGCCAGAGTCGGGTGTCGAACCTTGAGCCCCCTTCTAGGTAGCCAAGCCAAGCCAAGTTAAAGGGCACTTAGCCTCTCAAACACACTTCCCACATAATTACCTAAACAACTTTATAAATTGTAAAGGGGTCACTCTGGCTAAATGACGTTGACCTACCCAACAAAACTGCGAGCACAAGCCAGACACTGTAGGTCATCACCAGCAACATTAGAAGGTAGCCGTAGAAGAAACTGACAAGATTCAAAGCTGACTCCACTGTAAACATGATCCGTCTGACAAAAAAAAAATGGCATCACTTTAAAAAATTTCTAAAATTAGGTTACATTAAGTTATCATTTAAGAAAACAGATTGGTTTATAGTTTAGTGAAAATAAACTTATTGACAAGAGTAAATTTATTTCAGTTACCAAAATCATTGGAAAAATGAGACCAGTGTCGACTTAAAACTTAGTAATACCATATTACATGGTGCCTAAAGCACAACAGGTCATAATGTAATGAGAAACACCATCATCACTATGTGGATGTAGATGTAACTGTATTTCAATACGTTGGATTATGTTTATGTAACTACTATGAAGGATATAATGTCATTTCTTATTTAACCAGTGACTTGTAACTGAATGCTTGAAGTTACAGTATATTATTATCATTAGATAAACTTTGTTTTGTCTGTTATAATGATACTCAAGTTCATGTATAATAGTTATGTTTGTTATGTGCTAAGTGTAGCTCCAGGACTCACAAACCCAGACTATTCTACATCTTGGTGACCAGCAAGTCAGTGTATGATATTTATAGTCCAAATGTAACATTTACAACCATTCCATCCCCCTGCTGTTCAGCAGAAAGTTTGGGCCAGAAGTTAATAATCTTCATTTCTGAATGTCTGAAAATTACTCCAGAAAACAAACATATACTTATCCGACTGGCAACCATTACACTTTGTCCCATTAAAATTACCTCCATTTTGTAAGTCTCGATCTGTTCAACTGATTCATCAAAGATGAGGATAAAAGATCTGTCTGAGAATCGCTGATCTGAACTCGTCTTGTAGCTACAAGTTCTTTGTTGGCATATAGATTCTGTTTACGCTGTAGCACTACATAAGACTTTAAAGATTTAAGTCCCTCAAACAGGACAGTGAAAAGAAAAGCCAGGAATGAGGCCAGGACAACACCTGTCAGGAGAAATAATTAAAAAAAACTATTACAATTTGTTTAGATGACCAATAGAGTGGATGTCTATATATTGTAGTGTTCTACTTTACATACCTTTTGTAGTGGTGGTACTCCAGTTTTCAAATAAAATATTATGCAGTGATACTGTAGTGTCAAAGTGTCTCTGTAAGGAAAAAACAAATTAATAAATAAATGTATCAAAAAAACTGATACAGCATTACTTGAGAATACAATGTAGGCCTATACAAGAGATTCTGGAGAGCCTTGATAGAGATGCACTCAAAGTTGCCCCCTAGATAAACCATGACAAAAACCAAAGTTATGTGTATTGGGTTCTTCAAGTCAACTAGTACCCCCACCACCCCCTATAAAAAAAATTCACTTATTTAGGGAGTATTATCGCAAGTGATGGAAATGCATACTGCATAGGTGCATGTCAGGTAGGAAGTGCAGGAGCTGTCTTCAAAAATTACCACACATATTGGCAAACAAATCAATTAGCTTGGAGAGCAAGATCCACCTCCTCAATACAATGGCCACATAAGCTTGCAAGATGTAAAAGCCATCCATTAATATTGAGAAGAGGTTGAATGTGTCTCAACAACGATTGGTTGAGAAGCAACTAAGGAATAATTTACTGTGAATATATTCCTTATACAGCAGACCTTTCACATATGGTCACTCGCCCCTTAAGTGAAGTGTTGATCAAACACTACAAGACATTTGCAGGACATACTCTAAAACAAGAGGAAATATGTTAACCAAAGTGAAACAAGGCTGTCCACATCCATCAAGCAAGTTCCCTTTTCAGACATAGCGATCTTAAAAGCAGATGATGTAAAGGTCATCTGTTTCTGTGGCTTAAGGTTAACGAGGGTGTCATGTGGCCAGCACAAAGATCAACCTCCTTTACTTTTCCCTGACTAATGTCAGGTACCCATTAGAGCTGGCACCTTCTTAAAGTGACTGGACACCAGATGGGAAGCGGCTGTATGTGGCCTATAAGGGATCTCTGTGGAGAGAGCTTGCCAACCTATGCACAGAATGACACAAGAGGACCTAAGTGTAAGTAAGTCATATTTTTCATCTTCACCTAATAATCTCTGCCTTATAACAAAAATATAAGTACTGGATAGATTAGCATTAGATTTAGATTAGGATCGTTCAATATTAGATAAATTTATATATTTTGCTTACTCCCATCATTTTTGAAAATCTTTTGATGAAACTTCACATTACTGTTACTTTTTGATGCCCTCTTAGTCAGTCTGCAGACAAATCAGATTTAGATACATAAGTCAAGAACAAAAGCTGTGCAGTGAACATTATATAAATCTTTTATAATACAGACCTTACTTCAAAATAGAAGATGATTACGTCCTACGCGTTTAATGCATTCAGTCATGCATATTAACCAATGACTTAAATTCTGCCAAGTCACTGGTCTTCCTGGCTAGCTATATATAAATATGTATTTTGGAAATATGAGAGATGTCTAGTATAATACTGTAGTAGAGAGTGTGCAGGTATATGTTATTATAAATAATTCACTCATGAAGTTATAGTGTGGCATGTTGCTGTTCAGATCTATTAGCAATTAGACTATTCAAACTATTGTCACTATTATTATTATTTAACTAACAGAGATCAATAACTTATACTTATTAATACTTAAAGTTCATTTAGTCAAATTTACTTAGTGCAACATAAGTTGAACATTCATTGAGTTGGTTGAGCCATTCTTCTTACTTCTTCTTCAGTTTGCTTTTCGATCATTTAGATCTATAGTCATTTCCATGTAGCGAGCACCCGTTATTTTCTGAAATTAGCGAACAGCCCACAATATTTGTTAAAATGAGCCTTTATTTTAATAACTAAGACGAAACAGGTCTATTGTTTTTATTTATACTCCATTTCTTTATAGTTCAGACACAGCTAATTTCGTTTACTCTGAAAAACAAGGGTTTTACACGGGTTCAAAGGGCAGTGGTAAGACGATGCCATTTATTTTCTTCTAGGACAGAAGGAGGGTAGGTCCGGGATTAAGAAGATTTTTTAGGTCTAGTATAGGTCGTAGGTCTAACATTTTTACTTAATGTTGATTTCTTTTAGGTGTTAAACCAAGTGTGATGTAAATGAGTAAAAAGAAAGGGAATATCGCTAAAACAAGTGCTAATGACTTGGATATAATGTGAATGGAAAAAAAAATGTTTTTATGAGTGCACAATCCTGCCTCTCTCTCTCTCAAGTCTCGCAAACTCTCTTTCTTAATTAAGCACCTAGCATGGTACCATAAAGAAGAAAAAATAGCGGGAGGGACAGTTATTGATCAATCTGGTACCAAATTAGGTCACAATCACAGACTGGAGTGAGCGGGCTAAACGCGCGGGGTCGCGGGAGTCGCGCATTTTGTTTGTTTTTTGAGTCAACTAGATTCTAGATCTACAAGATGATCTAGGTAAGGGCCTTTGTAAAGTTGAGGGTTTAGCAGAGAAGGGACCAATTAAAAGTGGAAAAAGTAACACTAATCTGTCAGTCTTGAGTTGGTTTAAAAAGAAATTAAGATTAAAATTTTAAAAAATGAAGATAATATTATTTTTAAATGCAATAAACAAGAGGTGTTCGCTCGTGTACAGCAAATTTCGCTAGTGTACAGAGATGAGTATGGTGTTCGCTACATGGTTACGCTGGACCTCATTACTTGACCCTCTTCAACATCATATTTTATTGTAACTATGCATAGCGTAATAAAACAATCTCTATTTTTATCCAATGGGCAAATGGATGACGAGTTTATAGAAATTTGTAGTTTTTTCCTAGGATTAACATCATTAACCATTACGGAGCTATAAAAATTCAAATGCAAAAATCGCGGTGGCAGCGCTTAATTTTTTCGCAAGAGGGACATTACTATAGTCTATAGAATCTACTTTTACTTTTAGTTTTAGCAACGAACCATCATTCATTCATTGCCATCAAATGATCAATGTTAAACTGTTATGAATAAAACAACGATATATAAATGATTTTGTTTACTAAGGTTTTATAGATCGATATAGATATAGATTTAATAGATATATAGAGAGCCTAAATTACTTAAAAATATTAAATTTAATATATAGATCTAGGATTCTAGATCTAAGTGTAGTCTGACCTACTAAACTAGTAGATCTATTATTGGTTTCTATTTAGTATTTTGGGTCTTGTGATACGGAGGTAAAATAGTAAGATAATTTGTCTATCCAAGCGTATATCGCTTTATTTCCATTTCAGAAATACTCAAACCGAGACCATTCGATTGGTCCATTAGTAAAAGTATAGAGTAGTTCCGTGATTGGTCTTGTTATGGTTTAAACCGTCTATATATAAAATCTATAGTCTAAGGTTCAAACTAATACCTAGATCTATATAAGAATATATATATTAATATTATGGGCCATATTAGACCTGTGACGAAGTGTTATCCAGTCAATCGAAATTTCATCCCACAGTTCATAAAAAAGCCGTAGAGTTTTGATGCCATTGGTGGTATTTTTTCTTTTTCTCTTTTTTTTTTTTTTTTAGGTGATTCATCAATAGTCATCATGTTACCTGTTACTTATACCTTAGTCTGTGGACCGTTGGGGCACTAAGCAGGACCTTGTAGACCGTCCTTTTCCATTCCTCTCTATCCTTTGCCCTGTTTAGAACCTCTTTCAATGGCATTATTTTATGGTGTCCTCCCACCGCTTTATCTGTCTGCCTCTTCTTCTTTTTCCTAGTAGGGCCTACTGTTCCCTGAAGGAAGGTATTTGCGAGTCCCGAAGATCTTGTAATAATAATATGGCCTTAGATTTTAAGCTTACGTTTTTTCACAGTAGTTAGCAGGTCATCATGGGGTCCGATCGCTGCAGTGACCCTGTCTCTACTCTCTTGGTTTGTCATGCGGTCTTTGAGTGTGATGCCTAGGATCCTTCTGTAGCATCTTAATTCCATTGCTAGGAGCCTCCCCTTTAATTCTGTAGTCAGCGGCCAAGCATATAGAAATGTGGTTATGGCCAGGGAACGCACCAGTCTGATTTTGGTGCTGAGGGTTAAGCCTTTGTCTTTCCATATTATTTTAAGTTTTGAAAAAGCCTAGCCTATGACATATGTGTAGGACATTTCTTGATCTCCAGGGCTGCCAGAGGCTTACAAAGGTTAATAAAAATGTACCTTTTCCTGCATCTGCAACGCATCACGATCAAACTAGACATCTTCTTATACTAATATTATGTTAACTACGGTAAATCGCCATATTTTTTAAACCGTTGGGGCACCACATATATAGGCCTATATAGTTCGTCCATATATATCTGGTTGGATGATGACCACTTTGTCATCCAAAGGCTCAGGATTTGCACTGGGGTTTTATGCCTCCTCGTGTGGCTGGTGTTTATGTTAGCCCGGAATGTTCGGCTGAACGCTGGGCAGGTTATTCCAGCAGGAGATAGAGTTATTGGCCTTGCTTTTCTTCTCTGGCGTTTTTCTTCTGCCAACATTGTTCTCTTTTCCCCAGCAACCAGTGCGCTAGTCTTCACAGCGCGACGCAATGATGCTCTGTCATGTGCCTCGTCTCCCAGGTAGCTGGGTATATGCAGAACGCCTTCAGAGAAGCTTTGAAGGAGTCCCTGAAGCGCTTTCTTGAATCACCTTGCGAGCGCTTTTCTTCGCTTAGTTGGCCATACAAGAGTCATTAAGGGATGTAGTGGTCTTCCATTCTGCAGACGTGTTCTGCCCATCGCAACTGGGACTGCATCAGGATTGTGTGGATGCTTTGCAGACCCGCTCTTCGAAGGATCTCAGTATCTGTTATTTTGTCTTGCCATTTGACATTCAGTATTTTTGTTAGACATGTCATGTGGAAGTGGTTCAGTTTCTTTGCATGTTTTCTGTACACTGTCCACGTTTCGAAGGCATAGAGCAATGTGGGAGGATGACTGCTCGATAGATCCTTTTCTTATTTGTGGTGATATGTGTCTGTTCCAGACATTTTTAGCATAGGATGCACTGGCCAATACGCAGGTCTTCATTTCTCTCTATCTTTTGCCTTGAATTAGAACCTCTTTCAATGACAATCCCGCCAATTATTACATGTTTTTTAACCATTGCTTTCTTTGACTCTTTTACTTTTTCCAGGGTGGTCTTAGCTAGCCCATAGGACCTATTTTATATAGCCATAAAGTTTTTTGTTATTTTTTATTTTTTTTACAGTGGGGCCAATTGCACTGTGATCCTGTTTCTAGCAGTGTCTGTCAATATTTTTCTAATTAGACTTGCTGCTTTATTATACGACCCCCCCCCCATCTGAATATAGGCTAAGCCATACAATTAAAATTTCGCTATTCGTGCGATCCTAAGTTAACCAAATAGGGGAGGCAGCCTAACATTCACTTGCATTCTGGGCTTCACGAAGGCATTCTCCTTGCTTCTAGAACTGAAGTATTTCTCCTTGTTACAAAAGTCAAGTCAAATAAATTTAAAAAAAAGGGGGGGGGGAACGATGTGAAACATTTGAACAGTAGACCTACATGTACTTAATGGGCTGGATCTTGTTACAAGATTTTGTTTTGATTCTTTCGGCGTTTACTTACGGTCTTCCAATCGCCTACAAGTTACATGGCTATTTTCATAGACTGCTTAATGTATTATAACTCTAGTGATAAGGCTACATACTTAGACATACTTTATTTCAATAACCTTTTTTTTATTCTCATTTTTTAAATTTTATTTAAGCAAATGAAATATTTCAAATGTCTCAGTCTTACAGTATAAGAATATGATCACGAATCGTAAACAAACATCTAGCCTATATCGATTATGGATCATCTCATGAAAATGAGATGAATGCCTGGGCATTAGCTGTGGTCGGAACGATGTCGCCCACACATGTCCCCCCCCCTCTCCACGCAGCTGATATATCCAACGGAGCGTCAATATCAATACAGTTTGTGTTCAGCGGCGTCGCAGGTTTTGCCAGCACTGGGTGCTGCAAACTGCCTAAGGGTCGACAGTTTCGGATTTTCCCTCAGGGTTGACTTTCTCATGATTGGGTATAGCTGCAGGGTAAAAGGTTTGAATTTAGAGTTTTCCTTCTCCTATGTGGGTAGCCAGCCATGGCTAACGAGCCTCTCCTGGCTTATGCCCGAAGCTGACTGGTTAAGGCGCAAGTTACTCGCCTTTGCCCGACTCAATATCCGAGCCACTGGACTGGTTGCCAGAAGCTATTTGAGACGCATGTCAGTGTAAAATGTTTGATATGTTTCGGATATTCCTTCAGAGTTGAAGATCGCTTACTTCCTAGTCCAAAACTCCCGCAGGACGACGGGGGATGGGAGCGGGCAGGGTTTGAACGCGGGACCATCGATAAATCCAAAACGACAGTCCAGCGCGCAAACCGCACGACCGGGCATCGATCCATTAGGAAGCATAGGTAGTGGAGAGCTTACATCAATTGTCACTTCCGGCATAAATAGCACAATTAATATGTGTGTGTGTGTGTGTGTTTTATTTCCAATGTTTCAATTTAATTAATTAAAACAAATTAACATAGAACATTCTAACGAATGACTTTCTTTATTTCAGTGACTTTTTCATACAAACATTATTTACAGTCCTCGAGGAAACTAAAAATACTTTTTTCCCTTCTTCTCAGTGTTCGGATAATTCGTTACGCTGCTTGTGGAATAACATAAAAGTTTTCAATCATTTAATTTGAATCATTGTCCAAGCTGAAAATATATATAAAATATCAGAATAAATAAACAAGTTATTAATAAAACCTTTTATAGGCTATTATAATTTATTTTAAAAAAAATGAAATTGAACATTGCTAAATTTGAGACAGAAACTGGCTCACAGTCTCTGGTGTGAGTCACACAGGCAACTACTACAAAGAAACGTAAGTCAACGTTGTCAAAGGACCTCAATCCTATTGTGATAATACTGAGATACTCACACACAACCAAAAGTTAAAGTTTTGCTGCTTGGGGGCAGCGGGTTTGAATGCGAGATTGACCCAGCCCTCTTTTTTTAAAGAAAAAAAAATTAACTCTTTCTCTTTGTAATTATTTACCACATTCTGGTGGAATCAACGTTGGTATCGTCAGTTAGGAGAGAAAGAGTTAAATCACTTATATTCAATTAGACCAGGTCTTGTGAACTCGTGGCTTGGCTTGCACATGACACATATACGTACTTCTTTCAATAATTCAAATGAAGCCAGGGATGAATTAACAACAGAATTTAACTTTAATAAAAGTAATCAGGATAACTGTATTTGTAGACAATGTATCAATTATTACTATTACAATGCATAATTATGAAAACTGACTTCTATAATACGTATACTATACGACTAGGCTCCGACAACAATAACAAAACTCTAAGTTCTGTCCCTTTGTCCCAAACAATGAAATAATAATAAATAAACATAGAATTCTTAAAATCCTACACCCAAGACTCTCTCAAGTGTTGTATACAATATTATCAGTAGCGGCCTTAGGGGGTGGCAAGTGGGGCAACCGCCCCAGGCCC
>JADKLZ010000166.1:4076996-4090542 GCA_021533235.1 Biomphalaria straminea | reverse complement strand
TGTTTAGCTGCGTCAAATTGGCCACTGCGCCTCATGACCAGCTAACAAGTATGTCATTTGTAATTCAAATAATATTGAAATGCTTCCAACCATATCTGCTCTCTATGAGGGTAATGACTTTGGACCTGGCAAACAGATAAAATGATCATTTATGTGAAAAAACATTTGCGCATGCATGAGGACGAAATTTCCTCCTGCTTTTAAAACTACTTAACATCCCGTTTGCACTGGCCAGAAATTCAATGAAAGTCAAAGTTAAATATGTTTAGGAGGCATAAATAGTTTAACAGAGAAACATTTCTCTTTAAATACACAATTCTGGATCAAGCGTTTGCAGTCATGTTCTGATTTGTCTGTGTTGCACCTTCCTCCATATGCAATAGTTTTGTTCTCTCGAAACAGACTGTTAGTTATCAAGTTTAAATATAGAAAATTGTCACGTGTGTGTGGAATGTGACTATGAAATACAAATGTCAATAAATGCACGTCATAAAGAAATCATTTCATTCACTTATAAGTGGATGATAAGGAGAAATATATATTTCAAGAATGACAAATTCTATGTCATTAAACATTAAGCTTTGGCAATGCAAATCATATATTTACTTCAAGGCCTACAATTATAATTTTGTAACATCATACTTATAATCAAAAATAATTTACTGTTGGGGGTCGCGAATAAGTAAGGAGTTGTGAAAAGGGGGTCGCCGAGCTAAAAAGGTTGAGAACCGTTGATATAGACCCACTACTGTGACCACCACAAGAACCGAGGGTAGGGCCGCCAATCATGACCTCCGTGACCCCAGACAATCTATAATCTATGTCGAAGTTACCGCGCTAATCCAGCCGCCCATGCTAGGAAGGCCCTGTTCGTGGAACAGTGTGGCCGATTTTTTGGACTGTCTCACAAGGCAATTTGTTCCATCCCTACCACCAGTGAGATTTAAAAAAAACTCACATAAAGTAGCCAGGAAGAGAAGACTTGTTCACTGTGTATGACCAGTTTGATCTAATGCATGTGTGGCCGGTTTGTTCTACATGTGTGTTAACTATTTTTCTTCTGTGTGACTTATGTCTCTTTTCTTACGAAAGACTTCTGATTGTCTACTTCCGCTTATCTATCTACTTTTCCTCTTTTTAGCTTGCAAACTCTATATGTTCTAGAATATGGTTATTGGAAAGGTATCTCAATAATCTGTTTTTCTATATCAAACGACATTTATTAATGACCACTAATTATATAATGAATGTGTATATTTTGTGCAAAGTTTCAACTTGATCCAAAAATGGAAAGTGAGAGAGATATTGTGTAGGCCTACACAATTTGTACCAGACAAATGGAGTAGTTGATATAGGCTTTACAATAAACAAGCTCTTTAGGATTTACTTTCTATAAGTTGTAGACTATTCTTCAGAAATAAATATTATTACCTATCAGGCCAAAATTCATACTCTATCAAGAGGCCTAAAAAAAAAGAATGGCCCCAAAACCCTCCTATAGAAGAAAAACTATACGGAAAACTGCCTGATCTGGACACCACAGTGCAACCGGTTCATCTCAGATTTATGATTACTAGACTTAGCCCTCTAATATAAAATAAAGAAGGTTCCAGACCAAACTGCTTGTAAGAAGAGGATGACAACTGTCAAGGTTTTGAACAAGTAACCATCCTAATGATTGTCCAAAGGGCATAACAAACAAGAAGGCAATATGTACATCTAGAGTGTGCAGTAGTACAACATTGTCATATTATACTGCTTGATGAAAGAAACTCAATCTCTTTAATTAATTAGAAAAGTTTTCTTGATATATAGTTTGTTTTTACTCAACACATCTGAGACTGAAGACAGTTTTGTTTATCTTTAATGCAATAAAACAATAACATATAACAAAATCTGTAAAGTCTATCAATTGAAAACAAATAATTTGAAAATTGTATTAATATTTTTTTTTTTTTAGTATTTTGATTATTTTTGGTCTAATTAATAAAATGTAAATCCTGTGTTCCTGTGTAAAGACCACTTGGAAATCTAATGTTCAAATGTAAAGTTTTGCCTTTTTTTTGTAAGGTTAATAGTTAACAAGAGTTATATGTAGCCAGTACAAAAAAAAAGATGAAAATTCCACTCCTTTTTAAAGTCTAGTTTTTCTTGTTAAAGTCAAGTCTACCTTGTTAAAGTCAAGTCTACCTTGTTAAAGTCAAGTCTATATTGTTAAAATCAAGTCTACCTTGTTAAAGTCAAGTCTACCTTGTTAAAGTCATCTACCTTCTTAAAGTCAAGTTTTCCTTTTTAAAGTTAAGTCTACCTTGTTAAAGTCAAGCCTAACTTGTTAAGTCGTCTACCTTGTCAAAGTCAAGTCTACCTTCTTAAAGTTAAGTCTACCTTGTCAAAGTCAAGTCTACCTTCTTAAAGTTAAGTCTACCTTGTCAAAGTCAAGTCTACCTTCTTAAAGTTAAGTCTACCTTGTCAAAGTCAAGTCTACCTTGTTAAAGTCAAGTCTACCTTGTTAAAGTCAAGTTGTCCTTATTTAAGTTAAGTACACTGCTAGATGTACAAGAATTCAGGGGGCACAACTCAGACCTAAACTCACAGAAATAAAAAATTAAATCCATGAACTTTAAGAACAAATGATCACCACAGAACCACTTCTTCCTATTGATTATTGGTATTATAAGAGTATTTGTTCACATCCTTTTGAAAAATATATACAAAACACATATTGTTCAACAGGGTAATGTTACATTGAGATATCATACATTTTCTTATTAGTCAAGACTTAGCCAATAAAAGTGTGCACATATGAGCAGAACAATATGTAACATGAAGCCTACAGCATCTGTTTTTTGACATCACCTCATCAAATAAAATACATATCCAAATATAAAGGACACTCTGTTGCTATTGGTATACAAAAATATAATAAAATTTGGACTTTAAATAACTTAATTTGCAAGAATTATAAAGAAATGTTATTTCATTCAAAAAAAAGAATTTTGTTATACATGAACATTAAAGATAGATATTCTGATATATCAGTATACATATGGATTGGGATTTGTAATTTAATTTCATATGCTGCAATATAAAGGTTGTGAAAGTTCAGATATCAATTTCTTAACAGCTTTACAGAAATTAAAAAATGAAATAAAAATTTCTTTTAATAGATATTTATACATAAAAGAATGTATTACATAAAATATGATTTTCGAAAATTAATTTATTTATAAAATATATTCCAAAGACTTGTTTTTTTTAGTTTTCTATTTTAGATAAAGTGAATTTAAAATTATTTATTATCATTAAATGCAGTAAAATAGGCTCACTAAAGCCTTCCACAAAATTATAAGGTCCAAATGTTCTGGTTACACTGTACAAGACATAGAGATACTGGAGGAAAATCATTAACTAGTAATCACAATATTGCAAAATAAAACAAAACAGCATAATGAAAGACGTTTGGAATGGGTAAACATGTACGGTATATATAAATGATTAATTTCCTGATTAATTTTATTATAATATATATATATTTAATATAAGTTTATCAATATAATAAGATATCTAAAATTTATTACTGATACTGTTTTTACTGCCATCACTTAGTTGAACAATAATCTCTTAACCAATATCAAAAACAAAATTTTTTAAGATTTTGAATGTAAATATTTTTAAAAACTCATTTTATTCATTTCAATTGGTGAATATAATTAGTTCCATTTATATAATTTAAGTCAAACAGAGATCAACAATTAATTATTTGGATTGATGGCTTGTAATTAGAACATCGGTTCTCTACCTGTGGGTCGCCACAGAGTGGGGGATTGTAAAAAGGGGTCGCCGAGCATAAAAGGTTGAGAACTGCTGATTTAGAAGAAAGAAGAAACTCCTGAATATTAAAAAAAAATTTCATGAAATGTTTTACACCATGATTTAATGGTTTTGACTTTTGTTTTTCAAGAAAAAAACTATACACGATACAGTACAGGATTTCAATGAAGTGAAAATAAAAATTTGCTGCTGTTTAATCTTCACTTTGAAAAAAAGACTCTTCCAAATATTATTTATTTAATTCCTTGATAATGTCTCACTGATGCCTGAAGTAGTCTTGTATGTTCTATGGAGAAAAAAAAATTTGGAAAATTTAAATTACACAAAAAAAATATTAAAATATTTAAATTACAAAAACATTAAAATTAATATATGCTACTTGTTTCAATTTGAATGCATTGTATAAAAAATGTATTTTCATAGTCGGCAATTGATAAAAAAAAATTAAAGTGCTTATTTATTATGACTTAATGCTTTTAAAATGGAAATTTTAATTAACATGAATAATAATGAAAAAAAACAACTAAACTTAAGTTATCCATTTCTTTGCTTTTTATTGTGATAAGAAAATAGAAACAGCTATTACATTTTAATTTGGTAATATTTTAGAGTAAATTCAAGTGTATTAACTGAAGACTATACAAACCAATGCTATATCAATACATTATACATTAATATAATCAATACAAATCACCTTATAACTATGTTTAAAATCAAATTTGCATACATTATTTCATAGTCCTACAATTATTGCTAAAGTAGCATGCTGTATTTATAGTTTCTTTATTACAAAGTAAGAAAATGCTACAGGGATTTGTTCCAGAGAGGAACACACAAATCGTTGAACTATTTCAATAAATTACTGGGAAAAAAAGAATTCAAAATAAAATTTCAAAAATTGATAAAGATTAAATTCACTGTGGTGCTTAGAGAAATTGATAAAGATTAAATTCATTAAATTAATATTTGCCTTTTAAACTTAAAAAAAAAATCTGCCCCAACCATTTTTTCTTTAAATTATATTTTTTAATACCATAGGTAACAGACATTTTGAAAACAAAAAAAAATATTAATGTCTTTGAAATATTGATTAGGATAAAATATCTAATTTACAATTATTTAAAATGAACTGTTTAAAATTAAAATTTTCACAAACTAAAAACATTTAAACAAAGTCCAATTATGAATTATGCTAAGTTATTAAACTATGATATACAGTTATGTCAAAAGCAGGTTTAAAATTAGGCTTAAAAAGAAAAAAGACGATATTAAAAAAAAAAAAAGAAAAGGTCAATACAGGTACAAGAGAATAAAAAAGAGATGAATTCTTGAATGTTTGGAATTAACTAGTTTGTGTGGTGGTTGTTTACTTGGTGGATAGGATACAGAGAAACAAGGTGAAATTCAAACAAAGATAAAAAGTAAATTGGATCTACTTTGGTCTTATACTGCACCTGATCCTGTCAAATAACAATTATACTATTTCCTGAGCAAGCATAGGGAACAAACAAATTAGTTTCTGTTAGTAGTAGTAAATAGACAAGTATAATTAAAGATGTAACACAAATTAAAAAAAAGATGTAACAAAGTTGGCATAAGGATTGACAAATTTAATGTCCAATCGATAGAAGTCAAATTTAATGTTCTATAGTGATTGAAGTCAAATTTTATGTCCTAATGATTGAAGTCAAATCTACATTTTAAAAGAAAGCTAATCACAGAGAAGATGTTTTATTGACTGACTCATTAACTAGTTGGTGTTTTATAAGTATGAGATGTGGGGAAGCGTGGTCGAGAGGCTAAGTGCGGCTTGAGCTTGGCTTGGCTACCTAGAAGGGGGCTCGAGGTTCGACACCCGACTCGGGCAGAATTGTGTTTACTGAGCGCCCAAAGGCAGCACGAAAAACCAACTCCTAGATACCCCCTCCCCCCACTGGTCCACAAATGAGATTGGACCAAAGCGCTCTGAGCATGCTATAAGCATGAAAGTAGCGCTATATAAAAGCTATAATAATAATAATAATAATAATGTCGCAGATTTCAAAAGCAGGTGGCACAAAAAATAACATTTAAAATATAAAGCTATGTTCTAAACACAAACACATAGATAGAAGGCAACTAGCTTATGCTAATCTCAATGATAAGGCTCTATACCCATCAACATCTCAGGAGACGTCCCCTGCACATTTTCTTGTTTCTGAACATTAATTTTTTTTTTAAATACTAAGCTGCCGCTATAGTTTAAAGCTAAAAATGTTTTATTTGCAATATCAATGACTACGAAAAGTAACAGAAAACAAAATGTAAAGACAAATCCTCCTTTAAGAAACTGATGGTAATATAATACTTTTACCTATCCCTTAGCCTGTAGGACCATTGGGGCACCATGCAAGTTTTATCCTCCATCCTTCTCCATTCCGCTATCTTTTACCTTAGAACCTCTTTCAATGGCAGGCCCATCTTTTCATAAGAGCGATTATTTTACTCTTGGCAAATAATCAATTAATACATTAAAAAAAAAAGGATATTTTTAGCATGCCCCTATTCCCCCCTCCTTATGAAAAAAAAAGGGTAAAGTGAATGTATAAATCCACTCAGAGTATATAAAATTCTAATGATAGGATTATAGATGCAGACTTAGAAGCCCTTAATGAATAGAGCCTATATGTAGAAAAATCCATTGACAAATCTATTCAAGATAAATATTTTCAAGACCAAATTTAAATTTAGAAGCTAATATTTAAAAAAAAAATAATTGTCAAACTATAGTTTTCCCAGTGTAACCAATCAGCTAGTAATTCTTTCCCAGAGATATACATCAACTTTGAAATTTGTAGGAAAATTGTTAGAACCAATTTCGAGATCCATGTCCATGTTTTCCATGAATTTGCAAACTGACTGAATTAAGGAACTGTTAAAAATCATCACAAGGTCAGAAATCCTAAATACCTTTAGGTTGTTCCTTTGAGCCTTTACTAGCATCAGCTGTAGATGAACAACAGCTAACTGGCTTCGGTGGACTTGGCTTCACTGCAAATTTCATAACCAAATTTTCACTAATGGGATGAAAGAAAAAATAACCAACACCTGCACCTAAAACATAAGAATGAGTACAAATTAAGTTTCACTAGTTTACTAGTTCACATGAGGAGACCAAGTAAAAAAAATAAATTTTAATGTACTTTACGAAATATAATAAGTTAACTCAGCTTTGCATAGGTTTTAGATTTTGAAAAATAAAAACGTGTTAAAAGTATTTAAGCAAGTAAGCAGAAATGCAGAAAAAAAAAACCAACAATAACGGAATAACAAAACATAACATTGAACCAAACATTTCTTTGGAGGTACAGTGGCTAACTGGTAAAGTGCTTGGCTTCCAAACAAGGTGGAGGGGGGGTCCCAGGTTTGACTCCTGGTGAAGATTTTCAATGTTGTGATTTTTAGGGCACCTCTGAGACCACCCAGCTTTAATGAATACCTGACATTATTTGGGTAAAAGTAAAGATGGTTGTTTGTTATACTAACGATGTGACACCTTAATTAACTGTGGGTCACAGAAACAGATGAACTTTACATTATAACGAATGGTCTGAAAGAGGAAGGAACTTCTTAAACATTTCATTGTTTAAAAAACAACAATTTAAATTTTGAAGAATAATATCTGTTTAATGTTAATAGTC
This sequence comes from Biomphalaria straminea, assembly GCA_021533235.1. NCBI lineage: Eukaryota > Metazoa > Mollusca > Gastropoda > Planorbidae > Biomphalaria > Biomphalaria straminea. The sequence goes on along the minus strand of JADKLZ010000166.1, from coordinate 4,083,031 downwards.
AATAGTGGGAGAAGTGGCTTAGTAGCTATGAAGTTTTAATTTATGGACTGATAGCCATGAAACTAATGTAAGTTACTTCTCTCAAATATCTAGATTTGAGGTGGAGCTAGGTGTAACTAGTGAAGTCATAAATACAAATTTCAGCTGTAAACCTAATTTAATTTAGGAAAACAAAAAAGAAGAATTATTATGTTATAAATTAAAGCAGCTTAGAATTGAAATAATACATTTCTTGAATAGTTTATACTACAAATAGTAAACATTACCTTAAGGAAATAGTTGGGTTGATCTAGGTAGTTTTTTCATTTAGTTAATATGCTAAGGTTGAATTAACAGGAATAATTTTGCGATTCTGTGTTTTAGACTTGTAAAAGTATACTTATTAGATTTATTAATTTTTAACCTTGGATCTGTTTTGTGCATTATTAATATTAAAGTCAAATTAATTTCATATGACAAGAGAATCTGCATGAAATGATTATCACAACAGAAGATCTACATAAACTAAAACATCAACTTGACACTAAAGAAGCAATTGATATATGTTCCGTTTTGTACTCATAACATGTAAATCATGCTCTTATTGCAGGTGAGCTAAGGACGTTAGTCTTAGTTGAACTTACCAATTATCACAGCCAGCACAAGCCACACACTATAGGTCATAACAATGAGCATTAAGAGGTAGGCATAGAAGAAACTGACAAGATTCAACACTGACTCCACTGTAAACATGATTCCTCTGAAACATTTTGACAAAACAAATTTCAGAGTCTCCAATTGTTTATTGCTTGCAATTTCATGCCAATCAATCAAGTATCTTTAGCACTACTCTCACATTAAAAATTTTAAAACAATAGAAATCTTTTATTTATTAATAACTTACAGTTTATAAATTTTAGGTTTTTTATTTAAAATCAAACTTTTAAAATATATTCAAATTTGGCAATTGATATTTATTTAAATATACTTTTAGCATTTTCTTATAAAAAAAAAATCGAATCATTGCGTAGTATGATTGATCAATAGAGAAACACAAGTGTACTTTTATCTTTTTCTGGAATTGTATGCTGTAAGTATGTCTCTGTAAGTCCTAATAGTAAAGTGAAATCACTGTACCAGCTGAAGAAACATTATTAAAAGTATAATGAAGGCCTAACGAACCATTAGGCCTATTATTCATTTCACAAGTTTCCTTATTGCAAAGTTTGTCTCGGTAAATAATAACTTAGTAAATTTCTACGGCTTCTCATTTCTATACCTTGGACTTTTCTTTCCCATTCTACTGTTAAAGTCCACAAGTTACAGGCATAGCATTGTAACCATAAGCTTAAGCCCATTAGTCTGATCAAGTGCTTGGGTCATTCCCGATAATTTAGGACAATCCTGATAAAAAATAACTGTAGCTGAATGCATATATTTTTATTAAAATAAATGTAAGATTTTTTAATTATTATAGCTTTTATATAGCGCTACTTTCATGCTTATAGCATGCTCAGAGCGCTTTGGTCCAATCTCATTTGTGGACCGGTGGGGGGGAGGGGGTATCTAGGAATTGGTTTCCCGTGCTGCCTTTGGGCGCTCAGTAAACACAACTCTGCCCGAGTCGGGTGTCGAACCTCGAGCCCCCTTCTAGGTAGCCAAGCAAGCCAAGCTCAAGCCGCACTTAGCCTCTCGACCACGCTTCCCACATTATAATTATCCCAGATTATAATGAAAACATTGCTAAGCAACTAACCTCCATTGTTTGAGACCTTTTGTGTGGTTATTTGAATTGTGAGACACAAGATTAATCTGAGACTCCCTGGACTGGAGTCCTCTTTTCTTTATGCTCTCATTATCAAATGGGTCGCTTTTACGAAGAAGCATGACATAAGATTTGAGTGTTTTAAGTCCCTCAAACAAGGCAGTGAAAAAGAAAGACAGAAATGAGGCTAAAACAACACCTGTAGAACAATTAAGAATAAACAAAATAAGTATTGAATAATTTAGCAGACACTTACAAATATACTAGAGGATCCTAGGAATGGAATTTAGATCAAATGCAAAGGACAGAGAGGAATGGAAAATCAGATCTTATGTGGGGCTCCAATGGTCTAACAGGCTAAGTGGTGAAGGGAAAAAGGTTGTTATTAGTAAATTTGTAACTATCTTATTCCATTAAAGATACTGGTTCCTTTAAAAAGACAAGTAATTCAAAAAGAATAAATAATTTGTACAACATATTTATAAAAGTCATTGCTTTTTTTTTTAAATTATATAACATTATTTTTTAATAAAAAGCGCTCCTAACTAGACAGTTAATTTTAAAAAGTCAAACTGAACAAATTAAATTCTTTATGAACATACCTCCAGCTGTACTTGTGTTCCAGTTTTCGAAAATGATATTGTTCATCAGTACAGTTGTGTCAAAATACATCTGAAAGAAAAAAAACTCTATCAAAACACTCACAGAATTTTTTTTTAAAAATTTATATAAAAAGTAAAAGTAAAGTGCCCCTTTCAGCCTATGTGGTCTACAGGGCATGATTTTTAGATCATCTGTTTCTTTGGCCATTGGTTAACAAGCAGGGTGTCATGTAACCAGCAGAATGACAAACCGTTTTTACTTTCCTCAGCTAAAGACAGGTACCCATTAGAGTTGGGTGGACTCAGGGGCACCCTAAAAAATTTCCATAAATACAAAATATTAAAGCTTAAAATTCAATGCTTCGAATGTGTGGCTGAGAGGAAGGCCAAAACTAGAAAAAAAAAAAGAAAGGAATTACAAATACAAGTAAATAAAATTGCATTCTATTTTGCTGTTTTCTAGGAGGTAATTGTCCAGTGAGATACCTTTTGATGCAACATCTGCTTATGACCTTAGAGGCTAAGCAAAAAAATAAATTTTTACAAAATTAAAAAATTAGTAATATAAGAAATGAATTATCTTACTATGAAAGTTACTCTAGACAAAAAAAATAAGGCAGTAACAACAGCAACAGAAAGTTTTTTTTAAAGACCTACTAAAACATTATAAATCCCCATAAATTAATGAATTACAGCAAATCAGTTAACCAATGACTTAGCTGACTTTAAGTGATTGATTAACATGCACAACTAGATTGAAACATGAAATGCATAAGACACAAATATCTTCTCTTTTGATGTAATGTCTGTAATCTATAAGATAAGCTGTTTTTTTAACAACAAAATATTAATATGATTTAATGGGCATATATAAGCATTAAGCAATGCGTTCATTCCAAGAGATCAAATGGAAACATGATGTATAATTCATACATCAATATTTAATATGACCATTTCTGGAATGAGGGCTAGACTCTGCAGCTTTGTGCCTGCACATGCTTTGAATGTTGCTAGTGAGGCCTGAGTTCAAAATGTTTGGCTGCATACAAAGCACACTATTGTAGCTGGATCTGTGTGGTTTACAGATATTTTCTGTTATGATGCTTCTCTTCTATTAAGGCTGCCCACAATAATTCTTGTAGTGCCATGATGTTTTATTGTTCGCACTAGTTTTTCAAGAATCAGAGGCTATGTTGGAAACTCAAGGACACTTTAAGTGTTCCTCAAATGGTTTAATTCTTAAGCCTTGAACTTGCTTTCCTAAAACTGTTTGTTGAACTAAAAGGAGACTATTTATAATAGGAAGTGAGAGTGATTCAAGAGTGATTCATTCTACAGTCATATTGGCCTGTCCAGCGCAGTTGAGACTGAGTCATGGCTAAGTGCATGCTTTGCATGAGGTCTTCACTATCTTGTTTTGCCCTGGTAGAAAAATGTGTGAGTGATTGTGCTCAACTTAATCCATGGCAAGGTCAGAGTCAGTTGAAGTCAAATAGTTTCAATGAAAAACAAGAAAAATATAAATATACTTTAAAAAAAAAAAAGGTTACCAAGAGAAAATACTTTACATATACTACATAATCTATATCTTTAAATAAAGAAGTTATTTCCCTTTTTCAATATCTAATAAAACAACAAATTACCAATAATTAAATGACCTACTGTTTTTATTATTTATTTATGTTCTTTTTAGGTACAATTAATAATTGTTAGTTTCAACTCGATCAGAGAACCCTAACCCAAATATTTAGCCATATATTTGATTATTGAAATATTAATTTCCCTTTGTTGGTATCCAAGAATATGATTAATTACCAGTAATTAATTAACTAATTGATAAATTTTTAAACTGATTCCAGTACTGTCTTCTCCAATGTAAAATTGTGCAAAGTTTAAGCTTGATCCAATAATGAGTGTGGGAGAAATAACATGTTAAAACTTTTTACCAGACAGATAGACAGAGTGAGTTGATAAAAGCTTTAATTGTAAAAATTAAGTTGTTTAAGTTTTTTTTTTTTTCCTAATTATTTCGAATGAACTAAAAATGAAAGGAAATACTTACTCCCATCATTTTCAAAAGGTTAAATAGTGGTGTGAAAGGAAAGTATATATTAACACCACTGACTTCTTTATATACACCAAGCACCTGAAGCTATCTTGAAACTTCAAACATCAAGCACCTGAAGCTATCTTGAAACTTCAAACAGTATCTCATCAGTCTGCACAAAAAAAAGTAATTATACTAATGAATATACAGATCTAAAATGTTATCTAGCATTTTGTTAGTAGTTTTCTTAAAATGGTGTATTTTAAACTTAAATCTTGTCAAATAATAAATATCAATGAATAGCAAGAATTGACACATGAATTAGGGTTTATTGACACCAATGTGCAAAGGATAACGGCGGCCATTAGGGCCTACATGGGGCTGTTTGGGGTTGCAAGTAGGGCAATGGGGGAAAACCCTAATCAAAAACAGTATTGGACCATAATGGGCATGTTTATAAGATAAGTATCAATATATATAGATCTAGATCTATATATCTAAATATAATAATTTTAAGACCAGTGTTTCCAAAAGCTGTGTTCAGCGGAACTCCATTGCAGTGTTCCGCTAGGCCTGACTGGGTGTTCCATGAACTACTGGAATAATTAATTAGTAGGCCTGCAAGTGAATAAATCTCTAAGTAAATGCAACTTGATTTAACTGACATAGAATAGAGTGCCTGATGGCTGCATGCATCTTCAGAATGGGACAGCTGGAGGTCATGCACAAAGGCCGCGGGATACACATTTGAGACCATGAGAAAATTTGCTGCCAAGGACAGATGTAGACGGCGAAAAGTAAATCTAAATCAACCACCGGTGGACAATGGTTATGCCTGTGCTAGATTAGGCAAAATATGTAGGTCACAGCTGGGACTGCGTAGACACAGAAATAAAAATATGCTGCATTCTTCCTTCTAATCTTCGGATTCAAAGACAATTAAGTCTTATCAAATGCAGATAAAAAATTCTTGATAGCTAAATAATTTCTATAACATCATTGTTAAATTTGCACTGTTCTAGAATTAGATTGAAACTCTACTGAGTCTAATTATATAATATATATATAATATAATTATAAAATAATATAAAATAAAATAATAATAATTTTTTAAAAGTTTACAATTTAAAGTTATAATTATTCAGTTATAAACACAATAAAAGATTAACCTGTCATTAAAATTCATTAAATATGATTTCTGGTTGAGTTTTTCTAAAGTCTAAAGTAAATATAAAAGAAGTGAAGAGTCTTGAAAGTTAGATTACCGTTAGGCGTCTCTAATAGTACTAGTAGTAAGTAAAATTACTAATAGTAACTAGATAATACTTATCTTATACTATAGAATAAGACGATATTAATAAGTAGTTAGTCATACGTTGAATAACTTTGAATAAGTCTTATAAGTTATAATAAACTTATAAAGTTATTCAATAATTTAGTCAGTCTAAAAGTCTAGTTGAAGTAGTTGTCTAGAAATAGAAATACTGAAATAGGGTTAGAAAATAGAATATAATAATCATTATAATGATGTCTTATGAAAAGTCTTATGTCTAGAGTCTAGTGTACATGTACTACTAATTTAAGTACTACTAGTAGCTACTAGTAGTCTAGAAGTAGAGTAGTGAAATAGTCAAATACTGAA
>JADKLZ010000166.1:4062705-4074581 GCA_021533235.1 Biomphalaria straminea | reverse complement strand
CATAAACCAAACATATTTATTATAATTTTCACGAAGGTAGGATTCCTCTACTCCTTTTATTTTCGGTACCAATTGTTTGCTCTTCACAGTGAAAAAATAATGTTCGAATTTAAAAAAAAAAGAAAATACTCTTATACATGTATTTTTGAACAAACACACACACACACACAAACATAATTAAAACAAAAAATAACAACACTGGTTTCCCTAACTTTTAGCACTCAATGAAATTAAACTATCTGCATTTCCCTTATATTATAATTTTCATTACTGGTATTAAAATTTTGATGGTTTTAACAGAAATGTGACTACCAAAGGTTTTGGAAGGACTATGAAATATAATCCCCAGACTTCCATTTTAACAATTTAGACTATGCCGATCTTATTTCCATACCCTTGATCTCCCGTGTAGCCTTAAGATTCATTACGTAACGTTTACGACCAAATTGATATCTTCCTGCGAAAAATCCTCTCCTTTAAGTGCGAGTGTGTGCCCCCCCCTGCCCATCCCATTTTAAAGGTACGACCACTCCCTTTCCCACAAGCAGAGGGCGATTGCGATTATATGTATCGCCAACACTTCTCAACATAATAAAAATATTTTATAATACTTTTAATTTAAAGTATTTATATTAGTAACTAAATATTTACACAAATTGCATAATCATCAATTTTACAAACTCACCAGTCAACCTTAGGGGTTGGTGATGGAGGAAAGCAATGAGCAGAGAATCCTCTCTACCTCCCCTCCCCTGAATCCTGTGATGTCTATATTATATATAGACCCAGGAGTCATTATTTTTCCACACATTCTCATGATTGTCATTTTTTTCCATTTTGTCAGCATTTCTTTAGTTAGAATCGTTATAGTTGCTATTTTTTATAACGTCACCGATAGCCCATAGCCTAAGGATAAAATGTACGTTAACATTTTAAAATTATTTTCAAAATTAAGGTCGATAATTAAAAAGTGCCTAAATATCCGGTGCCTAATTATCCGCCTTGTCAAAAAGTGCCTAATTATCCGGTGCCTAAATTTCCGGGTGCCTAATTATCCGGGTGCCTAAATTTCCGGGTGCCTAAATATCCGGGTGCCTAAATATCCGGGTGCCTAAATATCCGGTGCCTAAATATCCGGAAATACGAGGTGCCTAAATATCCGGGTGCCTAAAGTTCCTAAATTCATCCATTAGCATGGGTAGTTACATATCTTCTATAGTTCATACTTTTTATTAGGCCTATATTCCTATATCAGTGGCGTAGCTAGGGTGGTGGAGGAGGGGGGAGAATTTTACTTATTGAGGGGGGGGGGCCCAAATTAGTGTTTTTTTTTTACATTAAATATTAAATATTACCCAAAATGCAGTGGACCCCATTGCCCCCAAAGATGTCAAGCCCCCAGACCCCAAAATGATGGAAAATTCATAGCTACAACCTGGCCTATATCATGATGAAAGATGGGCCTATTATACTCGATAGCTATACAAAAAGTATCAAATGAAAAATTAACGGCAACTTCGGTAAATTACAGTTGTTTCAATGAAACAAAAAAAAAAAGGGCCTACATATTTTTATGTAGGTCCTAAACAAATTGGTATATAGGCCTATTAGTTATCATATATAGGGCTAATAACAATATCCGCTAAATTAAAAGTATGCCAGCTACGAGAATGGAAATCCTAATAGATTACGCGGTAGTCATTTTACAGATCGGTGGCTGCGTGGAATGTTCTATGGACTGTCCTCTCGGTAGTCCCGGGTTTAAACGCTGCCATATCCCACTGTCCAGGGAAAGCTTTGGTTGGGGCGGACTGGCAGTATGGTAAAATGTCCGGTGGGCCGGCACCATAATAGGCTGGTGGGCCGACGTCGAAAGAGAGGCTTGAAATTATAGTAAGACCCGTAATACGCTAAAAGATTTAATAATATTCTCTTATAAAAGGGGCTCACCGTCGCGACCGGTCCTCGCATTTACTTGTCCCTTAGTATATTGGACCGTTGGGGCACCACATATGATCAACCGTCTATCTCCATTTCCTATCTTTTACCAGGATTAATCTCTTCCATAGATAGGCCCTTCCATTCTTCCCATCGGATCGGACTTCTCATTTGTTACCCCGGAACTTAGCATGCAGGAATGTCGCCATGACCAACGAGCACTCACACGTTTGACTTTTTATGCAGATGATTGTACACCTTTTTTCTTTCCGAATAGTCTTAAGCTTGGAATGCGCTGCTGGAGGCAGAATTTATAGAACAAATAAGTCACAATTATCCGTGATAAAAAAATTGTTTTGGAATTATAAAAGTAAAGAAAGAAAAAGTGGTCTGTAGGGTACATAATGTAAAGGTCATCTGATTGTATGGCCTTCGGTCAATGAGGGTGTCATGTAGCCATCATAACGACCAACGACCTTTACTTTTCTCTAAATAATGTCAGATTCTCATTAGAGCTGGGTGGACTCAGAGGCGCCCAAAGATACCGAAATTAAAAATCAGTCTTCACCAGGATTCGAACAGCGGAACTCCGGTACAGAAGCCTTTACCGCTTAGCCACCGCATTACAAAAAAAAAAACAACATAATCAGAGCAGACACACACACACACCCACAAACTATAGGTCCTACACGTATATTAATACAATGGCATAAATCCGTACACAGTGCTAGTTTTGAAGTTCAGTCTCTTGTAATATAAATCTCAAGGCCTCTAATTCGTAAGGGGATGTAGTGTTAGTGAGAACACAGGTGGGTCATACTAAGTTGTAAAAAAATAATGTTGTTCTTACATTTATTGAGATTACGAAGGTCCTCAAGTCTATCCACACGTAGAGCTATGCCTTAAAAACGTAAACCCAATATTGGAATATGCATCCTCTGTTTGGGAACCTTCAACTCAAGAAAACATCAAGACACTGGAACAGACACAAAATAGAGCGTTGAGATTCAAAACAAATGAATATGAATATTCACATTTAACTAGAATAACACCTTTTAGTAAAATCACGAAATTTAGAAAGCCTTCAGGATAGAAGACTTAACAAGTAAAGTAGCAATTATACAAAAACACTGAACCATAATCTTTTATTACAAATACAAGACCTAATAAAATACTCATAAAGACACAAAGATGAAGGCACATTCCTCGCTCCATATGCTAGGAAAGATTTACATTAATACTCCTTTTTCCCTAGTGTTATTAGTTCTTCTTCTTCTTCGTTCTCATTGTTATGTTGGAGGGTTCAGATCACCAATATCTGAGATGAACTGCGCAGTGGCCCCCAAGCCAAGGAGCTCTCCATAAAGCCCTCCTTCCATTGGGGTGCCCTGGGGCCAGTGTCCCACACGGGCCTCCCGGCAAAGAGCGCAGCCTTGGAGGACGTGGTCGGCATTCTCCGATGACACTCCACATGGGCAGATATCACTGGTTCCAGTGTTATTAGAGCTTGAATGTTTTGCCTGAGCTAGCCAGGAAGACCAGTGACTTGGGATAATTTAAGTCATTGATTAACAAGCATGACTAAATGCATGAAGCGTAGGACTTATGCATCTTCTTTTTTTTTTGAAGTAATATCTGTATTGTATAAGATAAGAAGATTTTAGACAATCCTTGCAGGCTTTGCGTTGTCTTTCGGTACGGTCATCGGATTGATGAAAGTTTTTGCACCGCGGTGCACCCTGTCAGCAAATAAAGAAAGTAATATAAGAAATACCTCTTCTAGATCACGTGATCTAAAGGTCACGTATGAAAGGTCATCTGTTTCTATCGCCGACCGTTCACGAGGATGTTATGTGTTTGTTTGTTTGTAAAATCTTTTACCTGTTTCGGCTGTTCCTTCAGAGTTGCAGGTAATTTACTTCCTAGTCCGAACCTCCCGCAGGACGACGAGGATAGAAGCGGGCAGGATTTGAACCCGGGACCACCAACAAGTCCAAACGACAGACCAGCGCGCAAACCTTACGATCAGGCAGGATAACGACCAACCGCCTTTACTTTCCCCTATTAATTTAAGGGACTCGTCCTAAAAATCCCAGTTTTCAACGAGATTCGAACCCGCCGAGACTCCTTGAGTCGGAAGCCAATCGATAACACTCAGCCACTACGCCCCCATAAGCAAAAGAAATGTTTAAAAAGGTACAAACTCCGCAAACAAATACCGATTTACCGAAACATTATACTTAAAAATATTTTTTTTTGAAGATATTGGTTATAAATTTCCCATATGAATCACTTCTATCTCTCTCTCTCTCTCTCTTTCTCTCTCTCTCTCTCTCTGCAAGACTCTGCCAGAATCAATCCTTCTAATGCTCGTCGCTATGATTTAGTGGTAAGTGACCACAGCTAAATAATACATTTCTTCTTCTAGTCAACAGTCCAATTCTTAACTTTGAACAAATAGTTCCATAGCCCCATTGACATTTTCTTTCTGTCTCGAGCTTCTGGTCACGTGCCTGACCTGCACTTGGAGTCACGTCCATTACATAAGTACGCAGACGATCGAGGCAGATAGGGTGCTATTTTTTTTCCCGCCAAATCTTCGCACGCGGTGGTCTGTTTCAACCTGATGTTTGTGCAGAGACATCAGTGGCGCCCTCTTGAGTCTGAACTTTCGGATTCCGGAAGCTGTTAAAATAGAGAGCAAAGTTGAAATCCTTTTTAACAAGTTTTTACGTTATTCGAGATCTTCTATGTGCTTGAAAATTATTTTTTTTACATAACTCTATTCAACTCACACTTTATCTTATCGTATAAAATACAGACGTTATTAAAAAAAAAAAAAAAAGAAGAAGATGATTACATCCTACGCATCATGCACTTTCGGAGTGAATTTTTTTTTGTGGGCAAATGAGGTTACGTTTTTAGTCTGTGTTATTGGTTAATGATGAAGCATTGCAAGACATGAATAGAATGAGACGTTATAGTGCGCCATCTGTTTTATAAAGGAGAAATTGATTTACAAACAACTTTGATTAAATCCTGTGCACCCCAGGGGAGCATAGGGTAGCACCCCTCCCCCGAACTCGGCTCTGAGCAGCTTTCTTTATACACTCTCTTGTCATTCCAGTACTCTCAGCTTCACTGATTACTAACCTTTTCCAGGTTTGCTTGGGTTTGCCTACTTTCGTGTTTCCTTTCGGATACCAATCTAGTACCTGCCTTGCAACATTGGTAGCTGGTTTTGGCAGGGTGTGTCTTATCCAGCTCCATTTTTGCTTTTTGATGTCTTGGGCTATGGGCTTTTGTCTAGTTCTCTCCCACAAATTGATCTTTTCTGGCCACCTAATTCCTAATATATTGTTACAACTCTACAGTGGTGGACTGAATGTGTTTACATGTGAGACCCACTGACACGCACATACGAAGGCGGGTCACAGGTCAACGGTGTGACCTGTGCTGTACGCAAGCGACCCGAAAGCTTGGACGAGAACTGAGTGTGTGTTTGGACAGTTGCTGGACAGTTTTGTTACAGAGAGAGTTAGATGTAGTCGAGCGGAGAGAAAGACAGTGATAGTTAGGACTGTGTTTGTGAATAAGAAGGCTTTAAAAATGTAGCTTATACGCGCTATATAGAGAGACTGTTGTGTTAGTAGATAGTTCCATGTGTTATTAAGCATTTGAAATTAGTGTAGACAATTGTGTGTATTAGCTGTGGTTGATGTGTTTATTATTAAATCGCCACTGTTGTTAATGAAGCTCTTGTTGAGTTCTTGTATTAGATGTGTTGTGTTGTTGCTAAGCAGTGTGAGCAGAAGGCCTGAGAAGTGAAGTTCGTTACAATATGTTTAGGCATCCGTCAACAAGGGTCTTCCTTATTTGTTTGAGTGAATCTCCATGTTTCACAACGGTATAGAACAACAACACTGATTTTTTAATGGTTTTTAATTGTCTCTTTTTTTTTTCAAAGAGTTTTGTTTAACTCTATCTCTCCGTAATTATTTACCACATTCTAGTGGAATCAACGTTGGTATCGTCAGTTAGGAGAGAAAGAGTTAATACATAGAATTGGAGATAAAGAAAAACTGGTAGATAGATAGATCAAGAGACGACATCGTGTGTTGCAAGGTTCCTATCCCGAACGTCTGTGTTCACAATAAACAATGTTGTAATAATACAAATAGCGTACATAAATATAACATTGCCAAAGTACAAAGTACTCATTTTTTTGTTTGTACAAAAGATGGTCACACAGGCACAGCATCTGCGAGCATTGATTCGATCATTTGTTTCGTGGCGAGAGTTGACAGGGGGGGAGAGAGAGACGGAGGCAGAGAGAGAGAGGGGGGGGGGGAATGAGCGAGGTTTAGAGAGGGAGGAGACGAGAGGAAGGGTGGGGATTTGGGTCATTGTAGACACCCTCCATCTGACCGTAGATTTGAAAATTGATGTATCCTTTTGTTCATCATGTTTTCAACTTTTTTTTTTTGCCAGCTTAACTCGAGAAGTCATTTTATTGTGTGCTATTGATTTGTTCTACTTCACTTTATCTGTTTATCGTTCACTACTTTTAGCTTTAGTTTGTTTTAAACGTTTTCAGAGTTTGTGGGTTTGTTTTTTTTTTGTCCTAATCCAGGTGTCGCAGGCTACAGATCTCACTAGTACTCAGATTTTTTTTTACAAAGATTATATCAACTCACTCTTTCTTCCTGTCTGTAAATTTGTATACGTTATTTCTCCCCTTCCTACCACAATTAATCCATTGCACCAATTAGTACACCGCCAAATTAAACTTTTTTTTTTTCATCCAGGGGAACTAACCTCATGCTATACTTGCAGACGTTAGAGTTATCCCTATTCCCTAGTTAATTCCACCCACTTCAGCATCTGTTCTTTATTCCATTAATTAATAAGTACACCTCGAACAGTTTTCTTACATTATGCAGGTCAGTGCCCATGAGGTTACAATTGACTGTCTTAACACACTATGTAATTCCCCCTAGATCTAGGTGGTATTGATAATCGATTATTTACTATTGTAAGGTTGTCTGTTACATTGCACTATTTACTTAACATCTCTCACCGTAAGTCTTGTTTATAACCGATCATCATTGTGTACCCTTATGCTTGTGTACGCCTAAATCAATATATCAACGAATTGCAATAAATATTTTGGTCAACAGGCATGTGAAAATAAGGCTGTTGTCGTCGAGCCTAAAACATAAGAGACATGGAATACTTTTGGTTTTGAAGGTGCGCAAATTATGTCAGATCCACGACAATGCGATGTCTGCCTGGAGTCTATATAAATTTCTTCATTGTTATATACTTTTTTAACATAAATGTATCGATTACTATTATTTTATAGATCATCGTCGAAGTCTTTTGTAAGTGTTATCCCGAATCGATAAAAGAACAAGTAAAATGTTAAAAACTACGCATTAAACAGATTATAAGAGAAAGAACTGCACATTTTATGTCACATCTCAATACTGTAATGTGCATTTCCCTTTTTATACCAAACAAAATCAATTAGTTATCAATAAATTAAATGATACATTGATTTTTGTTTTTGTAATTTATTGATTGATGTTTTATTTAGTGACATTGTATAATTGTGCATAGTTTCAATTAGATCAAAAAAATGAGAAGTGTGACACCTTCGTTAAGTGTTGGCCGTAGAAACAGATGGCCTTTACATCATCAGCATCATCTAATATATTGATATTTTCAATTCATTCATACCTGTTAATGCAACTATATCTTGTGTGTGAAAGACACGGAAATATATATAGTATATAATCGAAAATGTAAAAAAGTATTTCTTTCCCGTAGTTTCATTTAGTCTAAACGAAACAAACTTTTATCGACATGTAAAAATTGGTAACTATGATAATCCGTTACATGTTTCCAGGGGATAATAATAATAATAATAATGATAAGGCTTGTCTTCGAGACTTCTAATGACATTAAAAAAACACTAAGGGAAAAAAAGAGGGAACAATTATTATTGTAATGAGTGTTCTCTGTTGCTATCAAATACTTTTTTTCAAGCCTGGTGTGGGCGAACCTCTAAGATTTATCTACGAAACAAGTATTTATTATTTTCCCCAATGGTGCATCGTTGTACCTGGCAAATGCCCTGCGTCCAAATACATTCATTCTCACGCAGACAGACGCACGCACACACACAACACACACACACTATTTAAGTCATGAACCTGCTTTCTTCATCTTGTCATCCATCGGCTAATCAATAGCTCTCTATCTCCTGTGTTAGTATCGACTCGATGTTATAAAGATTTAATTGCTTTCAATCAATTATTCCCCTGTCGTGAGGGGCGTGACCAAGTCCCCAAGAAATTCTGCTGAGTTCTCTGACCCTCCGGGGGGGGGGGAGCGCGGTGGTCGAATGGTTAAGCGCTCGGCTTCCGAACCTGAGGTCCTGGGTTCGAATCCCGGTGAAGACTGGGATTTTGAATTTTGGGATTTTAGGGCGCCCCTGAGTCCACCCAACTCTAATGGGTACCTGACTTTAGTTGGGGAAAGTAAAGGCGGTTGGTCGTTGTGCTGGCCACATGACACCCTGCTCGTTAACCGTTGGCCAAAGAAACAGATGACCTTAACATCATCTGCCCCATAGATCGCAAGGTCTGAAGGGGTCACTTAACTTTCTTTGACTTTTTCTCTGACCCTCCGAAAATTCCTTTGACCTGTCATTGTTTCAGTGTGTTAATTGCATGTTGCTGGCGTCCTGTCTGTTAGAAACAAAGGAACTAATTATTGTATTAATACTTGTCGCCCTGGAGTGTTTTAATGAAAATAACTTAAAGTATACTTTTATATAAGACTGAATAAAAAAAAAGTAATAATAAAATTAGTCTGGTAAAAGAGTAATTGACAATCACGTCTATAGTTAATCACCAATAATTAGCATTATTGAAAAAATACATAAACTATCTAATATTGGAACATGAATTCAACCATATATCTATCATGGGCGTAGCTAGGAAAAAATATACATGTATGTGTGTGTACATAATTACTAAATATCACATTCTGACCCTTCATTCTTTTGGAAGACGTTTATTGTGCCCTAGAATAAGTTCTTCCAGGAGTTAGCCAGTGGAAAGAAAAATGTAGACCTCCCGCTCTTGCCAGCAAGGGGGTCTGGGGGGAGCGCTGGAAGAACAAAACAAAGAGGACATAACCGTGTTTACACGATTAACCAAATACACACAAAAGTTGTCTAGCCATTGCTAGATCTAGTTGTAACTTGTTTTGCCTGTTCACATTATCTCTCGCATGTATCAACAAAGAGGACATCCTAGACAAAAACAAGAGAAGATAACTATCTCGTCTGCCTGGGCACCTGCAAGATTGTTTTTGTTTGTTTTTTGCAGGGGTAGGATAAGTAGAAAACTATGGCTGACAGTCGTAGCCTCAACTATCTTGTTACCTTTTTATTTCAAAGAATATGACAGTAAATTCCTCTGTATAAAGCAATCTGGCGTCAGAGTCGTCTGCTAGGCAACTTTACTAGGACACCGGATATGGTAGCCTCGATCAGAATCAGATGTCCTGAAGGGACGAGAGCGAGCATGCTCCCTTTTATGTGCATCTTGACCAGTGAAAGGCTTTTATCCATGGCCAGGATGAGAAGCCGGCTTTTCACCAACCTCTCTGACAGAAGTCCCGCCTTATCCAAAGTATTCATGTGTCACATCCGGTGTGTCGCTGCACATGGCCCTCTTGATCCAAGCACGGGTTCCGTCCTTGCGTGCGAGGCCAAAGGCCGAGCCTCGTGGGGGACCTTCTTATTCCAATAATGTCCCATCGAACCCGTTCGAGGGTACATCACCGCCCGTATGGCCCCCTTTAGGGAACGAATCGATGGCGAGCCTTTGTTTGCATCCCTACCACGTGCAATGTACATTGTTTCCACCATATCAGTGGAAGCCCGCCGAGGACCTATGTTCGCTACCGCACTTAGCCTATCTGTCTCCCTTGGCAGACGTTTCCACGGAGGCGCCACTCTGAGGCAACGGTAGCAGGAATTCCTGCGCCCTCGATCAGAAGACCGTCTTAAAGCGTGTGCACCGAACTTAACAGCTTCTCACTCGAACCTGATTGGTATCTTGGATTGCAAATAGTCCATGTGTGTGTGCGTGTGTGAACAGTCTAATTGTGTACTGAATCTATATTACCAGATCTGTGTACATTTTAACATAGAATCTGTTTATCTGATGTTAATGTACTACATCATGTACCCTATTAAGTAGGCCTACTATTAATGCGTTTCCGCGCTATGTCTTATACAGATAAGTCAATCGGAGGTAGCACTCATATAAAGAAATCAAATAAGACAGGCGAAAGGCAAATAATATAAGTTAGTCGACGCTGAAAGCGAATGTCGAAAAAAGAAGTTAAATAAAAACGTAGAGAACTGTCAAATGTCGTCAAGCTAAATCTCTATGTCCATATAACCTGTCTCTCCCTAAGCCGTCAAAGGTGGTCTGTTTACATTTCGCTATTCTTCCTAAAATCCTAGTCTTGTTTTTTTAATTCGTCGCGTCATTGTCCTCCAAATAAATACTTTCCCATTTTCTGAAACAAATAACTTTTCCCGCCAAATTCATGATCGTGCAATAACACAACTCATCAATATAACTATTTGTTGCGAAATATCTAACCTACTTTCTAAAGTGGGAGTTACATGGTGTTTATTTTAGACATGAAAAAAAATATAACGGAAATTAACACTAAATAGAGATGGGTATGATGTGAAACGAATGTGATCATATCTGGTCCACGTCTGTTAATATGGATTTGATTGTTGTATTACAGCGATTCTCAACCTTTTTAGCTCGGCGACCCCTATAAATACGATTCTTCACTAGGCTGCGACCCCAACCATAAAATTTATTTCGTTCATTGGCCTAAATAGACCTAATTGTGATTTTCCTAATGTTATAAAATCATAGCTCATATTTTTAATGCATATTTCTGACATACATGATGTATTTGCTTAGCAGAAGTTTTATGTGATTGTATTTAGTGTAAAATAAACTTGTGCTTTAATTGCAAACCCCCCAAAAAAGTTTATCTTTAATTATTACCCTCTATGGTACAAATGTGCTTGTTACAACACTCACGATATAGTTGGGCCAAAAAAAACAATTAAAATAAAAATTGAAAAAAAAAATAAAAATTTCTGATTGTCTAAGGCGACCCCATGCAAATGGTTATTTGACACCCCCCCCCCCCCAAAAAAAAAAAAAAAAGGTCGCGACCCACAGGTTGAGAATCCATGTTTTTATTATGTTAATATGTCTTTATGTAGAGTGCAAAAGGAGAATGTGAATTTATTAGAATAGTCTGATCCAGTTTATATAAACACGTAGTCTGTCTGTTGCAATGTACGTTTCGATGTATATGTACTCCCCTTTGCAACATCTTGTCTGACTAAAGAGGCCAAATTCTTGATACACAGCTGCGGTTACAGGTTGGGCATCTGTAATCACCAGGTATCATTGCACTTTCACCCTTCTTTCTACTTCTGTTGTGTATGGCATCTGCAATTTGAGACCCTTCCTTTATGCTCTCTCTCTCCACGTGGATCTATCCAGTGCTACTTTTTCCCAGCTGTTAGTGTCGATTTTGAAGAGCTTGATGTCGCGTTTGCATGCATCTGTATACCGTTAAAGCGGCTCTCCTGCCTTTTTTTTAGATGATGTAGTAGAACAAGGCAAATAGGTATTTACTTGTAGTATTGTTGTGTTTTTTTTTAATATGCCGTCTTTGTAAGAAATAGATAAGATGTTAGTACTACATAGGACTGGTTAGACTGAGAATTGGTTTCCATGTAGCAGGTCTTTGTAAGAAATAGATAAGATGTTAGTACTAAATAGGACTGGTTAGACTGAGATTTGGTTTCTATG
>JADKLZ010000166.1:4001932-4035879 GCA_021533235.1 Biomphalaria straminea | reverse complement strand
CTACTCTAAATGAAGCACCAAACAGCTAATCCAACCTACTCTAAATGTAGCACCAAACAGCTAATCCAACATACTCTAAATGAAGCACCAAACAGCTAATCCAACCTACTCTAAATGTAGCACCAAACAGTTAACCCAAACCAATTCTAAATGTAGCACCAAACAGTTAATCCAACCTTCTCTGTAGGCATAATAATAATAACGGACACTCACATTTTAATAAAAGGCTTGAAATCCTCTTTAATGAATAAAACAATAACCGATATTTATTACTACTATCTACAAGGTTTATCTATATCAGTGCTGACATATACAAACTACAAATAACAATACGTTATGTTTAAAGAGCTTCAACATCCCACAACTGCCTTAAATCTACTTGTTCTCACTATTTTAAATCCATATGTAACAAACCATCTTATAAAATACAGATGGTACTTCAAAGAAGGTGATTATGTCCTACGCGTGTCTCTAGTTTAATATATTCTTGCATGTTAACCAATGACTCTGCCAAATCGATGGTTTTCCAGACTGATTCAGGCAACCCATTCTAAGATTTAACATCACTAGGGAAGAAAAAGTATTTGCACACATTTGTCATAGCATTTAAAACGAGGAATTTGACTTTATTATTGTGTCCTTCTGAGTGTTTTATTAGGTTTTAGTTTTGTATTGGAAGATTATGGTTTAGTCATAGACATAAATAAATATAGACTGGAAAAAGGAAATAATTTCATGTAACTTGAAAACATGTATATCTCTTGTATTCGGATTTCCGAATTCTGAAAAATTTAAAAATAGCATGATCTTCAGTCTTAGAGATTGAGCAAAACTCATAGACATAGATAAAGTAATCAAAATTGGAAGTCACAAATTTTCGTTTCATAAAACTCTTTTATAGGCCAGTCTATATTTATTTATGTCTATTGGTTCAGTGTTATATGCATGCTACTTTACTTCATAGTCTTCAAAATCCTCAAGGGTTTCTTAATTTAATTATTTTACTAAAGGTGTTACTCTAACTAATCAAATGTTAATATTCACTTTGTTATGAATCTCACTGCTCTATTTTGTGCCTGTTACAGTTTCTTAATGTTTTTTTTTTATGTTGAAGGGTCCCAAACAGAGGATGCATATTCTATTTTTGGTCCAACCAGTTTTATGCTCATATTTGGTTTTTAAACATTCTCATTACACACACTGTAATGCTTTTATCCTTCTCCTATTTTATACTCGGCACATTCGAAAGTATCTTGGTCAAAGTACAGGAACATATACCTAAACACTGTCAAAAAGAATCGAGTAATATAGTTAGATAATGTAATCCATATATTCTATCTTAAACTGATTCCCTACTCGACTATTTTCAAGGCATTCTGTATGGCGATCTAATAGAAGGCAGAAGAGCCGCTGGTCGCCCACTCTTACGTTGTACAGATGTATGCAAACGGGACATGAAGCTCTTTAAGATCGACACCAGCAACTGGGAAGAGGTGGCACTAGATAGATCCACATGGAGAGAGAGCATAAAGGAGGGGTCTTTGATTGCAGAAGATGCCATACACAACAGAAGCAGAAAGAAGGGTGAAAATGCAACGGCTCCTGGTGACTACATATGCCCAACCTGCGATCGCAGCTGTGTATCAAGGATCGGCCTCTTTAGTCACACAAGAGTTTGCAAGGGGAAAAGATTGTCTCTCGAGACGTAAAATGCCACAGACAGAATGATGTGCTTAAAAATATCAAAATATATAATGTCAAATATAATCGACTATTGTAGGTTAATGTAATCAATACTATTTGTACACCTAAAAACTGTGAAATAGAATCGATTATTGTAACTAGATAATATGATCAATAATTTACATAGGTTGTTACTACTAATGATTTTTTTCACCCTATCTTTTGTTTTCATAACAGTGTCCAGATGATGTCCATTAGAATGTCCACCTCAAATGACAAGACATGAAGCTGTATTCGTCATGTCCGCTTTGGTTCCCAGGGGAGGTCACCAGATTCGATTAGCAATACTACTGATCTACATAACTTCCGCTCATTCATTGATAGGTAAGTGAAGTCTACAGATGCTCCTCTCTACTCAAAGCGTCCCTAACAACGTTAACATTAACACAGAGTTACCTTCTCCTCTTTCTTAAATTATGCTAGAGTACACTAGAAATATTCGTTTTTTTTTCCCTTTATATATTCCTTAGTCTGCTAAACAATTTGGTCACCACATATGATCTTTCCACCGTCTTTCCCCATTCCTCTCTGTCTTTCGCGTTGACTAGAATCTCTTTCAATGCTAGGCTAGTCCATTCTTTGATGTAATCTTCACATCACTTTCTGCCTGCCTCTTCTCCTTTTCCCTGGTACTGTTTCCTGCAGGAAAGTCTTTTGCGAGCGCTTACGACCTGGTTTTATGGCCATATTGTTTAAGATTGCGTTTTCTGACTACGGTCAGCGGGCCTTAGTGTGTCCCGAATGTCATCGTTTGAATAACACCAAGTTTTTTAAAGATAAATCCATGTTTCACAAACTTGTTCTAGTGACGTTCCGCTACCGAAAAGAATCCCGCTCGCGCCCTCTTCCCCCCATTTGAGTGGATCTGGAGGCGCGATGGAGACTAATAAACACAAGAATGAATTAACATAGACAACAATATATATGACGTGAACGTTAAAGTTAAAGCTCTCATTTCATTTCGTCACGTCCGGTCTAGTAGTGTTCACAAAACAACAACAAACAATGTTGACGTAATAAGATAATGTCATGTCACACTGTAACAGTGACGACTGGTTGTCAGAATCCGAATCCGACCCACATATAGATTTACATAGGCTATGCATCATTCGTACCTGTCTTCACAGGCTAGTATTATAGGCTAGTGTAAAGTCTGTAAAAGACGGAGGTAATCATGATTTTACTTTCACCGAGTGGCCTATTTAGAAGCAGCCTCGCCGACCGATTGGGTTCGGGTCCACAGAGCTTTCGCCAAAATGCCTATTTGGGCATTCCCCCCACACACACACCTACCAGTTTAGTGTGTTGCGGCTCCAGACTTTTCTCTGTATTTTGTGCTTACATAGAACACTCCTCGTATGGTCATTGTTTCTTTGCATTTTGAGCTCATGAAACTTACTTCTCGTATGGTCATTGTTTCTTTGCATTTTGAGCTTAACTCTTTCTCTCCTAACTAACGATACCAACGTTGATTCCACCGGAATGTGTTAGATAATTACGGAGAGAAAGAGTTAAGAAACATATTTCTCGTATGGTCATTGTTTCTTTGCATTTTGAGCTTCGATATACAATTTCTCATATGGTCATTGTTTCTTTGCATTTTGAGCTTAAGAAACTCATTTCTCATATGGTCATTGTTTCTTTGCATTTTGAGCTTCAATATATAATTTCTCATATGGTCATTGTTTCTTTGCATTTTGAGCTTAAGAAACTCATTTCTCGTATGGTCATTGTTTCTTTGCATTTTGAGCTTCAATATATAATTTCTCATATGGTCATTGTTTCTTTGCATTTTGAGCTTAAGAAACTCATTTCTCGTATGGTCATTCTTTAAATTTAGCCATCTCCAATGGGATGGGGAGACAGAGCAAAATGTCACATATATTTTCATCTTCAGTTGTTTTGTTTCCTGCTTCATTATGTCTCGTCTTCATCTGTCTCTCTCTCTCTTCAATCTTTCTTTTGAACATTCTCACCTAATCTTTTGACAGCCTCTCATTATGCTTTGTCTCTCCCTCTCTATGTGCCACTCTCCTTATCTCTCTCTCTCTCTCTCTCTCTCTGATGCTACGCCCTGCCCTAATCGCCTTAAGACCACTCACGTTCCTTCCAAGTCCCCAGTGCATGACCCAAGTGTCTGATCAATAGCCTACCTCTCTACCTTCCTCACTCCCAGTGGCGTAGCTAGGGAGGAAGGGGGAGAATATGAAAATCCCTCCGTACACCCACTTGAAGGGGGCACCCAAATGAGTGTTTTTACATTAAAAATTAAGAGTTACTCAAAATGTAGGGGCCCCCTAAGAGGTCAAGCCCCCCGAGCCCTCAAACGATGGAGAATTCCTAGATACGCCCCTGCCCGCTCCTTTATCGAGGTAATGACAACCTTACGTATCTTGTACTACTCTCTACACGTTTTTCATGATATGATTCGGTCGCCCCTACTATATATACTGTTATGTGAAATGCACAATTGTAAGACAAATGTCCTCAAACATATTTAAAATTATTATTACGTTTCATGTTTTTTTTTGTATAGATGTGCACCTTCGTAGGCAGGGGCGTAGCTAGGAATTTTCCATTATTTGGGGGTCCCAGGGGGGACTTGATTTCTTTGTGGGCTCCTGCGTAAAAAAAATATATTTAATGAAAAAAAAAAAAACAACAACACTCATTTGGGGGCCCTCCTCAAGTGGGGGCCTTGGGGGGTTCAAATTCTCCCCTCCTCCTCCCCACCCTGGCTACGCCACTGTTCGTAGGGTGGAGTGAGGTACAGACGAAGGTGTCTTTTTTTTTTAATGGACGAAAAAAAAAAATTGCTTTAGTATTGTAGCTTTATAAATCCATATCTGAGTATTAATCAAGAAAAAATGCATTTGACCAATATTTTAAAAATTAAATTATTAAATTAATTTCCGTCATTCAATGTTCTTGTAGGCGATTGAGAATGGTTTTGTGACAGGCATTTGTAACGGAGATCGATTCAAAGTGTGCTTTGCCAATGTGATTCAAGCAGGGCCGGTCTTAGGCCACTGCAACCTATGCTTTCATAGGCCCCGCGCTAATTCAAGGTGTAATTATTAGATTGCAAAATATATATGAAAAATTCCTGGAAATCTCCTGAATTTATTAAAATCTCCTGAAAACTCTTAAAATTTCCATAAAAATAGACAAAATTGTCATTTGTGGGTGTCATTCATTGCGGAAAACGCCAATCCTACGCGCGATAAAAGAAAAAAAGGCACTGTCAGTGTCAGCTTTCATGTAATAAAATGCAATAATCGAGAGAGTTTTTACCTTAATCGGAAGTTCCAGTACTTTATTTACTTTTATAGTCACGGCATATAAATATGCCATTGGTTACAAGGCTCTTAAAGTACAGGTCGCAATTTTTAACTTAGTAAAGAATGAATACAATTTAAAGTCGAATAAGTCGAATTTTTTTCTTATACAAAATCTTAATTTTCCCTTATTATCCTTATTCCCACACAGATTAGGCCCCGCGCAATCAGTTTCGCATAGGGCCTCGCAATTGCTAGGACCGGCCCTGGATTCAAGAGTCTACTTTTATCTCTTGAGAGTGGCAGACTTTCTCCGAGAAGTTCCGTTTAAAAAGGTCGGAAGGTCTAGCTGAAAATGAATGCATTGTAGACGCCAGGAAAATGAATTCCTCAAGCTCAGAAACGATGGCTCAGTTGGGGGGGGGGGGGGGAACTCACATTTTTGGGTTTAGGTGTATCATACTTTTAACAGGAAACATAAATCAAACTTTATACTGTTGATCACTGGTCGTAGTCTTTAACTAGACGAAATGCCTCTTAGTATTTTGGACCTGAGAACCGCTTTTAAATCAAGCCGTGTCACTGATGAATACTGATAATCAATAGTGCATCTGATATGCCAGACCAATTGGCTTACAGTTACACTGATATGAATTCAAGGATTCGAGGAAAGCAATGTGTTGACAAACGATAGTATTTAGAACGTAGATCTTTGATCTAGATCACAAGATTAAAAACAAAGCTCTGTGTTGTGGGCGAAATTGATTTTACTTTTATTGGTTGACCAAATGTATCACATTGATTATATTTTTTTTTTTAAATCTATTTGACTAGTTCGCAATGTTAACCAGATAGAAAGCAGGTGCAGGATATGTAAAAAAAAATATATAAATAGACCTCCGTCGGGCAACGACTTTATCTGGTCATATGTGATATGCAAGTCACAACTGGGTTTGCTTGGTCATTATTATTATTTAGCAGATAAAATTGAGACTAGCTAGTAACACTAAAACCTAGATCTAGTCTGGCTGGCAGAACCGATATTTCGAACTTCAAATCACATTTCAGTACTTTAAAATCATACTTCTTTTACGTAATAAAATCAATTTATTCTTATTCAGAAATTGTTATTATGTATGAAGTAGGCCCTACTTTATTATTGTTAAACTGTTTTTAGGGCTATTAATCTTTATTTGTTACTGTTATAATTATTAACATTGCATCATGTTCACATAAAATCAAATTCAAACTCTACAGAATGTAGGTCTGTTCATTTTTTTAAATAATTTTTATGTATGATTTTATTTTATCAGAATGGGTCGTAAAACCAGAAAATACTTCACTGCCACTGGGACAAGATGTTGTGTTGTCTTGCCTGGCCAAGTCTGCTGATGCGAGCAAGACACCTGCCAGCTTGGCTTACCGATGGTCTTTCAATGGCGGCAAAGTACAAGACAGGGTGTCCAGATTTTCCAACAACTCACTATTTGTACCTGGTTTAAGAGAGGCTGACATTGGAGTTTACACTTGTGAAGTATCAAGGGTCACAGTAAATGGAAATGTCTTAGAGTCTGTGTCTGCCAGCGCACTACTCATAAAATCTTGTAAATTTTTTTTTGCTTTTCATTTTTTCATTTTGCATTCTTTGTCAATGTTGTCAGTTGAATCATTCAATATAATCTAGATAGTAGATCTAGTCTACATA
Organism: Biomphalaria straminea; assembly: GCA_021533235.1. NCBI lineage: Eukaryota > Metazoa > Mollusca > Gastropoda > Planorbidae > Biomphalaria > Biomphalaria straminea. Next base: position 4,029,153 of record JADKLZ010000166.1, on the reverse strand, counting down.
TTTTTCTGTTGGTGTGGTTGTCTCCAACTCCAAGACACTTTTAGACAGCATATAACAAGCATGAAAGTTGTGATAAACAAAACAAAATTTAAAAAGCAAAAATAAAATAACCCTGTCAAGGCTGTTTTTCTTCTCTTAGTGTACGTGTGTGTACTTCAGTGCTGATTTCTAGATGTACCCAAGTCCTGATCAATACCATAACAACCATCATAACGACACATACATATATTTATTGATATAACGACAGAATAAATATTCAGAATGCCAATTCATGAACATATATTTATAACATGTCTATTACATACACAGTAATATAATACAGGCTCAGTTCTGACAATTGAAATACCCAGCATCAATTAAAATATAATGGCTCAATGTCCTGTAGACTGAATAATGACTACACAAAAACATAACTTAGAATCTAAACTTCAACTCTATCTATCACCAAAAGTCTAACTGTCCTGGACTAGGAACAAAACTACACTACTTTATTATGAGCTACATTCCGTTCAAAAAACATCTCACAAAGTTAAACAATTCAAAACAAAAACAGTTTTGAAGTCTACAACCTGAATTTCCCCCCCCCCCCTTTTCTCCACTACAGTTAACAGGAGACCCAGGCTGACCAGAACTCAGTTCTGACAAACCCGATCGCACAAATTTATAATTGTTAGTCTAGATCTTCTAAAACTTAATTACATGATGGATTTAAATTATTGTATACAATTTCAGCCAATATAAGCTTTATTAAAAAAAAAAAAAAGTATGTTTATATTTTCTAACTGCTCTATGATTAATGATATATTGCATTTAGCCACATTAAAACTTTTATGATTTGTGTGTGTGTGACTTTGTATCCCATGTGTCAACTTTCCCCTGTGTGAACTAACAAGTCTCAGCCTAACCACTTATTTGTTGTTTAACTTAGAAAAACTAAGAGATAAGGTCTATTTTAGTTGTTTTACTTATTGTTCTAGTGTAGGCCTATTTTATACAATGTTTGAAGTCTGCTATGAAACTTTGAATTCTGTTTAGATCCAAATGTAATCTAGATCTACATATATCAAAACTACAACATAGTGATTTTCAGCCTTCTTTTTCCCAGATTTATGTTTAAGAATTAAAAGAATCTTAATATTTAGATCAATTAAATGTGTCCAATACACCTAGATTTAGTATATTAACAATAGAAATCTAGCTCCATATCCCAGAGGTGTGCAGATTCCTGATAATGAATTTAAAGCCTGTGATATAAAAATGTATGCTGAGCTAGGTTCAGGCCATATAATTATTATGTAATCAGAATTAAAACTTAATTACAAGTTTTAGTTAATGAACACAATCTAGATGCATTATAACTTTACAGGAGGATTGAGTAATTTGTAATAAGTTTTTTTTGTGTGTTTTCTCAGATCAATATTTTATTTTTTCAGATCTTGATCCTTTCATCATCCAACCAAGTTCAGTGTTTGCCAGCCTTGGTGACACAGTCATCCTGACATGTGTCACAGGTAAAAGCTCGCCAAGGATCAAGGTAAATGCATTGAAGCCTAAACTTTAGTGGGGACGTGGTGGCTGACTGGTAAAGCACTTTGCTTTTAGTCGCGGGGGGCCTGGGTTCAAATCTTGATGAAGAGTGGGATTTTAAATCTCAGAAATTTTATGGCGCCTCTGAATCCACCCTTAATGAGTACTTGACTTTAGTTGGGGAAAGTAAAGGTGGTTGGTCGTTGGGCTGGCGACAACACCCACCTGCTCTATAACTGTTAGCCAAAGGAATAGATGACGATGACAGCAAGGTATGAAAGGGGAACTTTCATTTATTTTTTTTTTACTAAATGTCAGTGTATTCCTACTTGTTTCAGTTTTTTTTATTTATTATGCAACTTTATTATTAATATATCATCATCATCATTGGCCTCCTTCAGTCGTAGAACGACTATGGTTCATCTCGCACACTTCCTCGTGTGGCTGTGGAGCCCTATTTTGGAGAGACACTCCCGTCCACAAGTATCGCAGGTAAAGGTGGTCTTCACTACAGTGGTAGAGGAGCTGGCCATTTTCCGCGTTGTCCGCTTTTCTTCCAGAGCTGAGGCCCATGCTCTTTCGCTGTCCATAGCTTTCTTGGTCACTGTCTCTCTCCATCTGGTGCGGTCTAGAGCTATGTTTTCCCACTGGTCAGTATTGATGTTCACTGATTTGAGGTCACGTTTTATAACATCTATTTAACGGTGGTGGGGGTGACCAGTTTTTCTTGAGCCAGTCGCAAGTTGTCCATACAGGATGACTTTCGGTATGCGATTGTCCTCCATCCGGTGGACATGTCCAAGCCAGCACAGGCGGCGTTGTCTGAGGGCTGTAAAGATGCTGGGAATACCTGTTCATGCAAGGATCTCAGTATTGCACACTTTTTCTTTCCATGTGTTTTTCAAGATCCTATGAAGACATCGCAAATGGAATGAGTTCAGTCTTCACTCTTGCTTTGCGTACGTGGTCCATGATGTACTGCCCTATATTAATATATATATTATATAATACTCTATAGTAACTTTTTTCTCTACATCACATAATGACATAGGGATATAGTGGGTGAGGTAGGGATTGTGGAAAAAAAATGTGGAGAAGGAAATCATGAAATTGGTATATCTATTAAGTTTTTATATTGTAATGTAACAATTTTGTGTTCTACCGTAACTGACAAACAAAACCAAAAGGCTTATGAAACGGATGACAAACTAATTAAGAGAAATTGTGTGATTTAATGTTACTGCTATGTAGCTAAAGATGACCAAAATTTGTTGTCATAATTGTCAGTGTCAAGAAATCTAAAATGCAAAGTTTCCCTTTCAGACCTTGGGGCAGATAATGTAAAGGTCATCAGCACAATGACCAACCGCCTTAACTTTTCTCCAACTAATGTTAGGTATCCATTAGTAGATTTATAGACTCCTTAGAAATCTTGAAATAAAAAATCCCAGTCTTCATCAGAATTCAAACCTGGGACACTCAGGCTCGGAAGCCAAGCGTTTTACCCCTCAATCCTCCTGCGTCTGCCAAAAAATCTAAGTGCGATATAATTTTTCCTATTTTGTTTTAAGACATTTTTTCCAAGCTTAGGAATATCGATTTAATGAATGTAATTATTTATTTTAAATTCTTTTTTTTTTTTTTTAAATGTGGTATATTAAATTGTTTTATTTTTACATTCATATTTGATTCTCTTTTTTTCCCCCATGCACACTATTTTAACAGATGTTATATTACTTTTCTGTAGTGCATCTTCAATGCTTCTGTTACAGATTGAGGGCATTCTGGCCCAATCTTTTTTGTAGGAGGGAATGGTTCATGGGAGGTGATTATTGTACAAACAGCTAAGTTTAAGTCAAATATTGAATTGAAAATTCCTTGTCCACATTGGGATTTAATCATAAGCCCTCTCAGTTAGGTTGGCCAAGCAGTTTATATCACACATCTTGCTAAAATGATATAATTTGTTTTTTTTTTTTTTTAGTTTAAATAACTACCAGCTTCTAAAAACATCTTACAAAGCATGCTATTTTTTCAACATTGTAAAAGCTAATACTATTATCTCTCTCTTGATGCCCTGGATTAGTTGAATTTTTTTTATTTTTAGAGGCCCTTTTACTCACTGGAAATTTTTGTTAACTTTGAATTCCACTCCTTCAACAGGTAAAGTGGTTACTTAATGGTGTCGAGTTTCAGAAAGGCTTCCAGCAGATAGCCTCATTTGGTGACTATGATCCTACAGGTCTAACTGTGCAGTGGTCAATGAAGTTGACATTAGACATCTCTGAAGATGTTTTTGGTGCCTACAGTTGCCAAGCAACCAATGAGATGCTGTCTGTCTCTGTCTTTAGTAAAGAAGCCAATGTAACCTATATTGGTAAGGTTATCAGGGTATTTCTTGTAACTAATATACCAATGTGTGTAATTATAGAGGCAGTTTTAGCTTGTTTAATATGTGTGATCTTTAATTAGTTGGGAATAAAATAAAGGTGATCGGTTGTTGTGCTGGCCACAGGACACACTCATTAACATAGAAACAAATGAGATTTACATTTTTTCAAGTAACGTCTGTATTTTATAAGATAAAATAAGATCACAAGTTCTAAAAGGGGAACTTTACTTATTGGTGTAATGTGATAGGTACATTTGTAATAAAGTATAATCTTTATCTGTAATTCTTGTTAGTAAAAAAAAAGATATCTATGTTCATTCAAATCTCAGAAATGTCTGAATTCATTTAAAATTATTTAAATTTGTTTTTATTCAAGCAATTAAAATGAAAACATTTTGAGACATTTAATTCAATTTAAAGAAAGTATATTTGCAAAAATTTGACAAGATGTAAATCTGATGGCCATTATCACAAATAACTATCACATCAGTCAGCACATGTTTTCTTAAGTTATACAAAAGTAGCCTACTAAGTTATATGACTTAGCACATTTAGAGAAAAAATATATTTTCTAAATGTACTTTAAAGATAGATGATTTTTTCAAATAAGAATATTATATTTTTTTTTCAACAATATCTGTCTGTGATAATTTGTATGTATACTGCTCTGTGAGTCTGTGGGCATTTCAAAGTTCTTTTTTTTTTATCTACTGCTATTAGATAAAAGGAATTATCCTTCAAATCTGTGACAACAAGCACAGAATTTTAATATGAAGCTTAATCTGCAAAGCCAGTAATTTTTTTTTTATTAATCTTTAAATATGAGATGATAGGCTGCTTTTAGATCTCAATAATACACAACATATTAAGTTTTTTAGTTGAGTTATTATATATTCTTAAAACTGCAGAATGAAATGATGAAATTATCACCAGTTTTATGTCATAAATGCTAAAAACAAAAAGAGACCTATTAAAAGGATTAACCCATTTTGGAACCTGGCATTTAGTGCACAGTTTAAGTCTTCAAAAAGATTTTTATGTCACTTAAATGACATTTTTAAAAATACTTTTAGGCCTATTATTATGTTAATTTGTAAAAATCAAAACAAAACAAACTTACTTATTTGACAATATTACTAAAGATGATTATTAATATAATTAATCAATTTCAAATATTGTTTCCTCTTAATATTTAGATATTCCAAGTGTTGGAAATACATCAGTACTTGACTGGACTCTCCCATCTTCACTGATACTTAAAGAAGGTTCTAGCTTCATTATGCCTTGCAGGACCAAGCCTAGCAAAGAAATACCCAATATTACATGGTATCGTGAAAATTCCATCTTGAATGGCACAAGTCGAGTCTATGTTTTGACCAATCGAAGCCTTGGTTTTTTTCCTTACCTAGCCAGTGACAATGGGAATTACTCTTGTGCTGTTTCAAACTCTGCTGGGGTTTTTGTCTCTCCAAGTATCTCACTAACAGCAGCATGTAAGTTCATCTTTCAAATGTTTTGTGAAACATAACTCTAAAAAGTAATGGAAAGGGTTGCCAGAGTCAGGCAGGAAAACAAATGACTTGGCAGAGTTTAAGTCATTGATTGACATACATAACTAGATTGACCTAGGGACTTACATAGGACGTATTCATTTTCTCTTTAAAAGTAGCATTTGTATTTTATAAATTTAATAAGATAAAGTAATTTTCAACTATACCATGTAGACCTACAGTTAAACTTATGTATGGAAAACAAAAATATCATTAGGTTTTTCTTGAAGAAATTCAATCATCTATGAAATCTTAAAACCATTCCAAAATTAAGCATTTTAGTAAAATTATACTTATTTCCAATATAGACTAACAGAAATTAATGGGTAATTTGCTAATTATTGTAGTTTCTTATAGATATCAAATAAATTACAGCTTTAAGTAATTTTCTAAGTTAATAGATTAAGTAAATTTTTATTTTTACTATTTCATTTAAAAGTTAGAAAAATTAACATTTGACCCATTTGAATGAAATAACATTTACAACATTAACATTTACAACATCAAGCACATCGAAAGATAATATCTTCAATATTTTTTTAAATTTATTTATTTTTACCTTACAGACCTTTCCCTTGCATTCCGAAAGCAGCCATCAGATAAAAATCTTTTTTTGGGAGATAATGTCACATTAACTTGTGATCCACCTGACAGTGTTCCTGCTGCAGAAGTCGCCTGGTACAAAGATTATTCTCCCTTGAACTTAACTTCCAACAGAATCAGAATTCTAGGGCATGACCTTTACTTGTACTCAGCAAAACTTATAGACAGGGGCATTTATTACTGTGTAGCAATAAACAACTTGAGTTCTCCTTCCATCAGGACGTCAACCACAGCTAAACTTACTGTCAAAGGTAATGAAAAAAAAAACAACAGTTAATTCAAATTTCTTTTTAACCATTAGCAATGTAGTTTAGGGCTAGCAACTAAACTGAGATATCTTAGCAAATGTACTTGTGAAGACAAGATTTGGTACTTAGAAGAGTGTCAACATTTCTTTATCTACACAGAATGTCTTCTGCATTTCTTTGACCACTCAGAATGTCTGCATTTCTTTGTCCACTCAGAATGTCTGCTTCTCTATGTCCATTGAGAATGTCTGCATTTCTTTGTCCACTCAGAATGTCTGCATTTCTATGTTCACTCAGAATGCCTGCATTTCTTTGTCCACTCAGAATGTCTGCTTCTCTATGTCCATTGAGAATGTCTGCATTTCTTTGTCCACTCAGAATGTCTGCATTTCTTTGTCCACTCAGAATGTCTACATTTCTTTGTCCACTGAGAATGTCTGCATTCCTATGTCCACTCAGAATGTCTGCATTCCTATGTCCACTCAGAACGTCTGCTTCTCTATGTCCATTGAGAATGTCTGCAATTCTTTGTCCACTCAGAATATCTACATCCCTTTGTCCATTCAGATTGTCTGCATTTCTTTGTCCACTAAAGTGAAAGTGTGACATCATTTTTTGTCAACAATCTTTCAATGTTAATTGGACTTGATAGGTCGTAAGGGCAGATGTGATGATTAGCCACACTGAAAAACTTGAATATCTTTCTGATTAGCTAAAATGATAGCGTCTTAAACTTGCACGATCAGTCTAATTTGTCAGTGATTTATTAAGTACAATGTTGAGGTACTAAAAGTGTCACTATTTCATAATTTTGTTTTGTGATGTTTAAATGTTTCATTAGTATTTTATGTTCATTAGCTCAATAGCAACTTAACATTTTACCATTATTATTATTTTGTTAAAGTCTATTAATAGAAAGTTTTAATAGAAAATAATCTGTCCACATTTATTTCTACAGGTCCACCAATTATAATGGACCCACCTATAAGCATACAAATAGTCCGAGGTAAACCACTACAGCTTACCTGTAGAGTTGATGGCGACCCTTTCCCTACAACCACATGGTTATTTCAGGGCAGAAATCTCACACAGACTGGAAAAGTCACATTAGTGTAAGTCTATCTATTTGTTCCATTAAAAAGAAAGTTTGGATTTAAAAAAAAAAAAAAATCTTAAGTTAGTAATTTATCATTTTTGCTATATTTTAATGATTCACTGGAACTCTTATCTTTAACTACTTAAAGTAAAAAATCATGATATAGATATTTGTAAACATTTAGGTGCAGCTAAAAGATAGTTTATTTGCGAGACTTCTTTATTACTAACAACTTGTAACTAATTTTCACACTATTACTATTATATTATCATAGATTTAGATTTTCTAGCAAGTGAGTTTAACATTTTTTTTTTTAATTTCAAGTTGATAGTTCAATCAAATCTTACCGCTTGTGTGAATTTTGTCAACTTAACAATTTTTTAAGTACAATAATTTTAGATATATAAAATATATTTAGTATCAATTTCTTGAATAAGCTATATAACTTATCTAATCCACAGAGAACAAGGTCAGGTGCTATGGATTAATGATATGGGGAAAGAATGGGAAGGTCAGTTCACTTGTGTGACCAGCAACCAGTTTGGAACAATTACAGCAGATGCAGTTGTCTCTGTTATTGGTAGGATTGCACAGTTCAAATTTAGCTTCTTATTTAAAATTTAGCTCTGTTTTAATCATATCAGTGTTAGGCTTGAATGTCTGAATATTTTTATTTCATTTATTTTAAACAAAATTTGCATAAAGTTATTGTGGATATAAAAGATTGTTCATGTGGGGAATTTTTGCTTTGGACCATTTAGTAAAATATTAAAACATTATTTACATTATGCGTACATGTATTTTAGTCCTATGCATAAAACTACATTTAGCTTGTATTATGTGTGTAATATGTGTAATCTTCTCCTCTTGAAATGTGAATTAAGTGTATTTTTAACCAAAAAAAAATATTCAAAGTATAAGACATTGATCTAATTACTTAACATATTTAAGAACAGTTCCAATTTAATATGCTGTTCTACCAATAAACTGAAATATTGTTAAAGAAACAGCAAGAATCAACAGCTTGCCACCTTATGCATCAAACATTACAGGAGAATCTAAGTCTTAATTTTCCCTAGCTTATGTCTATTAAACATAACTCAATTTTATAATTGACTCCTCGCCTAATATTTATGTTTCTTTTAGTATGGCTGCCTGGTTATGTGGTATTTGCTCTGGACTGTCTTTTAGTTGGTTCTGGGTTCGAACCCTGCCTGGCACCGCCCTGTAGAATGTTTGAGGAACATGTCTTTTGCTCATTTATATTCCAATTAAACCACTTTCATGCCTACATTAGATCTGGATGAAGTGGTCATCCATTAAGGCTAAAAGAAAGATTTTAAAACTCCTTTATCCCATTTTTATAAAGAGTGTTTAAAATCATTTGTTGCCTCTGAGAAGCACATAGAAGCCTTATTCATAAAGCTCTCATTGTGTGTGTGTGTTTGTGTGAATGTCGCTCATGTTTGTGTCTCTATTGTTATTGTTACAGTAGTAATTCTGAGGTGGACAATTGTAGTCAAACTGAATTTCCATTTGTATGGTTCAATAAAATAATCTTTGTTATCTTAACTTACCTTAAAAATGTAATGTTAACTCATAGAAAACCATAACTAGATTATAAAACTTCATATCTATAGTGATTTCTCTATTTTGTATTTCTTCAGTTGCCCCTGTGTCATTGAGTTCTATTGGGGACATTGTGTCTAAAGTTGGAGACTCGCTGAAGATACCCTGTTATGTGGTCAGTGACCCACAGCCAACAATAGTCTGGTTTTTAAGTAAGTAAAGAAATTACAGTACACTTTCTGGTGACCAGTTTTAAATACAATGAGAAAAAGTAACATTTTCTCCTTTATTTTCATTGGGCAGAAAAAGTGAAGTTATTTTTTTATGGCCAGCACTTATTGCATCTACTTTCTCCAATTTAAGTTGATTATACATTTGGAGCTTGATAAACTTCAGGGAATTTGAAATTCTGTGTAAAATTCTAGCGACTTTATGATGAGTTGCTTAAGTCATCCAAAGAATCACTTCATATTGTGTGTACTCCAAAAGTTTGCTGCGTTGAGATGAAGTATCAAGAACACTTCTTTGTTTCCTACTATTGTCCATTGAGCATGACATGTTGAACCAAAGATGTCTGCTACAGGGGCTCACTAAACATTAAACTAGTTTATAAATAGATAGATCCAAAAAATGTTAATAAGTGTCCTGCATATTTTTTTTTGCTGGCAATTGTTTTGCATGATAATTATGTTGCTTTAACTTTTGGTATTGATCTTATATAAAATATAAGCTTAGATATCGGACATAAAAAAAATTTCTGGTAAAATATTATTGAACTATATACGTTTTTTTATACCTATGGAATACAAAACAACTTTATGTAATATAGCTGAAGGGATATTAAATCAATAATTTAGTTTTCAAGTTTTCATTTTCAAAATAAATTTAATTTATAGTCAACAGTAATTTTGTAATCACCAAGCTTAATGTTAATTTCTAGATGGCTCTAGTGTATCTCGATCCCCTGCCACATCAGATACTTCATTACATATAGACTATGTGACCACCAAGCATGCTGGGATGTACACCTGCCTAGGATACAATGAGGCTGGTAATGCTACTTCATCTGGCAGTTTGACAGTCAATGGTAGGTGTCAGAGATGTTCTCTGTTGATATGAATTGGAGTCTCTATGTGGCCAATACATGACTAAATGTTTTGCCAGCACTTAATAAGCTACATTATGCAAAATAAAAAAGTAGTAATATAATGAAAAAAAAACATAGAAACATAGACACTAATTTGTATGTTGACTGAAGCAGAGGATTGCCTAAATGGTGCTATAGGAAAAAAAAAATTCAATATATTAGTTGCAGTTTTTTACATAAAGTATCTAGGACGTAACTATGTTCTTTTTAATGAGCATCTGTAATTTATAAGATACGATTTATAAGATATGTTGACAAATTATCTATTTTACATTTGTATCTTGCTTTCATTTTATGCCCTTTTTAAAGTGCTACAATTTGAAAAATGTAAAGGGGGTGTTTTTTTTTTTGTTTTTTTTTGGCACATACCAAAATCAAAATGACATTTATCTGATGGAAGTTATATAATCCAGTTGACTTTTAAGACAAATTTTTCTTTTAAGTAATCTTTTAGCTTTTTGGTTAAAGTAGTGGAGAAATACATATAATCTCCAATAAATGTTCATGCAGGCTAAACTGTAGTTTGGTTATCTTGAGTTGATTCTGGGCCCATTACCTTGCTGCTACCATCCCCTGTCTTTCTTGAACTATGAAAGAACATCCAAAACGTTTAAAAACATTCAAAGAAATAAAAGAAACATGAAAATAATTCACCCTTTGTATTTGTAATTAGTAATAGATGTCAAAAAATATATAAACTATATTGCTAAACAACAAATGCTTTTCTTTTTCATATAAAAAAAATTAAAATGAAACAAAAAAGTCTAAAAGCGAAAGAATAATTATCAATATCATGTGAAATGAGTCCAAAAAGTTATTAAAACATCACTGCTTATTACATATTTTGAATTTACCTTCAGAATTGACGATTATTACATCCTAGCTTAAACCTCGTAGATGCAGGCGGAATTTGAACCTGGTGTGTCAAGATAATTCAATATTCTCTTCACATATCACTTTGATTTACTTACTCTCTTTGTGTTTTTTGTATGCCTTCAACTGGAAGTATTAAAGTCAAATGAAGAATATCACTGGAAAAAATCATTATGGAACAGTTAGTTATGGACAAAAAGTAGTAAACTATTTGTTTAGACCAGTTTAAAATATTAAAGTGTATTTACTTACCAAATAGTTGATATGGTTGGTGGATTAAAACAAGAGTACACCTTTTTATTTTCAAGTGATTCCATCTGTGTCAGTGCCACTGAAAAATGTTACTGTAGTGATTGGTCAGTACATAACATTCACCTGTGACTTTGATGGACAGCCTTCCCCTCTCATCTTCTGGGTGTTCAATGTAAGTAACTTATGTAACATTTTGTCCAGTATTTCTTGACACTCTGCCTTAAACTGGGATTGAAGTGGGAAAGAAATCATTTGTTGACCATCTTTTGTTCAAGTCTAGTTTACCTGTACCAAGTAATGCCAGGCTGGAACAGAAGAACAGTTCACTGACCATTGGTCCAGTTAGTTGGGACAACCAGGGAGTCTACACCTGTGTGGCTGAGAACATAGTTGGCAGAGCGCTCTCAAATTCCTACCTCAGTGTCCAAGGTATTACGCATTTTCAGCATTCTTCTGTATCAACATACTAATTAGTTTGTTTGTTTTTCTATTTAAAGTGTTTTATGTAGTGAACTTTTCATGTTGTACCATGCTCAATGAGTGTTCAGTCCAATCTTTTTTGTAAATTTGTTGGGGAGTTGGTATCTGTGAGAAGGTTTCTGTGCTGCCTTTAAGCACCCAGCAAACATCTCAACTCGAGCCCTTGAACTTTGAAATGTAACCAAGCTGTTGATGCCACTCAGTTAAATAACCACTCAGCCATACATCCCATACTACATACTGTCCAATCTTTTTTGTAAACATATGGGGGGGGGGGGTTCTGGGAGAAGATTTCTGTGCTGGCTTTATAAGTGCTTATCAAAAGCAATTAATTTCAAGCTAGGATTAGAAATTGAGCCCAAGTGGTTAATGCCACTAAGTTTGTATCTTTTAATCTGACTTATACTATAAAGCTTTCTTTTATACTTATTGAGCATTAATTTTGTCATACTTACATTAAATTGATTTTTTAAAATTTATTCTTTAGGTTGTTTGTTTTGTAAAAATGTCTTCATCAAAACACTTATGATATTGTTACGACTTTGGAGTGGGCTAAAGAAATTAAGTTAACTCACCGATTGTCAGGTCGCCGATATCCTTCTCAGATTGCGGAAACACAATCCAGCTATGATCAATCAATATCCCCAGTAAAAAGAAATAATGTCACAATCTCCAAATCCAATTTCAATATCCCGAATCACTACCACAATAGAAAAACAATCCTCAAACCTCAGTTAAGAAATCCACACAAAAAAAAACAACTCATAACTAAAGTTTCTGAACACATTTAAACACTAGTTAAGGTCATTTACGCTCAAAAGCATAAACAAAAATCACTGTGCTTCGCACATGGAAAAAATGGTTAGTCAGGGGGAAACAGGGTCACAACAATATATTGCTCATTATTTTGTTGGCCACTTTGCCTAGCTCCTACATTATTTTTCTAGCACAACTAGACTTATATTTCTGGATTACTGATTAATAACTGTCTCATGTTCAAAAAAGAATCATCAGACACTGGGAACTAAACTTAAAAAGAAGTTGATTGTTTTTTGAAAAAAAAAAGTAAATCAAATTAAAACAATTTGAAACATTCAGTTTGAATTTAAATAAAAAAAAAAATGTTCTTTCAGTTCCTCCACAAGTCACTGCCATCACATTCCCTCAAGGTCTAGTCAGACAGCACTCCAGGTTTGTTTTATCCTGTACAGCATCAGGCATTCCCACCCCTACAATACAATGGATATTCCAGAAACAACCAATCAAATCATCTGCCAATGGAAGAGTCCAAGCAACGCAGGTGGGGGTGGTCAATGTGGAGTTTGCATTAAAAAATGACAGTGGTGCCTATGAATGTTGGGCCAGTTCAAGTGCTGGAGAAGATTATAAGATAGCAACTGTAACTGTTTATGGTGAGAGTTGAGTGTTCTTTCTTTTACAAAGTAATGCATTGTATTGGGATCTGTGGTTAAGCACTTGGCTTCTGAACCTGGGGGCCTGGGTTCAGAATTTAAATTTCAGAATTTTTAGGGCACCCATGGGTCCACCCAACTTAATTGGGTACTTGACTTGGGGAAAGTTAAGGCAGTGGTTGTTGCAGTGGCCACATGACTCCCTGCTCATTAGCCACTGGCCAAAGAAACATATTACCTTAACACCATCTGCCCTATAGATTGCAAAGTCTGAAAGGAGAACTTTACTTTTATTTTTAATGTGTTAAATTAAATATTTCTGAGTCCACTCAGCTCTATCCTGTCATTTGTTAGTTAAATAAATAAAACCTGGTAGGAATTAGGCTGTGCCAAACCTTTATTGCCAGTGACACATGACAGTACTCAGTGTATAATTTTTTAATATAAAAAAAAAACTAATGGCATATACTTACAGTGACACAAGTTTACTGGGTAACTCTTTTTACATAGAATAAATTAAATAAATAGCAAGGTCTAAAACAGCATTCATTTTTAAAATTTTTTTAAAAAAGATACCAACATATTAATATTCTAGGACATCTCTTCATATTCCTTGTATTGAGTCACTTTTCTCTAATATCTTGAAATTTGTAGTCATATTGCTCACTTGGAAAGGTCATTGATATGTACATTTGACCAGCTTCTAGGTTGTAACTTAAATACATCCTCAAAAGACAACAGCTTTGTCTGCATTAAATGCAGAGTATGCAAGTTGCAACTGGGTTCACATAATCATGTGATATACTTTAATCCTTAGAATCGAAGAAAGTTAAGTTGTCATTGTGACAATTAAATCTTGCAGTTTTGACTTTATAAACCTTTGTGTCTCCAGGTGTCCCAACACCTCCCAGCTTATCAAGTGTCTCTCCAAGAAGTTTTGACTCAGTCGGCATATTTTGGAATTGGTCTGATCAAGGGGACATGACCAACAGAGTGGATCAGTTTCAAATATCTTACAGAGAAAAGTAACTTTTTTTAAATTCTAAAACCTTTAACTCTTTCTCGCCTAACTGACGATACCAAGGTTGATTCTATTAGAATGTGGTAAATAATTATGGAGAGAAAGAGTTAACAAGTTGAAATTATGTTAATTCCCCTCCCCTTTTTTAAACATATTTTTCTGATAGGCTTACTCTATCCTCATAGGGGAAGCCTTGAACACATGAAAACATTCTCTTAATAAGCATTTCTTATAATAAATATTATTCCTAAGTCTATTCAGTTCGTTGATCTGCCATCCATTATATCTTTTTATTTCTAGAATTTATTTTTTTTTCAGACAAAGTGAGGTCACTGTAGTATCACCCACCTTGTACTCTGCCAATGATTCTCAAGGTTTTGTGTCGGGTCTGAAAGCATACACGATGTATGTGTTTACTATCACTGCTCTAAATGACGCAGGCGTCAGTGACAGCAGCAACCCTTTGACAGTTACCACCAATCAGTCCTGTAAGCATGTTGCTGTAGCCACATCTAAAATCTAATACACTTACTAACAGGTTTCTGTAATTCCTTATTAATTTATAATAATACTCAATATATAATTGAAATTGTTGAAAGATGAACGTAAAATGCAGATTTTGACATTGTTACTTTTTCTTCTTCATTCTCATTGTTATGTTGGAGGGTTCAGATCACTACACCAATATATGAGATGAACTGCGCAGTGGTTTCCAAATCAGGGAGCTCTCCATATAGTTTTCTCTCTATTGGGGTGTTTTGGGGTCAGTGTCTTATACAGGTCTCTTGGTAAAGAGCACAGTGTTGGAGGACATGGTCGGCATTCTCTGATGACACTCCACATGGGCAGATGTCACTGGTTCCAATTTTGAGCTTCCGGTACATGTGTTGTCGCATTCTGTTGTGTCCGGTCCTAAGTCGAAAGATTAGACGTTGATCTTGTCGGGATAGCTTATAGTAAGCATCATCTTTCTTGTGATTTGGATGTGAGCTCATCCATTTCCTTATTTATTTTATTTACAATTAATTTCTTCATTTCTTCCGGGTAGAGTGCAGAGTTTATTTGTGAGTTAGTTCTCCCACTCTTAGCGAGTGTGTCAGCTTTCTCATTTTCTTCTAGTTGTAGATGAACATTGTTAAATAGTCAATGTTTTTCTTTATAGAATCTGACATTTGTTGTATGCTTGCCTTTTACTATCAAACTTTGTGTTATTCATTAATTAATTAAAACAAAGGTTTATGACTAAAATGATCTTCATATATTCTGATGCAACATTTTAATTTTAACATGATACAGTAAATTTCTAATATTTTTAGATCCTTCCACCCCTTCTAACGTGCTAGTTTCTAATGTCACATCTGTAACCGTTACTTTGAGATGGGAGCCCCCAAGTGAACCAAATGGTATAGTCAGGCTGTACCAGATGAGATACAAAATAGCCAGAGAAAATTCAGGTAAAATTGACATTATATTGAAGTGCGATAGTTATATCATCATTGACAACTTGTATATAAAGCAATAACATGCATTGTAGTATTGATCTTAACTTATATTTTTATAACAAGATTGATGTCATCCGAATGTGTGTGACAAAGTATAACAAAGCTGCTTTAGCATTAATTCTTTCCAGTAACCCTTTAAAAGTTTATTTTAGTTGTATTATCTCTGGATTAAGCTTATGACTATTTCTAGGTTATTAAAAACAGGTTAGGACAGCCAATATTATAAAATCCCTCTAATTATAATGTTTATTACTTTCCTTACAGTTTAATTTCATCTTATCCTTCAAGCTGAGCAATTATCTTTTTATAGTTATTGATTTGACCAAAGGGCCTCATTTATAAGCATTTGTATCCTACTTTGAACAATTTTTTGTTCAGAACTTCTGATTCTTAGAATATATTCATTTGTGCTACATTCAGTGCTCTGTGGTGTTGTTTTGATAGAAGAAAAGAGTGCTTGCAATCACAGCTAATTTCCATAAGGATCAATAAAGCAGTCTTAATCTTAGAGATCTCCTTCTTCTTAAAACTGTCAGGTAGAGTTGAGCCTTCGGCTCTTGGAACTCTAGGCCAGCAAAAGTGAACAAGAGCTCCCTCTCACAGGCCTGAATGAAAACAGTGTACATGTTTCATCTGGCGGGTGGGTCAGAATCGCGGCAAGAGACCACATATACGAAGACCCCTGCCATTTTCCTTTTCTATACCAGGCTGACTGTGCGGGACATGCCAATTATGTAACGGCCCCTTGAGGAACAGTGCCTGGATTGTGACTTGTAAACATCCAAATTACTCAACTTTAGCTGCTCAAAATGTATAGAAACTGTTACTCATATTCACATAATCTTTTTTTTTTTATGTTTAATTTCATTGATTATTACTTTATGTTTCAGATTATGTCTTTGTAAATATAACAGCTTCCCAGATTCCATCTACTGAGATCTTAATTTCACCACTGTTGCCTTATACACAATATGTAGTACAGGTTCGAGCCGCTAATACTGAAAGTAGGAAGGAACTCTGGGGTAACTTCTCCACTCCTGTTACATTCCAAACTTTACCCTCACGTAAGTAAGACAAAAAATATTTGTCTGCAATTATTATCCAATAGTTATTTGTATAAGACAAGAAGAAGTTTCAAGGAGAATAATTCAAAATTTCTTTAAATCTCAGATTTAGGCTGAATGAAATATTGTTATGAACTGCTTCATATGTGATTCTTGTTTTATACAAAACTTCACAGCATCTGTCCAGTACCGGGTATTCTGAATGATTCTGTAATAGAAAGGATTGTTTACTCTTTATGGCTGTCATCCAGTCATCTCTCTTTTGTCTTCTTCTTTCTTCTACAGTTAAAAGTCACATTTTTTAGTTGTTGTTTTTTTATTGAAAGTTTATTACATGTTACTATTACCATCAAAGAATTTTCACTTCAACAAAGCTGAGCAAATCTTCATGTTAAGCATCATTCCCAGACATTTCAACTGCATTACTTACTGCCTACATTATTATTTGGTATTGGGATTCCATTGTCTTTGATCCTTTATCATACTGCAGGTGTTATCTCTAAGAAGTAATAAGTTATCATTTATAAGACTATATAAATTATTTGGATATTAGATTTAAACACAAAAATCATTTCCTCTGCTTTTCAATTCAGTCCATTTCAATTCAGTCCACTTCTATCTTATACATTTCTATGTTACCGTCACAGTATTATTATTCCCTATGAACACTAAAGCTTAATTCTTCTTGCTTGTAAAATGATTTACTTTTCTTCTAGTGCCAGCTAGGTCACCACAGAATGTACAGGGTTTTGCTGCTGATCCTTACTCTATTAAAGTGCTTTGGCAGGTAATTGAAATTTCAAAATCAATACTACATGTACTGTATATAAGTTTGATTTGCAAGTCATTTTATCTTTTAATTTTTGGCCTTTTTTAAAAAAAAAAAAAGCATTTCCATTAAGCATCCTAATATATTACAGATGTTCCTTTAAAAATAGATTATCACATTTTTCCCTTCATTAAATGAGTCTTTATTTAGTTTTTATTTTTTTTAGAAAGGATAATCTTTTTAAAGTTTGTTTGTTTTTTCTTTAAGGTTGATTCTGTTCAGGACCTGAATGGACCAGTTTTATATTATTATATCATTTGCCGCAACAACGAATCTAAGCTGAATACTACTCTGAAAGTAGACAAATCTGTAACAGAAGCTCTAATCTCTGGACTTCACCCATGGAGAATGTATCGTGTCCATGTGTATGGTGTTAATGAAGCTGGGCCTGGTCCAATGTCACAGGCCATCTCGATATGGACACTAGCTATTGGTCAGTTTGAATTGATTAACATCTCTACCCTGTTGGCGTAAATAGGCTGTTATGAAATTAAAGGCTAATTTTAAAACTTCAATTTTTGTGTTCACATCTATTTATAATGCCACTTTTTCTTCACACTATGACTAGACTGCTACACAATTTATTAAAGACTTATTGTCTCAGTTAATGTATTCTCTTTCCTCAGCACCAATAGCCTCCCCCACGTTATTCACAGTTAGTGATTATTTCGCCACAGGCTTTAAACTACAGTGGAAGGTTGGTTTAAAATGTAATTTATTTAGAGTGATTATTTCTAGATCAGTGAACATTCATTAAAAATGCTAATAATTCTATTTCTTTTTGTTGTTCCAGCCTGTAGAAGTAAGTCTACAGACATGTAATATAACTGGATACAATCTACAGTTTAGAGTTCAAGGGAACACTGATTGGGTTGATCACTGGATTCCCTCCTACAAAGTAACTTTGTTAACAGGCTCTTTGGAAACATTACTTGAGTAAGTTTTATAAATTTTGAAATATGATTTGTTGACTGGTACACATTAACTGATTCATCTTATCAAAAGTTACTATTTCATTTTTATTAGCGCAATTAGAATTGTTTAATTAGGATATTCTTCTTTTTCTTCTAACCAGCTTTTTACTGCTGAGCTGTCAGCTCTTTTGCAGACTGTGCCAAGGAAAAATACTGTGCTGTTTTTTTCAGTTGCTCAGCACTGCCATAAAGGGTGTTGGTTATGTTGGGCTGTAGTGGTAGTAGGGTCTGCCTAAGGTGGATTAGGAGGGGGCATTCAAAAAGGATATGGTTTACAGTTTCATAAGGGTGGGAGCAGTGTCTACAAAGTGGGAGTTGTGTGGGATTTATTTTATTGAGATGATAATTTAAATGTGGTGTATGTCCTGTTCTTAGTTGGAAGATTGTACATTGCTCTTTGCGGGGGAGGAAGTTAATACTGTCCAGTTTGTTAGGCATGTTCATTTCTTTGTACATGGCTCTGCCTGTGTTTCCTGTTGCCCATTGGTTAAGCCACTCCTCTTTGTAGTTGTTGATTAGCATTGACCTTAGGGTGAGGTAGTTGACAGGTCTATCTGGTTGTTCCATAGATGATCCTGCCTTTGAGAGCTTATCTGCCCTTTCATTTCCCATGACACCAATGTGTCCAGGGATACACTGTAATATGATGTTGATGTTTAAATTGGTCATCATCTGGTGTATTATCATTTTTAGTGTTGTCAACTCTCTTGGGCTTTTTGAGGTGCTGCTGTTAAGTGCTTGAAGAGTGGATTGTGAGTCTGTAAAGACAACAATATCTGATGGTGCTTGTATTCCTTCGTGTAATTTATTTTCGACTGTCTGCAAGGCTATGGTAATTGCCTCAATTTCAGCTTGGAAGTTTGAGCAGTAGTCGCCACAGGGTGCACTTATTTCAAAGTGTATATTTTTGGGGAAGACCAGGAGGGCACCAAGACCGGCATTGATGGTGGCTTTGAAGGCTGATACGTCGGTGTATCTATGGATGGTTGTTTTTGGATAGCTTTCAATTGTTTCAAGCGTGCCTACTTTGAGCTCCAGTGGATTGGATTCTTTTGTCAGAGTATTATTTATTAGATGTGTTTTAATTGTTGGTTGTTTATAGTTAAGTCCAGGAGTTATGTTTGGGAATCTGGTAATTTTTTTCTCTGTTATTGGGTAGATGGTGTTTTAAGGCTAGTTCATCAGTAAGTTGAATCAGTGTTCTTTGCTTTTTTTATTGTTTTTCCTATTTCTCTGTGTTAATAATTTATTTGGATGGTCATCCTCCAACCTTCTGTATCTCTCAATGGCTTCTAAAGCTGCTCTGTTGCGCCTTAACTTAAGAGGTTCAATATTTGAGTCTATTTCACAGGCAGCTGTGGGAGTGGTTCTCATACCTTAATATATAAAACACACATTAACAGAAAGGAAAACCCTACAGTAAAATTTAACATCGCAGGAAAAAAAACTGATCTAATGTTAAAGATCTGTGATATGGCTACAAGCTATTGGTCTCCCCTGACTATAGGTTACCAACTCACAAGTCAGTGTTCAGGACTACTCACTTTCTTCCCCTGTCATTCTGTAGGAGTAAATTGTTTGGGTGTAATTATTTTTATTTCTGAAGAAATGTTGAAAACTTATGAAAAACAAAGATATATAGATATAGCTAGTTTTTGTATGCACTATGTTTTGTGTTTGAATTTTTTCCTGTTTTTTTTTCTCACAGTTCTTTGAATCCTTGGACTTTGTATGAAATTAGATTAGCAGCTTACTGTGACAATGTCTCGCCAGGATTAGGTCCCTTTACATACCCACTTCTTTCAAAAACATTACAAGGAAGTAAGAAACATTATTGTTGTCATACTGTGATTTAAATTATGTGCAACTGTGAGAAAAAAATACCAACAATAATGAAATTTGTAATTGGTGTTTCGTGTGTGAATGTTTTTAGAATTTTTCATCAATATTGTTTTTTTACAGTAGTTACGCTGTCAATTGTAATCTAACTGAATTTCCATTAGATTGGATCAATAAAAATTATCTTACCTTATTTTTTCTTATAAAGGAATGAAATACCAATTAATTGTGATCACCGAAAAAAAACCTTAAGAAAAAAAAAAAAACTAGTATAATGGACAAAGATAGATATGCTATCTGCTAAAGAGAATTAGATATGTGAGATGTATGTTGTCAATAGCTAAAAAACATTTCTTTTTGCAGTCCATTTTGCACATCTAGGTTAATTTGTGGCATGCCCTGGAGATTTTCATTACAAACTTTATCTATGTTCCATTGTAGGTGTACACTTAAGCTTAGTATAAAATAAAAGAGTCAATCATTTGTGGTGAAACCTTTCTTTAATGAACAATATTTCAAAATCACTAAATATAGCTTCATTGCACACATTCATAGACCTATGTATTTGCTAAGTCAATTTTAATGGCTGCCTTGTAAAGATGTATAAGGATGTTTTGTTCAATGGCCCCCCAAGTTCAAACCAAGCCTTCCAGTATACCTTACCATCTTGTAGGAGGCTTGGTGTAATAATCTTCAGTGCTAAAGGAACATTTGAAATTTATAAAATAATTTCCTTGGTCTGGGTTTTACTAAGTATTAATTGTAGCAAAAGGATTATAAATGAAAGGAATATTTAATCAATTTTTTTTTATGCTTCTAGTTTCAGGTCCTGTGATCTATGCAAATTACTCAGCTAGTTCTGACAGCATCTGGTTGTCATGGCAACCACCTGCCGAGCCCAATGGAGATGTGACTAGCTATCATGTCTCTCTGTACCCAGCCACAAGCACAGGAAATATAAAAGGTTAATGAATTTAAAAAAAAAAATAATTTGATTTCTGTGTAAGAGGGAAAGATGAATGTGATCAGTATGGACTAGTAAATCTTGGTGTGACCTGTGAACATGTGGGTAAAGAAACGAAGCTATGTTTGTTTCAAGATAATCCTGAGAGGTTTTTTTTTTTAATGTAAAAATTTCTTTCAATAAAAAGTCTAAAAACTTGGCTAAAATACAAAAATCTATGCTAATCTACTAAATAATCCAATATTGTAAAATATGTCAACATTTATTAAAAAAAAAAATTTATCATTTTGTTTGGGGAGGTCTACAATTATAATTGTTACTATTTGACTTTGACATTGCATATACATTTTTTGTATATGTGACATGCCAATTATGTAAAAGAAGATTGTGCCCCTTTTCAGATTAATTTTTAGATTATTTCTCCGCTTTTTCTTTTTAAATGTATGAGCATTATTGGTCTATCAGTAGGATCAGAGCTAGGAGGAGAGGGTCGTTAGGTCTCTCCACCTGCGGTTTTAACTCACTTGCAGTCATGTACCGCGGTCATCATCATTCTTTTCTGAAGCCCATAGGGCTTACAGATCAGAATTACCTACTGATAGACAAAAAAGATTTGGCTGGAAGGATTATATGTACTTGGATTTTTTCATTATTATTCAGCTTTCAATAATCAGCTTTAAACTACAAATATTTTGTCTTAAAAAATATATTTTGTTCATATATTGTCTATTTTTTTAAGATACAATGCAAAAACAGAATATAATTTTTAAAAGCTAGAAAATATATATAATAAAAGTAATTGATATCAATAACCATGTATTAATTACATGCATGTCACTGAAATTGTTACTTCCCTTTAATCAACCGACTACAGTTATAATCCATTTAGATTTTCATGAATTATCTCCCTTGTCAAAGCTCGTTTAAAAAAAAAATATAGTGTTTTTCATTGGTAACAATATCGCTATCGCATTAAATTTTTTTATTTTTTTTTAAATATACATTTCATTAAAATTGTATATTAACTCTTTCTATCCAAGTTTAGCCAGAGTTTTTTCATTTTGCTCATTACTATTTCACTAGCCTGTTATGATTAAGCTTCAACAGCTTTATTGTTTGTTAGAAAATGTTTTATTTGGTATAGAATGAAAGCGGAATGCATGCTCTCAATATGAAACACAAAGTAAAGTTTATAAAATTAAACATTAATTTAATTTAATAAGGTCAAATCAACAATGGTATTGTCAATTAGGAGAGAAAGAGTTAATCAATAATTTTATTGAGAGTCTATCAACTCAAAAAATAAAAATCAAATTTAAAAGTAAAGATTTATTGAATATCAGTGTGCCTGTTTGCTGTGTAAAGAATCTTCTTAATTTAATTCTTTGTCTTCTAGCTCTCTTTCTGACTATATCTTAAGGGCTTACATGTACAACACCCTTACAACAAATGATTTACAAGTATTCATTGCTACTCTGTATCTGCATTTCAGCTCAAGTGGTATTGCAAACAGTAGCTACTAGTCTAGTATTGACCAGTCTTTCACCGGAGACTAACTACAGTATTAGTCTACAAGCAGTGAATGGTGCTGGCCCTGGTGAAGCCATTGATATTCTTGTAACTACAAGTAAGCATTGCATATAAACACTCTATGTGACAATATTTCTGACTGATTTTATCTATTTTTATTAAATTGTAATATAAAATTATAATATAAATTATATGTTTATTTTATTTTTATTATAATACATTTATTATTATAAATTTATTTTTGTATTTTGATGTATTATTATCTATTATATTATAAGTTAAATATTTTAATTATTATTGGGGGGGGGCTGAGTGGGGGTGATCGCCTCTACTGCCCCCCTCTCCTCTTGGATCCGCCAGTGCTACTATCACATATGTGGTTAAAATATTTCCAAGTTATTTCAAGCTTGCATTTAAAAAAAAAAAAAGTACTTTTTTCTTTCAGCTGCCTTGGAAGTGCCAACCTTGAGCACTGATGTGACAGAAGTCAGCACCGAGTATCTGACACACATGACTTATGAGGTGAGCAATGTGACTGGATTCTTCCTGGCCCAGCAGAGTGACCTCCCCATCAAACAAAACCTGGCTGCCATAGTGGCAGGAAGTATTGTTGGTACCATCGCCTTGGTTATTGTGACAGTTTTCATCTGTATTAAGTGCATCAAGTACAGAAAGAAACAAAGATTGAATTATGGTATGGATATTTTTCCTTTATTTATTTGTGGTATAAACTAGCTATCTTTCTGTATATATGTCTGTACTGATGGGTATGTGCGTGTGTCTAGTAAGGTTGTTATTTAAAAAAAAAATAAAATTATTTTCAATATTACCTAGGTTCTGAACATTTGTTTTTCTATTCCTGAATATAATGTTTAACAAGTTTTGGAATAATCTTGATGATAAGTTTTCTTTATAGGTCAGTTAGATGCATCTATAAATTGTTATATTTTTTAAACATCAATGCATTATTCAAAATTAACATATTCAATTAGAATTATTTATTGTAATTGATTGCATGTTCTGTTAAACTGGTTATGTCCCTTATATTACATTAGCTAAATAACATTTCTAATTGCAGCCTATATTGCACAAAAATAGCTTTAATATTTTTTTTTAACTATATTTTACTAATATCTTTATCACATTAGTTTTAGGAACAAAAATTTATGTATTTGATACTAGATTATAAATAATTCTCTTATCTAGAAACTTAATCTATATTGCAATAAAACATTTATAATCAACATTTATCGAAGGCTGGATTTAGTTGTGAATGGTATGTAGTATAAACTAGAGTTCTTTGTCCTAAAGGGGGGTGCTCAAGTCATGATGAATGTTTGTTATGAAGTTTGTGTGTGCATGTTTCTGATGTACGAACATTAGGGTGGATAGTTTGTTCAGGCTGAATAGATTCTGGTGAAATCACAAGAAGATTATAAAGAGATGTGTGTAAATTAAAGAGAGAGAGAGAGAAGAAGCAAAGAGATGAGTGACAGAAAGATGTGTATCTTGAGTGCATTATGTCTTACTGGAATTTTTCTTTTTTTCATTTGTGTTTCTTCATACATCTACACTGAAAGTTGTAACAATACACTCAGTTTTAGTTTAAAAACAAATTTCATCCAGTTTATTTGAAGTACTACATTGAGGATATAAGTAATCTAATCTACAATGTAGGTGCTGTTATAGTATCAGGGTATCTAGATGTGAGGTTGTGATACAACTGCATGACAGTATAACTGAAGTGGTATTGTCTTTGTCATGTTTTGTATAACAAAATGAAGGAATGTTGTCTTTGTCATGTTTCATATCCCAAAAATGAAGTGCTATTGTCTTTGTCATGTTTTATAAGATTTGCTCCCACTGCATGACAATAGGTCTATAAAGGAATTGATATTTGTATTGTTTCATAATTTAAGGCTTGCAATTGTCCATTTTTTTTTTCGTTTTCTTCTCCATTTCTCCAGCATGATGTCTGATTGTGTCTGCAAACATTCTCTGTATTCTTCACTCTTTAGCATGTACTGTTTTGACTTTCTGATCATTCATCATCTTTTTTTTTTTGGGGGGGGGGTATTTACACTTTAAAAAGTTCTCTAAAAGAAATGATTTCAATATTAAATGAAACAGAAAGGACTCAAAAGATTTTAGTATATTGCCATTCAGTTTGCTTCAATATAGGCCTATGTAATTTTTATTTTAGGGTATAGTGAAAAAAAAAAGTTGTCTAGTGAGGATCTTCTTTTTCACTTCCTGTGTTTAGTTGTTTATTGAACATTTTAGGCATTACAATTTAGCCTTTTTCTCCATTCCATTCTCTACCTATATACACTTCTTCATATTGAAGGCCATTGTTTCTGTTCTTTTAGTCTCCTCTCCTTTCAAAACCCAAAATGGATGGAAAGGTTGCATGTGCCTGCTCCTTTCGGAACAGAACAATCTTCCATAGACTCCCTGATGGATGCTCCATCTTTACGGCCGAATTGCATGCATTGTCGCTTGCACGTATGGCCGTTAAAGCATCAGAAAGGAGAAAATTTATAATCTGCTCTGACTCCAAATCTGCATTGCAAGCTTTGGGGTGGATGAAGACTGACATTCCATTGGTACATAAATGCCTAAAGCTGTTGGACCAAATAACAGCCAGCCATATTGATGTCACCTTCATCTGGGTCCCCTCCCATGTAGGCATAGAGGGAAACGAAGCCGCAGACAGAAAAGCAAAGAAAGCCCTAAACCAAACAGTGTCAGGAACCCAAATTCCCTAATCGGACCTGAGACAAAGTATTGCCACTGCCACCTATCAAGAGTGGCAGGACCGATGGGAGGCTGAGAATCACAACAAACTCTAGCAGATCGTGGCGGATGTCCGGTGGTGGCCCACATCTAAGGGTCTGACAAGGCGTGGTAGCACGACCATGTCTAGACTCAGGATTGGCCACACCTACATCACACTCTTTTGTGCTGAAGAGAGACTGGCCTCCACTTTGTGAGTATTGTGATTCTCACCTCACAGTGGAACATATCCTCATTGACTGCCCCAGATACCAGGATGTCAGGGAGAAGTTTTTTATAGCCACTGACTTACAAATACTGTTCAATACTGTCGACCCTGGGAAGGTACTGGGCTTTATCCGGTGGGGTTGTCTGCGAGGATCTGATTTGCGAGTCTGTAGACACATACTATTTACACTAGATTTTTATCAAATATTTAAATTTTTACCTGTACTATTTTAACTGTAAATAGACCTTGATTTTAATGAGTTAATTGTATGGACCTTGACCTTTTTATAGAGGGAGAGTAGTCCTTAAGACACTGCGGGCACGACATGGCCTATACTGTGCCGATGATCCTAATACTAAACTAAACTCCTTTCAAAACATAGTGTAGATGCAGAAAAGTCATTTAGATCTTGTGCTGTAGTTGTATTCAGGGAGTCTACATTGTTCAGCAAATTTTAGCATCACATATATGAGACTGATGAACATTTCTGGATTATCACAAGCCTCTTGTTTCTATATCTGATGCTGCAGATTCTTTATTGGCATCTCCTTTTGACAGTTTGAACACATCTTTAAAGTTCATGAATTGATGACCTTTAGGACTTTGACAACAACAAAGAATAGTTTTTGTCATAGTTAGTGTCACTAACAATGTGAAGATGATGTAATATTTTATTGTCTCCTGTGACATGTTCGAAATGAAATCCTGAAACAAAATGAAGGCTTGTACTTATCTTCTTCATATCTTATATGATACAGACATTACTTAAAAAAAGATGATTAAGATGCGCGTCATGCATATTAACCAATGACTTAAACTCTGCCAAGTGACTTGTTTTCCTGGCTAGCTCAGGCAACCCATTCTATGCTCTAATAGCACTAGGGAAGAAGGATCATTTGTACAAATTTGGCCTAGCATATGTAACAAGGAATGTGCCTTTATCTTTGTGTCTTTCTGAGTATTCTATTAAATTTTGTTTTTGTATTTGAGGATTATGGTTCATTGTTTTATGTATAATTGCTACTTTAATTTTAAGTCTTCTATCCTGAAGGCTTTATAAATTTAGTGATTTTACTAAAGGAGTTACTCTTGTCAAATGTGAATATTCATTTGTTATGAATCTCACTGCTCTATTGAATCACAATAACAGCTTCTTCAAGAGCTATATTTCAAGTTTGGAAATAAATGCAGAGTCATGGTAGAAATTACAGTAACTATTAAGCTTGTACCTTCTCTAGAATCAGCTATTCTTTCAAACTAACAGAAAATTGGTCTATTCTGTCTTGAAACAAGTCTTACTTTTACTGACTTTTTTGGTGCATTTGGTCTTGAAACAAGTCTTCTT
>JADKLZ010000166.1:3939434-3965548 GCA_021533235.1 Biomphalaria straminea | reverse complement strand
TACCTGCTTGTGCAAGGATCTCTGTATTGCACACTTTTTCACTCCATACTTTACTTCACTTTACTCTATACTGAAATGGATTCACAAGTATCTATTTGAAAAAAGTAGACAGAGTTGAGCTCTAGAAACTCTAGGACAACAAAAAAGATGAAGAGTTCACTTTCCCCAGACTGACTAAACAGATTGTTCTGTTTGGAAGATATCCAAGTTGGTCTCTGTGTATCCCACAACTACTTCTAGAGATCCGGAAACTTTGGTCACATGGGTTAGAGCAGGGGTTCTCAATCTGTGGGTCGCGACCCTCTTCGGGGTCGAATGACGATTTGCCAGTGGTCGCCTAAGTCCATGGAAAATATCGATTGTTATTGTCTTCGCTTCTATTGCTGTGTGTGGGTGGTTGGGGGGCGAGGCAGAGTGGGGGATTGTAAAAAGCGGTTTCCGAGCTTAAAAGGTTGAGAACCGCTGGGCTAAAGCTAAATCCTGAATTCTCCTCCACCATATTCTGTCTATTTACCACACTAATCGTGCCTTCAGTGTCCACACGTCGCTCAAATAGCCTGAGCTCTTTAAGTGTTCTTTGATATATAGTTGTCACTTCAAGTTCTATGTATTCCTTTATGTTATTGATGTTTAATTGACACTTTAGGTTCTTCTTATTCCTTCATGTTATGAATGTTTAGTTGTCATTTACGTTCTTTTTATTCATTCATGTTATGGATGTTTAGTTGTCACTCTAGGTTCTTTTTATTCCTTCATGTTATAGATATAGATATGTATAACAGCCAGGAATCCCAACCCAAAAAGCTGGATGAAGATGTTGAGATTCTTAACCAGAATGATAAATGTAATAAAAAGTGATACATTGGTACTACAGTATTTCTTTTTTTAATGTAAATGATGTATTCTGTTGTTTCTGGGATTGAAATCTATGTGAACTGTTGGTCTTGACGTTTCCCCTCTAGTCAGTGCATGTAAAAAATATAGTGATGGGCAAAAGTTAACTAAAAAGTTGTTAACTATTAGTTTAACTAAAAAAAATTAGTTAAGGCCAAAGTTTAATTAAAAGAAAAAAGTTTAGTTAAAATCCTAGTTTAATTAATTTTTTTTTAGTTACAAACTAAAAGTTTAATTATAAATTTTACAAACTTTTTTAACATTTACCAATAAATATTTAGATCTGTATAATTTGGAGACTATACATTTAATTAATATTAATGTAATAATAATAATGAGGAGAATAAACTAGAGTATGCAGTGTACAGATAGCCTGGCTAGCCTTTTGACCTTTACCCTATATTCTATAATGGCCACTGTTCCCGAGAAAATAAACGTGTTCATTATAGATCTATTTCTAGCAAGTTTCGTTGCTTGATAAATCCTGATTATTGCCTTGCTACTAGTCTATAGATCTACATTTTTCTGCTTTTTATTAAACATCTGTGTGTTCCTGTATAGCTGAAGGTAAAGAATTTTGCTTTAATATCTTTTTAGTTTTAGATCTATTATTAATATTAAGATTAAGAAATCTCGACTCTTTTGACTAGATATAAATAAATTAATAATTAAAGTCTAGTCAAGTCACTGACTCACTCTAACTCTACTAACTCTAGTCTTAGGTCTACCCTGTCTCTAATCTAGATCTAGATTCTATATCTATTTTCTATAATTTATATAATTATATAGTTATAGAATATTATAGATCTAGTTATAAACTATATATATAAAAATAATAATTTAGACATTTTAGATCTAGTTATAGTAGTTACTAGATCTACTAATACTAAAGTATAATCTATAACTATTACTGAGACTGAGTACCTAAGTACTATCTTTCCTAGCATTTAATTAATCATTAATTTAATGAATTTTAATGTCTAAGTCTAATTTTTTTTAATGTTATAATGTATGTTTGCTATTGGGACTTCTTTCAAGATAAATTTTATGTTTGCCATTGACAGGTTTCTGTATAGACCTAATTACTAATTGGAAATTGAGATCAGCCTACGCTTTGCCATTGCCAATTTTATTATTTATAAATAATTCTGATTGATAGTATTGCCACCCATAGCCAAGTAAGAAAATTTTATGCATATTTAATGTATTAATATTCATATATTATTTTGTAAAAAATTTCTAAGATCTACATCTATTATAAAAGAACAATTTTATCAATGCATAACATAAGCAGTTCAGACCTAGTAGTCTACAGGGCAGACGATGTAAAGGTCATCTGATTCTGTGGCCTACGGTTAATGAGGGTGTCATGTGGCCAGCACAACGACCAACCGCCTTTACTTTTCCCCAACTAATGTCAGGTACCCATTAGAGCTGGGTAGACTCAGAGGCGCCCAAGGATCATGAAATAAAAATCCCAATCTTCACCAGGATTTGAACCTGGGTCCTTCTGTACAGAAGCCAAGCGCTTTACCGCTCAGCAACCGCGCCCGCCTTATCAATGCATGGGTTTGCAATAAAATGATTTAAAATCATAACATAAAGTATTTTTAGTTATTTATTAATTAATTTAATTTAATTTATTTAAGCATTCTAGTAATGATGTTTTATAAATTTATATGTTTTTTTAGGAAACAATGAACAGTTTGCTGGTTAGTACTTGTGATGTGAAATTAAAAGAAAACAAAAGTGATTGCAAAAATTTTACTGCTAAATGCAAATTTTGTGTTAACGAAACAGTTAGTGGAAATGTATTGTCCTCAATAAACTTTCCTAACCACATAAAGGTTAGTATAATTAATAAACTACCTATATTGTTTTTAATACATTTATTTTATACAAATTAAAATGTTTTTATTATTTTATTTTCTAGTCTTTTTCTGTGCCAGAAGCAATAAATCATCAATCAATTATATATTTTTTTCTAGGAACATCACCTGCAACAGTTTAAGCTGTATGAGACTAGCAAAGCCACATCTGCACATCCTAGAGTGAAAATTTATAATACTGTACATAATACTTGCCATGATAAGTGTTTAAATTATATTTATTTGTTTAGGTGTATTGCAGGTGGAAGGTTACTTAGCAGCCAAGTCAGATTCAGTCAGCAGCCTATTAGCTTTTCCAACAGTTACTGAGGCTTTCATAAAAAGCAACTCAACACTGCCCATTTTTGCTGCTGTAGAGAGAATGTTTAGTGCGGCCTCCCAAGTACTCACTAACTGTAGATGCAGAATGGCTGATGAAATGCTTGACCAATAGCTTTTTTTTACACTGTTGATTCAAATCCCATTAAGACATTGCATACAATGACATTTAAATCTTTTTCATGTGCATAGAGTTATATGTTTCATTGTCTTCATGAATTTTCGCACAAATAAATGTTTATTATATTTTGTTTAAGACATTGGTTGTGCCTTATATTTTTCATGTTTGACTGCTTTGTCCTTAAAAAAAGGTCAAAATAGTTTGTAATAGTTTAACTAAAGTTTTTTAGTTTAGTTTAACTATTTTTTAAAATTTGTGATCAACTAAAAGTTTAATTACTTTTTTTTAGTTATAAATTAGTTTTAGTTTAACTAAAAAATTTTAGTTTAGTTCCCATCACTAAAAAAATAGAGATTATGTCAGACCTATACGTGACGATAGGATATCGGTGTAAACTGTCCACAGGTTGAGACATAGCAGGTAACTGTTCATCTATAACAATTGATATTAATTAGATCCAATCTCATGGAAATAATTGTTTGTATAGTTGTAGGTGTTAATTTTTAAGCTATTTGATATCTGACTTGATTCAACTCAAAAGGATAAATTAATAATGTAGATCTAGAAATTCAAGTTGAATCAAATACAAGATTACAAAGAGAGTTTGTGTGATACACAAACTCAAAGGCGGCTCCCGTCGGAGTCGGATCCCTGTCAGATCCGCCTATTCGCAAGATGTTTCGGGTGTTCCTTCTAAGTTGGAAATAATTAACTTCTCGCTGGACGACGGAGGATGGCGAGCAGGGTATAAACCTGCCTTATCTTGATGTTTGCGCACTAGACTGTAGTTCGGATTTATCGTTGGTCCCTGGCTCAATTCCTGCATGCTACCATCCTTAAACTATCGCAATATTTCTGAAAGAACAGTAAAGGTTAAATCATATTTTCAAAAGCCTTTAGTGTTTTTTTTTATCTAACCGTGACGGACAGACCAATCAACAGACAAACGCACAAAAATATGCTTCTTTCATTCTAATGGGTGGCAGTAAACAATTTTTTTAAAAAATCTGATTTTTTAAAAAGTTTAAAAAATTAGTTTAGAATCATGTCATTGCCGGGCTTTACGCTAGTACACGAAAGTTGCTGCTAAAAGTTCATTTTAAAAAATTTGCGTGATATCTACATACCAGGAACATTTCATATAGTAACATTTCCTCCCTTAGATTTACGTAATTGTTTTAGAATTGGTGTTTTGTTATTAAAAAATCGCTTGCATAATTAATTTTATAAATTAAACGGTTTGCTTTTAGAAAACTAAAAGTAGCCGTTGCACCTAAACTTTTCAAGCCGCATTTAATGGTGAAAAAATATTTTTCGTATCTCTTCTAGTTTTGGCGCCCTGAGTGTGACAGGCGGACAGACGGACAAACGGACATTTTGCACAAACCTAATATCGGCTTTTTCCCCTTACGGGGGCCGCTAATAAAATTTCAGGAGATATCCAGGGGCTCCTGGTAAATCAAGAGGCCGCGGGAAATCTGTTATATCATGTTATAAAATGGTTCAATTTAATAGTTTATACACCTAAAAATTAGCAAGGGTCCAAAGAAAGTGCGGGACCCACTGCAGTCGCATATGTTGCAGTGCCTAAGGCCTGCCCTGCAAAATAGCGGCGTATGGTATGCCGCCGGTCGACTAGTAATAATTAATCGATTCTTCCAGCTTGACGTCGAGATTTCTTTGAGCTCTTTTCCTTTCCGTCTGTCGCCCTTATATATGCTCTTTTCTTTTTAGCGGCCCCCGAAAGGGGAAAAGACGCTATTAGTTTTGTGTGGCCTGTCTGTCCGTCTGTCTGTCCGTCTGTCTGTCTGTCCGTCCGTCCCGTTTAGTGCTCAGAAAGTAGAAGAGAAAATGAAAATCTGACATCACGATAATATAGATCATTCAAAGGCTACTTTTTTTTCTAAAAGCTCAAAATTTAATTTTTAAAAATCATTTATGCAAGCAGTTTTTTATATAGAGAAAACCTAATTAGTATGCATTATAAATCAAACCTAATTTAAGACAATTAATAATGTTATAAATTTCATTTAATTTTAAGTTTATTTTTTGTTCAAAGATAAAAGTATTTGCTATCTAAGAAAAAAAAATTGAATTAGCGAATCAATTATATTACATCAGTCTGTCCAGATTTACATCTAACTTAACTTTCACCTACACCTATCCTTTGATCTGCTGGACCGCTAAGGCACTACATTAGATCTGTCATCCTTCTATCTTCATTCTAATTTGTCTCTGATATAATTTCATTCGGATGTTCTTTCTGAAAATATTGAAACCTGCCTGGGTGGGCCGATTTTAAATTTGTGTTTCCACACAAACTGTCTTTGTAACCTTGTTTTTTTTATGATTTCCAGTTTTATTTAGCTCAGATCCATAGTTTATGGTTGGGGCATATCTTGACATTCTTAGTACTGGTACACATGTTTTCACGGGATTTAATGCAACTCGACACTGCTTCAACCCATTCTTCCAGATTTGAAATGGTCTCTTTAAAACAATTTCCAGTCAGTGCAGGGACCAGGGTAAGAATCATTGTTTTTATTTCTTATAGCATTAGATGTAAGTCGATTATGAATACATAAAAATGCACTTTAGCTAGTTGTTAGCGGTACTTTAGTTATATGTCTATTTAGAGTAACAGCAGTCCGTGAGTCAAAGTCGCAGTCACAGTCAGTGTCTGAGGCGGTAGATGTCTGGTTAGTAGTCTAAAGTATGTGACAGTCTATGCGTAGAGACACAGAATAGATGTTAGCAATAGGGGCGAAGACCAGGAGTTTGAGTTTATGTGGTCATTATGTGGTCATTGATGTTGTGACATTGTTGTCATTGGTTTAATTTATATACACTCAAAGTTCAAAGTACTCGAATAACTAAGTAATTACACGCACCAAAAGTGAGAATCATCACAAGACAAAAAGAGCCAATGTAATAATACTGGTACAGAATATATTAAAATGAGGTAAAATGAGGCAATGACGTGTTGGGGGGAGACACAATTGTGACAAAGAGTTCAGATAATTCATATGTGCATAACAAGGTGGAAGAGGCTTTCTCTTTGAATGAAGTTTGATGAGTTGGTCTCTACCATAGTGGATAGATCTATGACTAGATCGGCAGCCATCTTGGGTTTATAGTGCGTCTTGCAACTGTATGTCCATGATGGAGTGCAAACATCTTTATAAATATCAGTTGCTTCTGTATAGTACAGTTGTCTCAGATCCATACAGAAGGGTTGAGAACCACTGATTGGTTGTGACAGATTTTTTTTAGACATGCGGAGCTTTTTATTCCTTCACACTCTCGCTTGAAGGCGTCCAAAAATACTACGACCCCTGGTCAAACGGTTATCCAATTCCCTTGAAAGAAATACGTCCTTTGTTAGTTCCCAGATATAAAAAAGTTAATTCAATTTTTGGAGTAATGAAAGAACCGCGAAAACAGAATACACACTTAAACATGTCTGCTATTTTTTAAGGCCATCTAATAAAACCTTTGAAAATTTCCAAGAGATGTATGTTACATATGACGTAGACAAAGAAATTACTAGAACAATTGATGAGATTGATGAACTCTGCAAGATACACCAGAAAGTATGTCAGGACTGGAGTGGTGCCACTGATAGGCACGAAGGCTGAAATAAATGAATTGACAGCGTGCGTCACGGCAAATATCACCCCAGGGTACCAGAAGAGAAAGAGATTTTTATTGTTAAGATTTACGCGAGGTAGCTGGTTTGATCTATTTTGGCAAATTTGATGCAAACATTTTTAGGGAAAAAAAATGTTTCGATAAAAATTGAAGACGATTTTATTATTGGTAAGGTAATCACGACGAAGATGAATGAGCTGAAGAAATCAACAATGACTCACACTGGTTAGAATAATGATGTAGAAAAAATCATTTACAGAGGATACACCTAAATTATATTAATGGCAGCCTGTAGCGATTTGTTTTTGGTGCTGGGTAGGGGTGGCGATTAAATATTAGAATATCAAGTGATGATCAAACCGACTAAAAAATGGATGTCTTAATGATAAACAGAGACCGATGAATTATTAAATTGATAATTTTGAGGCCGAGTTTTAATGTCTTGATTTTTTTTATAAAAGATTCACTTGCGAACTAGATTAACAAGAATGACTATCAATCAGATAAAAATTAAAAACGCTCTCTCTTTTAAATCTACTGTAAAAATTGTTAGATTCAATTTACTCTCTTTCTCTCCCTCTCTCTCTCTCTCTGTCTCTCTCATACACACATAGTCTAACTGCCTCTCTTCTTCTCCCTAACGCGTTTTTTCCCCTCTCTCTCTCTCTCTCTTAATCTAATTTCCATTGTTTCTAGACAGAGTTTGCCACAGTTTCTCCATGTATGTGCCTCTGTTGCAGGGTTAGCTGATATGAAAGCTTTCTTTGTCATACTCTCAATGTAATGGTCACTGTAATGGTTTACTTCTCTCTGTCGTAATAATGGTTCTTACTGTATCGGTTGTAACTGATGTATTTCTAACTTGACTCAGGATACTAGATAATTATGTATTTTTGAAGTGTTGATTTTTTATTGCGAATTCGACAGTAACCATCACAAGAACAAATACCCACAGGAACGAAACTTAAGAAATATCTTGACTTCGAGATGAGCTTTAAAATAGAAACTTTATTTACAGAATGGGCCACAGTGTAGTCAGTCGATCAAAAGATGTCTAATGCCCTTGAGAGTCTAGCGGTAACTGAATTCCTCTACGTCAAACTTAACCTCTAACCCTACAGTCTGTGTCGTCATAAAATGTGCGTTCAACGTCGGTACCAAAAAGTGCGCAATTCTAAAATAAACTAAACTAGCTTTCTAACATCAACTAAAGCAGCTTCATTTGTTTCGCTCTAGGCGAGGTTCGTACCAGCTCGCACTGTCCGGTTTTGGGCTATCTCCTCCCACATACATTCGTTGATGCCTGTGGTTCTCCTATCTCTTTAAGTCAACATTGGGTGTCCTTTAGGCCTGACTTTGTCCGCAATCTCAGCATATTGTATGTATATATAGGATTCTTCCATATGTCAGGCAGGTGACTTGACCGAACCAGTGTAAACTTCTCTGTGTCAGATGAGCCAAGTTTCAAAACTTTCTGGTTGGTAAAGTAATCCTTCCAAAAGATCAGCTATAGATGTCCCAGGCAGCGAAAGTGACTAGAGTGACACCTATAGTAAAATCGCTAAATTCAGAAAGCCTTCAGGAGAGAAGACTTAAAAGTAAAGTAGCAATTATACACAAGACACTGAACCATAATCTTCAAATACAAAAACAAAATTGAATAAAATATTCAGAAAGAAATAAAGATAAAGGCACATTCCTTGTTCCATATGCTAGGAAAATTTTTTACAAGTGCTCCTTCTTCCCTAGCGCTATTAGAGCATGCAATGGATTGCCTGAGTCAGCCAGGAAAACCAGTGACTTGGCAGAATTTAGGTCACTGATTAATATGTATGACTGAATGCTTGACGCGTAGGACGTAATCATCTTCTTTTTTGAAGTAACTTCTGTATCATATAAGATAAGATAAAAGAAAGTTGCTTAATGTATGCTCTTGAAGCATGTATGTTGACCAGCTCTCACTACCATAAAGAACACGTCTCAAATTCACGCATTGTAGACTAGGATTTTGGTTGCCGTGGTCAATTTGGCTTGGAGAGCTTCTCCGTTGTTGTAGAAGCTACTTCTATTCTTATGTCATTTAGTGTCTAGAATGTAGCCTAGACCTTTATTTCTAAAAACGAAAATAATGCTTTGTTTTTATCTATTTATTGAAACACATTTACATATTTGAATACAACAAGTTACGACATAGATTATAGAAAATAAAATAGTGCAAATGATTTTTTTAAACCTAATTTAAACATTTAATTCTACGAAAAATATTTAAAGTAGAATGCGTTGTATGGTTAGTATGCTAGTCATAGTGTCTAGATCTAAATAAGTGAAATCCTCTGATTTAATCTTTTGTGAATCTTCATTGCAGGCTGAGGCCTCGGACTAAATCTAATGACATGATTACGATGATGAATCGTTGATTAGGTGGGGAGCGGTGGCACGTTCGTACTTTTCTCAGAAAGGTTAAATGGGAATAAGTGATATAAAACAAATGTAGGAAAGTTTCTCATTGTATAATTTTTGTTTCTCTTTTTACTTCTTTAAAGAAACAAAAATTAGCTTTTTGTAGTTTCCATTTGTTTTTCTCAAGTTTTGCATGAAATAATTGTTAGTACTTTAAATTCATGTTGATTTTTACAATTATAAAATATGTATTTTTGCTATGAAAATAGTAAGATGAACTATCAGCAGATGTTCTTAACTGTATGTCAGTGACAATTAAGTGATAGCCTAAATCGGCAATCTTTATCGATCCAAAACCTGTGATTCGCACCACAAGATCTACACATTTCTATGGATTATATAGCGTATAATTTGGTACACATTTTGTTTTGTATAAGCCTCGGCATTTTTTCTTACGTAGTAGTATTATCTCCCTTCATCATCATCATTATTCCTTTGAGTTCCTCGTGGAACATTGGGCCTCAGTAAAAACACGACACTCTCCACGGTCTCTTGCTATTTTTTTTTTATGGCTTCCCAGCTCTAGCCGGTCCTCTCGGCTTCCTTTAGTATACTGCGTCGCCATATTCTTTTTTGTTTTTCTCTACGTCTTGTTCCCTGGTGGTTCCATTCTAAGACCTGCCTAGCTCTGTTGATGGTATATTTTCTAAGGGTGTGACCAATCCATCTCCACTTCCTCTCTACGATCTGCACCTCTATATTTTTCAGCCCACTCATCTCCCAGAGATTTATTTATAGTCTGCGGATATACATCATATTTCAGATTATGGAATATGGGAGTACAACCCAACGCATTGAAGACCAACCATTATCGGCCTCAATGCTTTAATTCTGTCACAGGCCTCAGCACGACACCAACAAATTTCGAGCCTACAGTAGGAAGACAATGCTAGTGGCCGGACGTAACCCTTAGGGGCTCTTCCGCGGGTCTTAATGTGGACATCATTTGGTTATCGAGTCGTGTTTTTTTTTTAGGAGGGGGGTTTCTGAATTTTGTTATTAAATCAGAAAGGGTTTTTTAGGGGGGATTCTGAATTTTTTATTAAACAACACACAATTTCTTTTGTTTAATAATAAAACTTTACTTGTAATTTCCGCTTCGTTCGGGACAAATAACACACTATAACTTTACTGCTAACTAACGATACTTCATTTCCAGCCACTGGAGTCAACTTGATCTTTCATAAGAGTTTCCGTTAGAGTTTGTTATGTTCGTTTGGCCCCCTGGAGATTTTGCGAGATCCATTGGCTTGTATCTTTTACAATCTTGCTGTCTACACACATTTCAGTAGGATGGATTTTGTCGGGCCGCTCCGACACCGCCGAGTCCCCGACTCGATAGGAGTTTGTTGTCATGGGCGTTGCTGAGTTTCTGAAGGGTTGGGTCACGACACGAATCCGGGCTGGGGATTGAGCCCACCTGCATCAACACGCTGATGATTCGTTCTCGGCCCACTTTCGGGTAATCCTCGGGAAACACCTGATCCATGGTTAAACTGTTTTCCCCAAAATAAGTTGTTTCTGCTGCTTGACTCGGCGTCCTGGACATAATTCGTGTTGCGAAGTCCGAACTGACCTTTGGAACAGCTCTCTACATAGTCCTTCGACCTGACCTTTCGAATAGTCCTCTCCCTTTAAAAAAGTGTATTTGTGTATACGTCAGAATATCTCCTGACAGAGAGATCGGTGAAGAGCCTATTTCTCATCCTGGCCACGAGATAAAAGCCTTTCTCGGGTTACATGGCTCATAAAAGGAAGTGCAGCCTCGAATCATTTTTGGTCATCTGTGAGAAATAGCTTACGGTTGAACGAACGCGAATGGATCGTTATGAACATCTTACATTTGTACTGTGCCAGTACAGTTGATAAGTCCTGCCCTGATTTGCTGCACCCAAGGCTAAAGGGACACAATGAATACCTGGCAAATAAAAAAACTGGCAAACAGAAATCAGACATTTGTCTGACAGCTTCGCACATGGTGTCATTATAAGATAAGATAAGATAAGATAATTTTATTGATCCAATCTAATGGAAATTCAGTTTGATTACAACTTGACAACGTCAGCGTAACTACTATACAAAAACAATGTTAATGAAAAATTCGAACAACATTCACATACAAACACACATGCACATTCACAACCAGCGCTTTATGAATTTGACTTCTATGTACTTCTCGATGACAGCTGATCTCCCATTCCGTTTTATATTTTACCTTTCTTGAACGCTTCTAAATTGATATAAATTATAACAACAGTCTCATGTAAATTATTCTGAATACCAAACTCTCTGTCAGTTTCCCATTCAGACCTTGAGTTCTATAGGGCAGATGATGTAAAGTTCACCTTTTTCTGTGGTCTACGATTTACAAGGGTGTCATATGGCCAGCACAACGACCAACCGCCTTTACTTTTCCCAAACTAATGTCAGGTACCCATTAGAGCTTGGTAGACTTAGAGGTGCCAATAGATTCCGAAATTAAAAATCCCAGTCTTCACCAGGATTCGAACCCGTAACACCCAATTCCGTTTTTTTTACCTTATCCCAGTACTGACATTGAAAGTCTTATCAACACTGCATTGATTTGATTTTTATTTTTTTTTTTCACATTTCAAAATGGTAATTTTACTTGATTAATCAGTACAATATTTAATATTTTGTTTGATTTGTATACAAATAATGATGAAATAATATGAGCCATAATGTGAATTTTTAATGTTATTTCTATCTTATATCTAGATTGT
Organism: Biomphalaria straminea; assembly: GCA_021533235.1. Lineage (NCBI taxonomy): Eukaryota > Metazoa > Mollusca > Gastropoda > Planorbidae > Biomphalaria > Biomphalaria straminea. Next base: position 3,953,471 of record JADKLZ010000166.1, on the reverse strand, counting down.
AGTATTAATTTCATTATTTCTTTGTATAACAAAGTTCCAATTTAAAGATCATTTGTAAATTCAAATAACAAATTGCATTACCATAAGAACATTCGGAAGAAGTTTAAGATTAATTATTTACTGGTTTGTAGTTTTATTCACATAGAAATAGAAATATATTTACGAGCCAGGTATACAACCAAATAAGCTGGGTGAAGATGTTGAGATTCTTAACCAGAATGTTAAATTTCATGAAAAATGATACATTTGTTATATTTTTTTTCTAATGTAAATGTTGTATTCTGTTGTTTCTGGTATTGAGATCTTGGTCTTGATGGTTCCCCTCTAGTCAGTGTATGAGAAAATAAAAGAGTATGTCAGACCTGTGACCTGGCAAAGAGATATTGGTCTAGACCAGTGATGCCCAACCCAATTCGACCGGATCTGGCCCGCGGGCCGTACTTTGGGCATCACTGGTCTAGACTACCCAGAGGTAATCGCATCACAGCCTTTCACAGGTCAGTTCCACAATGTATTCAAGCAGAAGTCTAATGTTAAAGTCAGATAAATTATGTAGGAAATACGGCAAGAACCACGAAATGGGAAACTGTCCAGCAATAGGAAACTCGTGCCATTTCTACAAAAAGAAAAACCACTGGTTTCTATTGTGCAAAAAAAGACGCAACATTAATCTGGTAGAATATTTTGGACGTGGAGGGAGAATTACGACACACGGTGCCGCCATTGCTTCGAGGACGACGAGACAATAGAGCACATTCTGCACGAATGCCGAGCTCTGCAAGATGAACGATCGGGACAAGGTAATGAGAGAGAGAGAACTGGTCCATGTGTGGCAAAGGGTCTGTCCTTGTACGGGGAAAAGGCGACCCTACAACTCACTGCTCGCTTCCTCTTCCGTGCTCTAAGGGAGTAATCTCAGCACGGTTTATTTCAAATGGGATATCTGATTCGGTAGAAGATGACAGCCACAGTAATGAAAATATTGTACCTGTTAGTACTGCAAGTAGTCATTATAAAAAGGGTAAATATAGGAACATCAATGTTGTCGAAAAAAAGTGGACTGTAAACTAGTCTTGCATGGCAAGACAATAATTATCTGCATTGACATTAGTGCAAGGTGTAACATTTTTGTTAAGTTCTAAACAAATAGGTCTTAATGTTCTTCTTAAAAGTGGTGAAACATGTTGTCTGTCTGAGATCGATTGGGAGTGAGTTCCAAACCTTTGGTCCGTGAACTGAAAAAGCCCGCAGACCGTAGCTTTTTAGGGAGAAACGTGGCACCACTAAAAGCGTTGAGTCCATTGAGCGTAGGGCTCTCTGGGGGACATATGGAGTAATCAGTTCGCTAAGGTACAAGGGCATCTCATTGTTGTATATACACTGATGACAAAGTGTGGCGACCTTGTAATCGATTCTTGCTTTCACAGGAAGCCAACGGAGCGTGCGCAAGAGCGTAGTAGCAGAATCTCGTCTTGTTTTTTAAGAACTATTCGTGCGGCGTTGTTCTAAATACGTTGCAGTTTGGCTATTTTGTCATCGGGTATACCTGCTAGTACGGCGTTGCAATAGTCAAGGCGGGAGAGTATGAATACCACAGCTAGTGTTTTTGTTGACTCTGTCGTTAGATATGGTCGGATCTGGCCTAATCTGCGCAGCTGCAGATAAAGACCCTTGCAGAGCTGCCTTATGTGTGGGTCGAAAGATAGTGTTGAGTCAAAGAAAACTCAAAGATTCCGGACTACATGGACATGCTAAACCAAAAGCGGCAGAGAATCTGGCCATCATAATTTCATGGTCAAGCGTATCAAAAGCTGCGGACAAGTCCAGCAAGGAAAGAATTGGTATGTGGCCTATGTCGGAATTGTGAAGTAAGTCGTTTAGTACCCTGACCACTGCTATCTCTGTGCTACGGCACTTCCTATATGCAGATTGAAATTCTTTCAAGAGACAGTACTGTTCAAGATGAGAAAGAATTTGCGCTAACACGATGCGCTCCAGAAGCTTTGACAGAAAGGGGAGATTTGATACTGGGCGATAGTTTTTTTTAGACATTCGGGTCAAGACTGGATTTCTTCAATAAGGGCCTGACAAGTGCATGTTTAAATTGTTGTGGTACAATGCCTGAAGTCAGTGAAGAGTTTACAATGTTAGTAATTGTGGGTACAAGCTCATCTAAACATTCAAGGAGCAATGAAGTTGGAATGGGATCAAGGTCACATGACTTATTTGGCATCTTTAAAATAGTACTTTTGAAATAATCTTCAGATACACGCTGAAATTTATTACTTCTATATATAAGCATACTGAATGGGTTAGCTACATGTTTGTATCATTCAGGAATGACAATGGGAGAATATGTAATGATCCAAAAGATATCAATAAAGCAATCAGACGGGAAAATCACCCGATGAAAACTATTGAAGATGTGATCACTAACATTCCAGGTATTCTGAGATATTCTCAGTACTCGATGCCAACTCAGGATTTATGCAAATAAAGCTTGAAAGTGAATCTTCATTTATCACAACATTTAACACACCTCTTGGAAGATATAGATGGTTATGATTAACTTTCGGAGTTTTGAAGAGTTGAGGTATCTTGTACAAACCCTCCATTGGGGCATATAATTATAATGATGTCAACAAGAACGTAGAGATAGAATGTGATGCAAGTAAAGATGGTCGTATAATTGCAACTCTCACGGATGCAGAAACAAGATATGCTAAAATTGAGAAGGAAATGCTCTCAATTGTGTATAGTAATAACAAATTTCACTGCTACATATTTGGTAAGGAAGAAACAGTCTATAATGATCACAAACCTCCTGAGCAAATATTCAAGAAACCGTTATTGTCCGCTCCAATAAGGATACAGAAGCTGCAAATGAGACTACAGTGGTATCATCTGAAAGTCTGTTACAGAAAAGGCAAGGAAATGTTTATCTCCGATACACATCTACCAACTACCGATACTCATATGCGAATTTACAGATGATTCAGTGCATGTGATCTCTGTAAGTGATTCGAAATACAGTGAAATTGAAGACTTACAAGCAAAGAAATTTCAATGCTTCGGGAAGTAATTATGACTGGTTGGCCAGACAAAAGAGGCGAGACTTTAATTGAAGTCAGGCCATATTGGGATTCAAGAGACCAGTTATCAACTTTAAATGGTATTATATACAAAGGTCTGAGAATAGTCATGCCACAAAGCTTACGTAAATACATGCTAAATCTTATACACAAGTCTCACTTAGGGATAGTGAAGTGTAAGCAGCGAGCCAGAGAAGTCATGTTTTGGCCAGGCATGAATGCAGACATTAAAGGGACAGTTAGTGATTGTAGCAGCTGTGATGAACAACTGAATTAAAATGTGTCAGAACCGCTAATGCCTACCAAGACACCAGACCTTCCATACAGCATCGTTGGATGTGATCTGTTTAACTTTGAGGGGAAAAAGTATGTGCTTCTAGATGACTACTTCTCAAAGTTTATTGATGTCAAAAAACTGTCACAGGAAACTACATCAGATATGTTCGAAACAGTGAAGAGTATATTCGCATGCCATGGAATATCTAGAAGAGTAAGGTCAGATTGTGGGCAACATTTCACTTCAAGAGAATTGCTGAATTTCTGTAAATTATACGGAATAGAGCATGAAATGTCGAGTCCTCATTTTCAGAGCCTGAAAGAGCTATACAGATAGTGAAGAAATTGTGGAAGAAAAGCGAAGACAAATTTCTGTCACTATTAGACTACAAAACTACTCCAATGACTAATATTGAATTGTCGCCAGCACAATTACTCATCGAAATCTGTTACCTTAGAGCAAGGAAATACTCACATCTAAGATACCAGATCTCAGGGTGGTGAAGAAACACTTTGACTTTAAGAAACAGTCTCAGAAACACTTTGACTTTAAGAAACAGTCTCAGAAACACTTTGGTTCCATAATATATTTCACTTGGATGATCAGCTCCATCTAGTGGGAAGCGTGGTCGAGAGGCTAAGTGCGGCTTGAGCTTGGCTTGGCTTGACTACCTAGAAGGGGGCTCGAGGTTCGACACCCGACTCGGGCAGAGTTGTGTTTACTGAGTGCCCAAAGGCAGCACGGGAAACCAACTCCTAGATACCCCCTCCCCCCCCCCACTGGTCCACAAAGAGGTTGGACCAAAGCGCTCTGAGCATGCTATAAGCATGAAAGTAGCGCTATATAAAATCTATAATAATATAATAATAATAATAGTTGTAATATATATTTTATTCACATTCATAAGTTTACTTGATGTCCCCAAATCTTCAATTTCGCCACACCTAAGTACAGTATCAATAAACCAGACGATTCTCTTATTAATGAAGTGGCGTAGCATGACGCGAAGGGGTTTCAATGAACCCGGGCTCATGACCAACAGGGGCTCATAAGGGTATTTCGATAATCGAGTACGATATATGGAATGCAATCATTTAAATCTATTCAATTCTTATATAGGTACTTACCATTCTTAATGTTATTGTATTATAATCTCTTTAAAAAAATAGAAATACTAAATAACTAATCAATGTAAATCTAATAAGTAACATGCAACAAGCCCTCGTTTTTCAGTCTTGACAATAATGATCATTTCAGAGGTACGAGTCACTGTGGATTAGAACGCAGGACAACGCTCAGCGTCGGAGCTTTGTCCCGGATCCAACTTGTCCCCCTTTATATTATCATAATCTTAGAGAGGAGGACCAATAGCATATTCTTGCTACGCCACTGTATTTATGATAATTTAATTTAGGGGTCGTTCATAAATGACGTCAAGCAAAAAAATGACCTTTTTTGACCTCCCCTAACCTCTTGTCAAAAAATTCTCAGACCCCCCCTCCCCCCTCTACGTCACGTCACCAAAAAAATATTTATTTCAAATTATTTATTTCTCATCAATTTTTTCCCAAAGAGGTTTCATGTGCTCATCGATAGTATACACGGGAAGATTTTCTTCTTCTGCTTGAGGAGCTGACTCGAAGATTAAATTGTCTTCAATGAGATCTTCATCTATCCATTCCACACTCTCCTCACCTGCGTTTCCCAAAACTACGAAGACTTCGACTTCGTTGTGAATAATTCTTTTGGCTTTTTTTGAAGATTAAAAAAGACTAGTGCAACAAACCCTATTGTGTGTACTTTATTTTATGTCTATAAATTGTGTTTAATCTCTAAGACTGAAGATCATGCAATTTTTTGATCATTTGGAAATCCGAATTCAATAGTAGATATATATATATATACATGTTTTCAAGTTACAGGAACTTCCTTCCTTTTTCCAGTCGATATTTATTTATGCTATTTTGTGAATGAAAATAGTGCGGATTGGGATGCACCATTTTCCATTCACACCTTGCTGCGCCATGGGATCTTCCCATTTACTTGTTGCTCGTTTTGACCTTTTACTTAGAGGATTATATATATAGATATTTTATTTGTGATTTTTTTTCTGAATTTTAAATTTGTGACGTCACAAATCGTAACCCCCCCTTCCCCTCCCTAGAGCGCGACGTCATTTACGAAAGACCCCTTATATATTTAAGGGTGGCTTCTATTGCTCCAGACTAGTTATTGTCAGTTATTGTCTAGATCAGTGGTTCCCAAACTTTTTTGTCTCGTAGACCCCTCGCCATGGTTTCTGATTTTCGGTAGACCCCCTGGCCTCTGCTTAACGTGTATTGCATTTTTGCCAATTCGTCAACATTTTAAAACTAATTTCTAACTGTAGAGAGTCTAAGAATGAATTAATTTAAAGTTATATTTGAAGCTATACAGTTGTCATTTTTATTGATAAAATTCAAATTTAAACCAATTAAAAAAAAGTTTATATTTCTAGAATCCCCAAAGACACTGGAAATTTTTTTTTGTAGGCTTATCATCCGTTGCTACGAATATTATTTTTCATATAGGAATTTGTTGTTCTATGAAGTAGTCCTGCAAGCATTATATATTCATTATTAAATATTTTGCTTTAAATATTTGTAAAAGTTTCCACAAAGATTTTTTCTCATGTATTTCTTGATCTTTCAAGTCTGGCTCAAACATCGGGTCAGCAGAACTGTTTTCACTAAAAGGAGAAGGGGCGAAGTGGAGTAGCTGGACAGAAGAGGCTAATTAGCCTTAGCTTGCTGCCAACCTAGTTGAAGGAAAACTGAATTCAAACCTCTGCTGCCCTGCAGGCATACCCAAACATGGAGGTTTTGTGAGTCAACTCTGAGGAAACATATGAAGCCAGTGACCTTTAGACAGTGTGAAGCTAACACTGCTACTACATCCAGTCAGAGACTGCTAGACTGCTGATCTTAAACTTCGTTTGCAAAGAATTACATGAAGAGGCTGTTAATGTTATAAATATACACCGATGTGCCCTTGAGATGTATTGTTGCTTTAAAAAAATTCGTTTGTGCAAAACAAAGTTTTTAAAACTACTTCAACGGATGGTAAAATCAATGTTTTACCCATTGTGTTTTACCATATTTTGCTTCAAGTACAGAGATTTTGTAAATTTTCATAAACCATCATTTTCTCTATATGATGTCGAAGAGAGATATTGTGGGTCTATTCTGAACTTTTATCTTTTTTCAGACTTTTATCTTTTTTATCAGGGTGGCATCATCTCAAAAATTATCCTCTAGCATAATTAGTTTCATATCGTCATAAAAAGGCGCTTAAGCAACCGCTTGTTTGACAAAGGAAGAAATGAATACCAAGTTTAAATAATCAACGTTGTGCAGTCTACATTTCTTTTTGTCAAACATAACTTTCATGTAGACCAAAATCAAGATGTTTAAATAAGTATTGAAATTAAATACAACTATTTTTCTTTGAATAGCAATGCAAACATTTATAGAATTAACTAAGGTACAAATTATATATGAGTGTAGGAAATAATTCAATTAATGGGAATGAAAATTAAAGTCACTAATGAAATTAAATGAAATTCATTATTGTTAGCCCCCATGGACATCTCATAAACCACCAATTTATATTTTTTTCTTTCGTAGTCCCCTTGGAGGTCTTCGTTGATCCCTGGGGGGTTGTGACGGGTCGCCGCGTGTGACGTGAATTTAGCTTGTTTGGTGTCTAGGGGATGATTATTTTTGAGTATATCACACACTGACCCATCAGCAGACAAATCGGGAGCAGACACGCAACTAGACAAGCAATTAAGAGAGATACAACTTGATAAAATATAAAGAATATTTATTTACATAAATATTTACATAGAATAATAAAAGGGGGAGGGTTTGTATCTAACTCTAAACGATGTTATGTTTGATCATCACTTATGCACGTAATGAGAGAATATGTCACTTTGTCCTTGGTACTTAGCTATTTTCTTGTCTTGGATGAATCGTAGTTGTCTGTATCCTGGCTTGAAGTGGCGTTTCTAGCTGGGTAGAGGGACGCCGATGATATAGTCCTTGTGGAGGTTCAGTCCAAAAGTTCCAATATCTGTAGTGGGCACAGTAAGGCGGGTGGCCGGTTACCGTGGGCACAAGTGTACTGCGGGCAGAGCGGATCTGCCGTGGGCAGCGTAGTCGCAGGATAAGTCCAGTGAGTTGGCAGAGCTATGACGTCTCGCACAGAACGGATCTATAGGGACGTCGTACCTAATGGGCTGACAGGCGGACTGTCAAATAGGCAGGCTTGAGCCGATAGCGCTAAGTGGACGATGAGTAGTGACTTTCAGCGCTGAGAAGCACTTAATAGTACGTGATACTCGTAGTGGATCCAAGTGAGCAGGCGATACTGATTAGTACCAAATGGGCAAGTTGGCAGAGTGGGCCAAATGCAATTAGGCAATGCTGGACAGCTCTAAATGGGCAGATGTGTCAATACACATAGGCATGTAGGCAGGTCCTAGTAGGTAGTAAATAGGCAAGTAGGCAGGTCCTAGTAGGTAGCAAATAGGCAGACACCTGAGGGAGGCTGCGGATAAATAAGGACAAGTTAGGACATGTCTCTCATGCATCTTGTCGATGCCCTCGACTGAGGTGCATACGTCAGATTGATAAAATTGCTTAAGTGCACAGTGGGGAAAATGATGACAAATGGGATCGGAAAAATAGAGGGCTGATAGTAATCATAAAATGTACATAAGAGGGGAAAAAGTAATATATATGTACATAAAAGGGGAAATAAGAATCTCAATAAAATACAAGTGTAAAAGAGGGGGGGGAGAAGAGTGGGGAATTGGACGCTGGTGGTCAATGACCGTGACGCTATTGTCCAAACACGACCGGGGCCATGACGTGAACAATGATTGTCCGTTCAAGGGGAGGGAACAACTCTTGCAAAAGCAAAATGATTAAAATGAGAGATGTTTCTTATATCTCTTCAAGGCGACCAGCCGAGATAAAGAAAATAAACTAAGATGTACATTAATGTTCAATGTTGCGTCAATTATCAATTGAGCAGCGTGGCAATAATATTGCCGACATAGGTAAACGTAATATATAAATATATACATATGCAATGGTTAAGTTTCCTACTTACGACAGTGCACAAATTAAATATAAATGAACTAAATAAAATACACAGGATAGTATCCAGAATGAAATATACACACAAGCTAGATATATGGGACTTGTGACTAAGTTCGGCTAACTCACCACCAAATATTCCTCTAAGAGAATTAACAAATGAACTAGTCCAGGCTCATGCGGCAAGTGCCAGCGAGAGAGTGAAATGAAAATGAGCTAGTGTCTACTTGGAAATAGATTAGCTTATAAAGGTCAGAGGTGAGAGCGGATACAGGAAATGTGACAAGATAGGGATTGTCTCTCACGTGGTCGGCTCGAGACGAATATTCCACATATTGGAAAGAGGCCTGAGATGTGCGGACACACCTTGGAGGGTCGATAGACGTGTGGCGTCGAATGATCTCTTTGATCAAGGAGAGAGAGACACGTGTTGAGGCGGGAGGAGTAATACATTACATTCCTGCCCATATGGTGTCAATTGAGAGGGCTGGGCGTCCGGCCCTCAAGGCGAGTGCCTGTTTGATCTCTTCCCCGGTCAAAGGGAGATAAGCGAGGAGTGGCGACAGTCATGGTCCATGCGCTAGACTTTGTTTAGCGTAAATAGGAAAAAAGTGCGGTTGTGAAGAAATAGGCCTTAAAAGGGGAAATAAGTAAAATAAAATAAATAAATAAAGATAAATAATAATTAATGCTGTGATAAAAGTGAGCGAATCTGACAGCGAGTTTTTGACTTGTCACAGGGGTCTATATAGTCCACTTTGGGAATCACTGGTCTAGACATTGATAGTGATATTATTTAAATAATAGGACTTAATAAGAAAAGAATTTCGATTTAAGGCTTTGTAATTAACCATGCAGGTAGATAGTAAGAATTAAATTGTAAATACAGTATTTTGATTTTTAGTGAATATTAGGTACTTGTCTAATTTTTTTGTTCCTGTTTATTTTGTATTGATAAAAATATTTATGGATCAAAATACTGTATTGTCGCTAGACTGTCATTTAAAATATTTGTGTACTTTATGCAATATTGAAATGTACAAACAGGTAAGTTCATGGTGATACCCTACTTTCATTGTTGTGTATGTGAAAGGAACATTCTCCATGTTTGGCATCTATCTATTAAAGCATGGAATGGATTACCTGAGCTAGCCAGAAAAAAAACAGTGACTTAGCAGAATTTAAGTCATTGGTTAATATGCATGACTGAATGCATGACGCGTAGGACGTAATCATCTTCTTTATTGAAGTAACGTCTGTATTGTATAAGATAAGATAAGATATAAATTCAATCCAGTAGATTAGTGATACTAAACCTAAGGTCTTTCGGTTATTACAATATCCGCAGGTTGTAAATGATTATGTTGATATTTGTTAGTTATTTTCATGCAAAACATTTGTGGTGAAGATTATTAAAAAGATACTCAATTCACTTCTAGGATGTTCTTAAATTTTTCTTTCACCTTTGCCTATCTCCTAGTCTTCAGGACCGTTGAGGTACCATGCAAGGTTACTCGACCGTCTTTCTCCATTTAATGTCTTTCTCCTTTAATTACATTAAAAAAAATTAATGTAGGAGATTGTCAGACATAGGGGAAAATGTATAAATAGCAACCTTATTGTTGATTAGTGTTTTCAAAAAGAAGGAGGTTTTGATAAGCTATGTCTCAAAATATGTTTTTGTTTGGATGGCTGCCTGGTCGAGCGGTTTGCGCGCTGGACTGTCGTATCGATTTACCGATGGTCCCGGGTTCAAACCCTGCCCGCTCCCATCCCCCGTCGTCCTGCTAGAGGTTTGGACTAGGAAGTAAATATCTTCAACTCTGAAGGAACATTCGAAACATCTAAAACATTTTACAAAACAAAAACAAAAAAAAATTCCCGTAAGAAAAAGGCGATATTGTTTTTATGTTTTAAGTTTGTTAATTAAAATCATTAAAACTTAAAGCGCAATGGAAAATGTGATTTTCTCATCTACTTTGGCTTGTTCTTATACGTGCAAGTTACTAGTTTACTAAACGAAATTTTTTTTTAAATGGTGCAAATTATATACATATGCAAATCATCATTATAATCATAATCAAACTTCATTTGAGTGAGGGCTTGAGAGGCTCAAATCCCCTCTTACAAAAGCCCTGGACAGAAATGCTGCTGGCTTGCGTAGTGAATACGTCACCATACGGGTCGAGAATTTTTGGTTTCCCAGACCTGTCGAGACGGAAATCAGCAAGTCTGGGTAGAATTATGAGCCAACAGAACCTGGCCTGTTCTGTAGTGTGCTATAATTTCTCACATATGCAAATAAAAATTTAAAAAAAAATGTGAATAAAATAGTTTTGTTTGGTTCATTTTGAAGACTAGTGACGTACGTCTTCAAGCAGTGTTTATTTTATTTTCTTCTATTTTGTTACAAAATTAACTTTGTCTATTATATATTCGCCTACGTCTGTCCTCGCCGTTAATTTCCTTTTCGTCTAAAATGTGTATCCCGCGGCCTTCGTCAATGATCTTTAAATGTCTCTTTCCGAAGCCGTTAGCAACCAGTTGCTTTCTTCTTTGTCAGTTAAAGCAAGTTTGCGGACCTAAGTGGCTCTTTAAAGTTTTTGTGTGTGCCCTGCGGGACTATAAGAGGTCATTCTATAGTCTACTGTCCATAACGGCATTCTCAAAAACATCACTCATTTTAGTGTAGTCTTGCAAGCTGCAACTGTATGTCCATGATGGAAAGCAAACATCTTTAGATCCATGTTGAGAGAACCACTGCTTGGAAGACACTAATCCTAGTAGTCAGGCGGGGCTATTTATTCCGCCACTCTCTTGCTTGGAGGCGTCCAAAAGTACTACTGGTTCTGGCCAGATGGTTATCAACTTCCCTTGAAAGCGAGACGTCATTTGATAGTTTACAGATCTAAAAAGTTGAATTAAATTGGAGTAATGAAATGAATTGCGAAAACACAAAACAGGATACACATATAAATATGTCTGTTATTTTTTAGGCCATCTAATGAGACCTTTGAAAATTTCCCAGAGTGGTCTGTTGCAAATGACGTAGACAAAGAAATTACTAGAACAATTGATGAGATTGATGAACTCTGCAAGATACACCAGAAAGTATGTCAGGACTGGAGTGGTGCCACTGATAGGCACGAAGGCTGAAATAAATGAATTGACAGAGTGCGTCACGGCAAATATCAAACACGTGGTGACCAGAGTCCGAGTCGTTCTTGGCGACCACTTCAACTTTGCTTTTATGCCAGACAAGCGTTTTCGTCGCAAAAGAGAAACTCGGACCCGTATTGCTATAGCGATGCACCCAAGGATAACCAAACATATGGGCGCCCAAGAAGCCAAAGACTCGGAAACATATACGAAGAAGATATAAATGATGGCGTAGTTCTGCCGGAAGAAGTCTGTGGCAGTGTTGATAGCAACAAACTTCCCACTGGAAACTTCAATATGGACCGCTCTACCGATTGATACGGCAAAGCAATTCCAAACTAACCAACCGATGTAAACCAAACTACAACTAACAAACGCAGATCTGGCTGTAACCAGCTTAGTAAAAGTCACCGGTAAAAAAACTGCTAAAGCTCTTTCCAGGGTGATAATAACAGGTATTGTCGCGTTCACGCAATGACCCCAAGTACCTATGAAAAAGCATAGTTGATAATACCCATAGATAATGGTGTTGGCAGTAATGCCGTATTCCCATGTGCAGTAACCTGGTTTGGTCTTTACCGGTCCAAAATACTTGAGCATGTAAGAGAAGTTGAGGTTAACCATCATGTTCATTGTGTCAGCTACCACAAGGGCAAAGAGAAGTAAGTTGGATGGTTTTGTGAGATGATTTTTGTGAAGGATGATCATACTAAAGATGTTTAAGGTCAGACCAAAGATTGTGAACACCGGGTTGATGAAACACAAGAACAGTTGAAATAGCTGGATGTAATCTAATGATCCGTGAAAACAGTACAGCGAGTAATCATTTTTCAGAAATATTGTCTCTGTAATTAAAGGCAATGTCATATTAGTTATGGATTCGTTACCAGCAGTGCCTGTTGCCATTGTCAAGCATTAACTGATGACTTGTAAACTTGTATTCAAAAGATGCTAGTGATTGAAGACTCTAATTAACAGAATCAACTTTGTCGCCATATTCCACTTGATGAAGTGTAAATTGTTAGAAATTTATAAATAGATACACAGGTGTTGTATGCCTTTCTAATATGGTCTGGTTTTTACTTGTTTTTTTTAAGTGAAAAACCATAGACTTTATATATACAGGACTGGCAACACTTAGGTAACGAAGCATATGTTTCGTTCAACTCTAAACCTGAAGTGGACTTGTTGAAACTATAACATTGTAATAGACACTTACTGAAGATACGGGACTTATAAGGTTGACATTTTGAAGTAAACATAAGAATCAATAGCAACACCTAACACTAGGATGTCTATCGCTTTTTTCTTTGGAAACAAGATTTGAATAATTAAATAAAACAGTACTTCTCGTCTATAATATATCCCCTTAAATGTCAACAGCTTATAGAATGCTATACAAATATTCAACACAAATTAAATTCATTTCACATCAGTAATTTCTGAATAATTTTCGTGATAATATTGTCTACACCAAATTACAGGCAACCACTAGTAGGCATACTTTGTTTCAAGCGACTGTAGCCCCTAAGAGATTTCGCTCGAATACATTTTATTAAATCGTTTTAGATTATTATCTTGCTGAGTGAATGCCAACATATGTATCTTATCTGGCGGTAATTAGCTGAAACCTTAGATTCCAGTTCCTCCCAGAACTAAATCGAAACAAAGACTTCCCACTCAGCCTCCAGGGCACCAGAAAAAAAACAGAGATTTTGTATTTTTAAGATTGGCGCTAGATAAATGGTTTGATCTATATCAGTAATATAATGAAATTAATTTTACTGTAGGAAAAAATTTGGATAAACATTGAAGACGATTTTATTATTGACAAGTTAATCGCGACCACAATGATTGAGCCAAAAAAAAAACGACTCACACTGGCTTAGAGTTTTAATGTAGATCTAATTATTTACAGGAAATAGGCCAAAATAAACTTATATTAATGGCTGCCTGTAGTATTTGTGTGTGTGTGTGGGGGGGGGAGTTTGGAGAGGAGATTAAATATTAGAATTATAAGACATAAACTGCCTAGAAAATGGATCTCTTAATGATAAACCGAGCGATGAATTAAATTGATCATTTCAGGCCGATTTTTAATATCTTGTTTTTGTTTATAAAAAGATTCACTTGTGAACTAGATCAACAGAATGACTACCGGATAGAAATTAAAAACGTTTTCTATTTTAGATCTATAGATCACAAGGTCTAAATGGGGGAACTTTCGAATCGACTGTAAAATTGTAGGCCTACGTTTTATTTTACTTTTTGATCTACTGTAAAATTGTCCTTTTTATTTTACTTTTGGATCTACTGTAAAATTGTCCGTTTTACTTTACTCTCTCTCTCTCTCTCTCTCTCT
>JADKLZ010000166.1:3912324-3927788 GCA_021533235.1 Biomphalaria straminea | reverse complement strand
TGTGCGAGATGAACCATAGTCGTTCTACGACTGAAGGAGGCCAATGAATGATAGAGTAAAAGACAATTAACATGTACAAAACTCATTTCTTTGTTCTGAGCTTTCAACAATCTATTAATAGCAAGTACAGTCAACACTACAATAGTTATTAGGAATTAACTAAAGAAGTTCCTCCCATTTCCTGGGGTGAAAGAAACCAAAGGGAATACAGCACTTACTCGTTATGCAGAAATAAAAAAGAGTTTAAGTTTGTCAATTGACAGTTAGCATCATGTTTAGTTCTCTTTCAGTTTTAGAGTTAACCCTTAAAATGCGAGTAGTAGTTAAGCCTATAAACAACAGAATTGCAATTCCATTTTGTATGCACTCAGTGTAAAGCAGCTAAGCATTTAAGGGTTAATATAAACCTGCAACCTGCATAGGTTGGCCACAAGTGGTACGGTGCCACCATGGGCGCCCGCAGGGGGGTGCAAGGGGGTGCACTTGCACCCCCCTGGATTCTCAGTAGCAAAATTCTAGACATTACCATTTTTTTTGCATGGTTAAATCAATTAACTTCTTATTAGCCACTGAGCAAGTAGTAATTCCATTGTAGTATAATCATAAGGATAAGTTAATGTTCGAGTTGACTAGTCAAGGTTTAATAGGAATAGATGGCCGACGTGCACCCCTCTAGATTCTAGTAGCCACATTGCAGTAAATTTTATAAAAATTAATTTCTTAGAAGTAACAATTTAAGACGTTTGGCTTCCACTGAAGTACAGCTGTAAGGAAAAACTATTGTTTCAATAAACTAGAATATGCTAATCAGGTGTTGATGGCTGACCATGTACGCTTTATTATAGTCTTGCAATTTTTTGTACTATAAAAAAGTGTGAAATATTCTATTGCACGTAAGTCGTGACAATTTGTTATCTCTAGCACATAATTAGAATTATTATTATATATATTTAGTTAGGGCCAGTGGCGTAGCAAGGTACCCGTGGGCCCGGGTTCAAGAATGTGTTGATGGGCCCCTCCCCCCCCCATTAACAAATATTTTGTGTGACAAAGAAATTCAGGAGTTTGTATGTATCAGTACATTTACTAAAAGTCATTCCTTTGCAAGTTCATGGATACAGCTGACAAAAGTTTAAAATTTAAGACCATGTTTAAGTACCATTTAGTACAGTGAATATAATGCGCAAGCGGCTGCATTTGTTGGAACAATAAGGGGCCTACCTGAAAGGGATAGCGGATCCAGAACTTTGGAGTGGGGGAGGGGGCGATTGATTCTCAACCCCAACGCCCAATAATACCTAACCCTAAGTATAAATGCGCGTGCTGTATATATCTTAGAAGTAAAAAAATAAAGCTTTGTTTCTCAACCTTCGGCGAAAAAAAACACAGACACACAAAACAGCCAAGTTCTCTTGACAGCTAGTGGGTCTGGAGAAGCGCTGTAATCTGTCCTAGTGTGGTCCGGGGCGAAGCCTCAACGCCAAAAGCGTTTTCTTGCATTCTTCACTGCAGAAATGCATTCCCCTGACATCTACAGCTATTCATCCTATTAAAAAAGGACTCTTTGAATATTTTTTTTTACTTGAAAAATATTCTAATATTAATTTACAGGACCTTACTATATTGCAAATGCAACCGATTAGTTGCTTGAAAGATAAAAAATTCCACATATTTAGATTAAGGCTTTGATTATTTCCGCCGAAAATAAATAATTCGAAAAAAAAAACACAATGTTGAAGCTTTTTTCTTGAAAACTAGGTTGACTGGGCGAGCTCTGAAGCTCTCCCAGTGGGGTCCGACGTTGCATAAACATTCTCCTGACATTTACAGCTCTTTATTCATTCTATTACAAACAACTTTTGATTGAATAATGTTTTTTTTTTACATTTTAATACGAATTAACAGGCCCTTACTACTTTGTGGAGGCGCAGTGGCTGAGTGGCAAAGCACTTGACTTCCGAACCGGGGTCCGGGATTCGGATCCTGTTGAAGACTGGGATTTTTAATTTCGGATCTTCGGGCGCCTCTAAACCCACTCAGCTCTAATGGGTATCTGACATTAGTTGGTGAAAATTAAAGGCGGTTGGTCGTTGTGCTGGCCACATGACACCCTCGTTAAATGTAGGCCACAAAATCAGATGACCTATAGACCACAAAGTGTGAAAGGGGGAACTTTTTTACTTTTTACTGCAATGCAAATACATCAGATTTGTTCCTTGAAAAGAGAAGATACCCCACATATTTAGATCAAGACTTTGAGGATCGCCGCAGAAAAAAAATTAGAAAAATACATTTAAGAAAAAACGCTTATTTTAAGTGGTACATTTAGTTCAATTGCCATTTTTGTTACTTTGTTTTGTTACAGAACTATAATTCAAAGCTTAAAAAAAAAACAAATTCGGAAGTGGAAGGAGAAATTAAGTGGACCAATTAGATTCAAGCATATATTATCAGTATAATCGCAAATATTTATTTTTACAATAGAAAAATATCCGTATGAGTAAAGTTAAAAAATATGACTAGGAAAATAATATTTGGTTCAGAACTCTTCTCAATTGTTACTCTGTGTTAGGTTAATGTTTTGATGTTAACATAAAGATTGATATGACGTTTAGGATATTTTTAAGAAAAACAATTTTAACCATTTTTTTAAAATTGAAGTGTAGGGTAGGCTACAATTGGTCATTAGTCATAGGACCAGGCGATATAAATAATAAAACCCCTACGCTCCAAGCAGTGCCGTATTTTCAGAGTTCAATGAGCCTTTCGCTATTTTAGTTATGGGGCCCCATAAACATATACAGATATTGTATGTAACTACTAAATATTTCCTATAGGCACTAAGCTAGAGCTTATGTTGTATAGAGGTAAATCGGGCCCTACCCCAATGGTTATTATACCATCGGTTGTGGGCCCCTGAACTGTCGTGGGCCCGGGTTCATTGAACCCCTTCGCGCCATGGATGCTACGCCACTGGTTAGGGCCTAAAATGGGAGAAATATTTTTTTCTTTGTCTTGGAGAAGAAATCCTTGATTTTATTTCAATACGATAAACGTGAAAGCTTCTTTGAACAAGAATGAGGAGTGCAGTCATATGTGTAAATGTATTTACGTTATGCGGAGTTAAGGTCGGTTTTAGTTCTAGATAGAAGGTTAAACACGTCCACCAGTTTAAGATTGCAGACTATACAAGAAAGCTCTTAATAATAATAAAGTTGTATTTATAGAGCACTTTTAACAAACTTGATGTAGGCTCAAGGCAATGTGATAACATTACAAACATAACAAGGTTACAAAGACAGTTTGTGAGAAAACGCAAACTCATTATCGGTCCCCAAAGTGGTCCACCCAGGCAGGTAAAAAGACTGGTATCAATATTTTCAGAAAGAACATCATAATTAAATTCTTTCAAAGAAAAATGACAGAGAAAAATGGAAAAGAAGGTTGATAGATCTTGTGTGGTCCAGTAGACCAAAGGATATGTGAAAGTGAATGTGGAGTCAAATGTGAACCTGGTCATAATTGATATCTTATAATGGATATCTTGATCTAATTGTCTGTATGGGTCAATCTCTAAAAAAATGTCCTTTTTTCGGTTATGTATTGATGTCAGGTGGAACAGTTGTTCACGTGATAATATGAATACCTACGTATTAATTGTTGTTTTGAATTATGTTCCACTTATTTGCATATTAAATAGATTTGTTTCTCTTTAAAAAAAAAAGAAACATTATTTTTGGATGGGTGTTATAGACTATATGATAAAACTTAAGTAGCGTAGCGATACAAATGGAAAAAAAAAAAATTTTCTATAAAAAGTCTAAAACCATTCGCATAAATGTGAAGAAAATATGGTAAATAATTACCTCCCTTACTAAAAAGCTTCCTGTGTTTGTTACTATTTATAGTGAATAGTTGTAAAAGTGGTGTATTTTATGAAAAAACTGCTTGTATAAGTGATTTAAAAAATTAGATTTTTCGCTTTTAGAAAAGCAGAATCTAGTCTTGTTTTCCGATGGGCTATTCGTGCGGCGTTATTCAGAATTCGCTGCAGCTTTGCTATTTTGTCATCAGATATACCTGCTAGCAAGGCGTTGCAATAGTCAATCGGGAGAGTATTATGAATGCTATAGCTAGCTTTTTGTTGACTACGTCGTCAAACTGAGTCAAACATGGTCGGATGTGACATAATCATTGAAGCTGAAGATAACAGCCCTATGGAGACATTCTGAAGTGAGAAATAAGAACCCAATCCCAATTTTGAGATGATTTGTTTGGCGGATGTTAATTGCAATTCGTTGTTAACATTTTCTGTTAGATCGACCGTAGGTAGGCATAGACAGAACGGATAAGCTTAACAACGCGTAAAGTAAATTGTTTGTTCAAATGTTAAATATTTAATTTGAAACAAATATTTAAAGGTCACTTATTATCGTATATGGGGAGGGGGGGGGAAAACCAGTTCCTTTCTTTATTATTCTCCGTAGACGGAATTTTCATCCCCCTGGAAAAAATCCTGCGGGCGCCCATGCCTGCTAGCAAGGCGTTTCAGTAGTCAAATCGGAGAGTATGAATGCTATAGCTAGCTTTTTGTTGACTCCGTCGTCAAACATGGTCGGATATGATCTAATCATTGAAGCTGAAGATAACGTCCCTTGCAAAGCTGACATGTGTGGGTCGAAAGATGTGCCATGAATGCCATCACATGCCATTGTACTACGCAAAATGACAATTTGAATTAACGGAGCAATGGCAGCAGCAAGAAACAAAAAAAAAGAAAATACGAGCATCAGCATTTGCTGGGTATGAAATTTGGTGATGAAACTGCAGATACCTGAGTCACTTTTCGGTTTGTTTGTTGATGGCGATCGTATTAGAGAACAAGTTATGGTTTTGTTCCTGTTCAGAGAAACACAGTCTGTGTCTAACGTCATTGTTAGCGAATACATTAAGCATAGTCTAGACATGAATATACTACTCGGCAATGACTGCTATGGCTGCCCCGTGATGACTATCTTTCAGAAATGTGTTGAGGCAAGGATTGGTGAAAAAAAGTTTCATTTTCACCTTTTAGTGTGAGACACTATGGAGTGAGAAAGAAGAACCCAGTCACAATGTTAATTGGAATTTGTTGTTTACATTTTCTGTTAGATCGACCGTAGGTAGGCATAGACAGAACGGATAAGCTTAAAAACGCGTACAGTAAATTGTTTGTTCAAATGTTAAATATTTTATTTAAAACAAATATTTACAGGTCACTTATTATCGTACATTGGAGGGGGGGGCGGGAAACCAATTCCTTTTTTAATGTCTCCGTAGACGGAAATTTGCACCCCCCTGGAAAAAATCCTGCGGGCGCCCATGGGTGCCACTTGTTACGTCTTGATATGTAGGCCTAATTAAACAATACAACAACTCCAACACGACAAAATCTTGGTTTATACATATTTTAATCTTAATTAACACTGTTAACACTACTTTGTTTCTATTCCTTTACTTTAGACTTAGAGAGATCTTCCTCTCTCTCTAACCCTTTCAACACGCATTCTCACCATTTTACATTCACACTATATTAGATTGTGAAGGAATTATGTCACACATTGATTACCAATATACAAAAAGTATATGTATTAAAAATGGTTGTTTTTAACAATGTGAAATAAATAAAAGTTTAAAAATTGATTGGAACATACATAGTATCTTGTGAAATAGGTTAAATTATTTGATTATTTGATTTCCACACACACTGATCATCAATATCTTGGGGCTCACAGAACAATGTCTTGACTACTTGTTAGTGAGACTGATATATGTGAACAGTACAATAACAAATAAACATCGCAGTACCTCCACCAGGACTCACTTTTGTTATCTAAAAATTCAGCCGTGGAATAAATCAATTTCATTTCATGCTATGACATCTCTAAGTCTATTAGAAGTGAATCACTTGAAGCTTTCTTCTCAAACAATGTTAATTTTAAGTCTTCTTTAGTAATATTTTATAATTGTTCTGTTTTACTTCGTTGATATTTTGATATAATAGGTATATCACTTTGTATGTGTACTCACGGGTTATGAACGTGAAAAGTTTGCCTAGATCCAGAATAGGGGAAATTTTTTACTTTGTGACGATGACGTGATAGTTTTAATAAAGTAAGAACGAAATAGATGTCGACATAAACAAGACGCTTTCACAACAACGTAGAAATATGAAGCATTTTATAAAAGGCTAGAAGTACAAGAAATTCAACGGTTCACTTCATAGTTATTAAACGTGTTTGATGTTCAACACCAGAGTCGACTACCTCTAGTGATGGCTCGGCCTTTCGACGGGTGTTGTCAGTTTCTGAGGTTCTATTAGTGTTACCTCTCTTTGGGTTTGTTTGTCTTCGACACCGCAGAAGCGCTTAACAGTGGCTAATGGTTGCTGAGTGCGTTGATGTCAATATGTATTTCTTTGGATATTAAAGTTATTATTATTTTCATGGATAGCTGGAGTTTCTTGCGGAGCTATTAGTAGTAATTAATTGTTCGTAAGTGACCCCTAATGAGCCAAGAAAAGAACCTGATGATATTTTGGTCAAATATTCACTCTCACCATACGACAAGTTTTGTTATCTAGTGGGCCTCTATCAGGAAATGCTAGAAAAATTGCTTTCTACTCTTTCATTTCAGCTCATTGTATAAGTGACTTATACTTTGAATTTTTTTTTTTTATTAAACTCAAGAAACAATTTTAGCATTTATTTACTTCATTTTTTGTGAGTGGTGTGTTAGATAAATTTGTAGGCACCTCTGAATCTGTGTATGTCAGATGATTGTGGATTAAATACACAGTTTTCCAAAATATAATCATGATAATTATTCTGAAAAAGTTCCACTGTCAATGGTCTTTGTATTTCGACCTTTTTTTTTTTTTTTTGAGTTTTTGAGGTGGGGATTATATTTTATCTTACATTAACAAAAAAATTAACATGTGATTTAAACTGTCCACGTCCAGCTATCGAGAAATTGTATATAGATCATAAGCATTTATAGTGAATTTAGACTGTTCCTTTATAATATACCTGCTGTAACTCATCACTTATAAATTCATCAATGCAAATGCAGGAGCATAAGCGTGAAGTCAGAATGAGATCAGTTTTTAATGTTTATCACAAAAAAACAATATGTCAGATTTATGAAAGCACAAAAAATCCAAAATTTTTCAAATGCGACATTCTTATTGTCCTTGAAGGATACAACAGCGGTGGGAAAATGAAAGGAAAAATAGAAAAATAGTAAGTAAAGTTCCCCTTTCAGACCTTGTGGTCTAGAGGGCAGATGATGTAAAGGTCATCTGATTCTGTGGCCTACGGTTAACGATGGTGTCATGTGGCCAGCACAACGACCAACCGCCTTTACTTTTCCCCAACTAATGTCAGGTACCCATTAGAGCTGGGTGGACTCAAGGGCGCCCGAAAATCCCGAAATAAAAATCCCAGTCTTCACCAGGATTCGAACCCGCTTTACCGCTCAGCCACCGCGCCTCTAAAAAAAAAAAAAAAAGAATAGTCTATTAAAAATGGGTATGAATCAAAGGGTACTGTAGGTTAAGTTTCCTAGAAAAAAAAAGCTATATAGCTATATAAAGCATTTCCATCCTTGCGAACCTCGCCTTAAATTTCGTTTTAGCTAAGCTCGACTAAAATAACTTCTGACTTACGAGACATTCAGAAGACTAGATCTAAACGGTCTAGTTGCTCTTTTGTCCTTGGAGTTACGTCACAGAACTATGTGTTCTCCACGTGACATGGTCCACTTTCGCTCTCGTCGAAGTGTTCCAAACAAACGCCAAGAACCATTTGGCGCCGACTCAGTCGCAAGAGCTGTCAGAGGGAATAACATCTTATCTTATCTTATAAAATACAGACGTTACTAAAAAAAAAAGATGACAACATCCTATATGTGTTCATGGGTCAATCAAGTCACGCATGTCAATCAACAACATAAATTCTGCCAAATCACTGGTTTTACTGGCTGACTCAGGCAGCCCAATCCATGAGCACTAGGGATGAATAGTAGTCCAAACCTCTAAGCGGCTCCCCTCCTGATATTTCCTCGATGTTTATTCTAATGTCTCAAGACATTTCCTCAATGATTTAAGTATGAACGCAGACAAGCTTCATTTGCCAGAATCTCTCTTACTGAATTTAATTGCTTAAAGATTTTTTTTTAATATAAACTGAATACTGTCATGCACAGCTTGTCTTATGCACATCTTGATTAGTATTCCTTTCATTGCACCATACGTTTTTGCGAGTATCTGTTCCTAATGTGCACTTTGTTGTCATTCTTGGTTGCCTCTGTATGAGTGGGTCGATGACGGCTTCTTTTTGGTAGTGCTGTGTATTTGGGTTTGTTTCCCCCAGTATTGGGTTTAGTTTACAGTCTGCTGAATGTCGTAGCGCTCGAATCGTTATACTATGACATATTGAATAGCGATGTTAAGGATTGCTCCTTTATTTTGTGTAGGGACGCAGGCTTGGACTCTGGGGTAGTCATGCCTGAGTAACAGTGTTTGTTGTATGGCCCTTGCATCCATCACCCTAGGCTGTAGTCTTTAATGTGTGACTGAATTATGGCACCGAGACTAAGGTGCGCTATATGGATTTTAATTAATTATATGTATATCTCACCTTGTGTATTATGATTACTAGCTGTCAAACCCGCATTCATTGGTTATATTTCATATCACGTTATCATAATCATTATTAAACTGTTGACTTTATAAAATTGTTGTTCAGATGATATTACTTCATTAACCCTTAGAGTTAACAAAGTCACGTTGTACAATTTGTTGTTCAATTGAATGACTTATAGTCGGCATTTAGTTTTACATGCCGTTACCTTTGTTTAGTTTATACTGCTCAGTGAGAGGGTAGGCCCGGGCAAAGACTTCATACCCTGGACGCTAAGACGAGTCCGTGACCATCAAAACCCTCCCTGACAAATACTAAAGGTAAGAATCAAAATGTAAAGAGATTCAATAGGAACAATTCATATCAATCGTCTGGCAGATGGCGGCCATGACAGTCTTGAATATGAAGTTTACATAGACCTGCAAAAGTAGGTCAACATTGTAGTAACACAGCCAACGGGTCACGAGGTCACGGCAGTAAGGGGTCGTTCGTAAAAGCAAAAATTACATTTTCTTGACCCTCTACTTGTCACAAAGTGTCACTAATTCTCAGACCCCCCCCCCCCTTCCCATCTGCGTCATGTCACAAAATAAAAAAAATAGATTTATTTCAAATTATTTATTTCTCATCAATTTTTTCCCAAACAGGTTTCATGTGCTCATCGGTAAAGATTTTCTTCTTCTGCTTGAGGAGCTGACTCGAAAATTAAATTGTCTTCAATCAGATCTTCATCTATCAATTCCACACTCTCCTCACCTGCGTTTCCCAAAACTACAAGGACTTATTTGTTTTATATATATATATATTATTTGTTTGTTTTTTTTCTGAATTTTAAATTTGTGACATCACAAAAACACTACCTTCCCCCTTGTCACATTTTCACAACCCCCTCTCCCCCCTATAGCGTGACGTCATTTACGAACGACCCCTAAACCATTCACGACGACAAATACGGAACAACCCAATTTATTAGGAAACTTTCCCATTCTGTGACAGACACAGTCTTAGAAAAAATAAAATTTTGTTTTGTTTTTCTTTACCTGAACTAGACGACTTAGTCATCAAGACCTAGGACTAGAACTAGAGCTCGAATCCTAGGAACAATGAGAGAGGTAGAGGGGGAGAGAGGGGGGGTCGAGAGAGATAGAGAGAAGAGAACGTGTCAGTGGGAAGGAGATATATATTGCAAGAGAGCGATATAGAGAAGGCGATAGAAGATCTAGTTCAAAAGTGAATCTTTTATAGAGAGAACCAAGAAGTCAAATTATACATAATTGAATAATTCATCGCTCTGCGTTTATCAAAGACATCCATTTTCTAGACAGTTTGCTTTTTTTCTTCTAATTCTAATATTTAATCTCCACCCCCTAACCCTACCTAAATAAAAAATCACTACACAGTTATTAATATAATTTAGTTTATTTTCAGTAAATAATTAGAATCTCTCGTCTGGTGCCCTAGAGGCTGTATCTCAGCATGATAGTGTTAATAATCCAAAGCGATTTGAAATGGGTTTTAATTCGAGGGAAATCTCCCAGGGCTACAGTTGCTTAAACACAAAGTGCTAGTGGTAGCCTCTACTAGGAGATGGAGACGATATTATAACGAAAATTATTTTGCAGTTACTGATGTTAATTTAATTTGTGTTTCATATTTTTACAGCTTCCTATTAACTGTTGACATTTTAGGGGAAATAATACAAACCTGGAGTATTCTTTTGTTTAATAAGTAAAATCTCGTTTTTAAGGAGAAACGATCGACCTCCTTTTAGTAGTTTATAAAGTATTTGTACTTTGTGTTATCTAAAATATATTTCAAAAAGCTTTATAAATTCTAAATTTTCCATTACAACTTTATAGTTTCTGTAAATTCAAGTCATTGGTCAGGCATCTTACAAACGCAAGTTTTATAGTTTCTGTACAATAACATAAGAGTTGGCAACAGCTGTACTAAATTTACTTCTTTACCTTATTAACAGTAAAAACGAGACGCTATTAGAAGAAGAGCGGACTATCTATTATAATCAAGAGGAATATGGCGACAAGGTTGATTCTGATAATTAGATTCTTCAATCACTAGCAACATTTGAATACACGTTTACAAGTCATCAGTTAATGCTTAACAATGGCAACAGGCACTGCTGGTAACGAATCCATAACTAATATGACATTGCCTTTAATTACAGAAACAATATTTCTGAAAAATGATTATTCGCTGTACTGTTTTCACGGATCAATAGATTACCTACAGCAATTTCAACTGTTCTCATGTTTCATCAACCCGGTGTTCACAATCTTTGGTCTGACCTTAAACATCTTCAGTATGATCATCCTTCACAAAAATCATCTCACAAAACCATCTAACTTACTTCTCTTTGCCCTTGTGGTAGCTGACACAATGAACATGATAATAAATTTCAACTTCTCTTACATGCTCAAGTATTTTGGCCCGCTTAAGACCAAACCAGGTTACTGCACATGGGAATACGGCATTACTGCGAACGCCATTATCTTTGGGTATTATGAACTATGCTACTTTATAGGTACTTGGGGTCATTGCGTGAACGCGACCATACCAGTCATCATTACCCTGGAAAGAGCTTTAGCAGTTTTTTTACCGGTGACTTTTACTAAAATAGTTACGACAAGATCTGCATTTATTAGTTGTGGTTTGGTTTACATTGCTTGGCTAATCTGGAATTGCTTCTCCATATCAATCTATAAAGTGGTCCATATTGAAGTTTCCAGTGGGAAGTTTGTTTCTATCAACACTGCCACAGACTTCTTCCGGCAGAACTACAACCTTATTTACATTTTCTTCATATATGTTGCTGAGGCTTTTGCTTCTTGGATGCCCATATGTTTGGTTGTCCTAGGTTGCATTGCTATAGGAATACGGGTCCGAGTTTCTCTTGTGAGACGGAAACGCTTGTCGGGGATAAAAGCAAAGTTGAAGTGGTCACCAAGAACGACTCGGACTCTGGTCACTACGTGTTTGATATTTGCCTTGACGCACGCTGTCAATTCATTTATCTCAGCCTTCGTGCCAATCAGTGGCACCACTCCTGTCATGACATACTTTCTTGTGACTCTGGCAGAGTTTATCAATCTCATCAATTGTTCTAGTAACTTCTTTGTATACGTCCTCTGCAACAGGCATCTCTGGGAAATTTTCAAAAGTCTCATAAGATGGCCTAAAAAATAGCAGACATATTTTTATGTGTACCCTGTATTGTGTTTTCGCGATTCATTTCATTCACATTGTTATATCTGTGATCTATCAAAAAACGTCTCGCTTTCAAGGGAAAATGTTAACCGATGAGCCAGGGCTGGTAATGTTTTTGGACGCCTCCAAGGAGAGTGTGGCGGAATAAAAAGACCCGCCTGCCTACAAAAATAAATGTCTACCAAGCTGTGGTTCTTTTAACCCTTCTATATGGATCTAATACATTTGTACTAGTACAGAAAGCAACTAAGATTTCTCCACGCTCTTACTAAAGATGTTTGCACTCCATCATGCACATATAGCTTCAAGACCGCACAAAAAATAGCGATGCCGATATGGACAGTGTAGAAGGACTTCTTATAGTCCGACAGTTACGCCTAGGCACGATAAAGCTTTAAAGACTGCTTGGGTTCTAAAATAATTCCGCTGCCTACATAATTCAGTGTCTGCCAAGCAGTGGTTCTCTCAACCCTTCTACGTGGATCTGAGACTTGGGTACTATACAGAAAGCAACTAAAATTTCTTCACAGTTTTACTAAAGATGTTTGCTCTCCATCTTGGTCATACAGTTGCAAGACCGCGCTACAAACAGTGATGTTCTTGTGAATGTGGACAGTGTAGAAGGACGTTCGACAGTTACGCCTAGGCACGATAAAGCTTTAAAGACCCGCTTGGGCCCTCAACCTTGCTTTAACTGACATAGAATCGAGCAGCTGGTTGTAGCTGGCTTCAGAAAGAGACAGCTGGAGATCATTGACAAAGTCCGCGGGGAACACATTTGAGACCAAAATAAAATGTCTACTGATGAGCACAGACGTAGGGGGGGGGGAGGTAAAAAGAATCAAAGTCGACCACTGGCGGACAATGGTTTTGTCTGCACTGGTGGTGGCTAAATATGTAGGTCGTATCAACATGAAAAACTGCAGTCTTCATTTATCTTCGGACTCGAAGATAAGCCTTATCAATATTAAATTAGTAAAACAAAATACATACATAAAATATGCAGAGTTTTATAACAAAAAGGATACACTTTGTGAAGACTCTAGAATAGTCTACAAAATGAGCCAAACAAAACTATTTCGTTGACTTTGTTTTGAAAGTTGTACATTTCTTTATTCATATAATTTGCACACTTTATTTAAAAAAAAGGATTTGTGTTCAGAAAGCTAGGAATAACTATTACACATAACCATAGACATAAATAAATATAGACTGGAAACAGGAAGTAACTTTATGTAACTTGAAAAAATGTATATCCATTGTATTCGGATTTCCGAAATCTGACAAGTTGCACGATCTTCAGTCTTAGAGATTAAACAAAACTACACTGCCTCCTCATTTACGCAGCATGGTGTGAAAGGAAAATGGTGTATCCAAATCCGCACTATTTTCATTCACAAAATAACATAGCATTATTGGACTCGAAGACAAGCCTATTATTATTAGTATAGTTATGATAGCATAAATAAATATATATCTAGACTGGAAAAAGGAAGTAATGGATTCAGTCCTTAACTTTGAATTAGTGAAATTAGGGATTTTTTCAGCAGAATGTCCAAATAAGCTAAAATTAAAAAAACAGTTTCAGAACAAAAAATCAACATTATGATTAATTGACATTACAGTCACGCTAAGAGATAAAAAAAAACACACTAGTGAAAATATTGTAACACTTATATAGGTTATGGCTGAAATAGAAATGAATACTTAACTTTTATACTGCTCATGCTGTATAGTAAAGCGCACTAATTTGCAAATCACAAATTTTCCCTTCATAAAACTCTCTTATTTTCCAGTCTATATTTATTTATGTCTATGCACATAACCGAACAAGCCGAAGTAGATGGCTAAAGCATGGAAATATTGGGCCTACTGAAGGAACAGTAACTAACTTCGAGGTTGTTTTTTTTTTTTTTTGTATTAAAGTTGTATACATAAAAAGGTCCATTACCATAGACATATATATATAGACTGGAAACAGGATCTTATTTTCATTTAGGAAGAGTCAAATATGTTTTATGTCCACATCTACGTTAGAAAAAATGGTGGCAAATGAGCTATAAATTCTATGGCGTAAATTTCAGTCTATATATAACTATGATCTTTAGTTTTGAAAAGTACAAAACTTCATTATTCCTAATATTAGCCTTTATAGGCTACGCATGCACCTATGCGCACCATATCAACAATTTCATATTGAAAGACATAGGAAAATATATATAACTAAATCTATGCTTGCCCAAATTTTTCCAATAATAATTTGTTCTTCATCGGCCAGTCTATATATATATGTCTATGTCCATTACATATGTCTCGCGCATCCTGCAACGCCTATAAAAAAAATGACGGAGATATAGAAGGATTTTACGCCTCGAGCGCGCGCGATTTACCCGATGTGCTTAGAAAATGTTTTGGGCTTTTTATAAATAGAAAGATAAAAACTTAATCCATTTTCAGACAAGCTGTAACGATAGATTTAATTTATTAGATTAAGAGATTATCACAAATGATTTTATTTACAACACCCCTCATGTCAAATTCACTCTTAGTCGATGCTTCTGTTTTGAAGTTGCCTTTCGTTAAGTAAAATTCATGTTCTACTAGATCTGAGTATTTTTGTGTGTGTGTGCTAATTATACACGTAGGCCTACTTATTTACATTTAAAGAGTCTGGGGTGCATGAGGCGCCCTGACCACACTACCCCGTGGTGGAGGCTGTCCAGGTCTAAGTATGATATTATAGGACAGTGCAGGACAGGCCACTGTTATGTTGTCTCAAATTTCTCACGGCTATGGCCAAATTTTGATTCACGGTGCCCCCACTCTCTCATACCCCCCCCCATCGCGCGGGGCCTATGAAAGTGCGGGGCCCACTGCGGTCGCATAGGTTGCAGTGGCCTAAGACCGGACGCCACTGCCTAGCCGACATCCGATTGTTGGCACGTTGGTATGACAGTAGGGACGCTTCCGACAAGGGCCGAGAGCTATACAAGCAGATGAGTAGACCAGACCGAAAGGACACTTGGTAGAGCTCTGCCGTGCGGAACAGGCCGTCTTAGCCCAGTTCCGAGTCGGACACTGTCCAATAGGCGTGTTCTTTAGACGGTGGAGGGAAAACTACGACACACGGTGCCTCCATTGCTTCGAGGACGAATAGACAATAGAGCACATCCTTTATGAATGCCGAGCTCTGCAAGATGAACGATCGGGACAAGGTAATGAGAGAATACTGGTCCATGTGTGGTAATGGTCTGTCCTTGTACGGGGATAAGGCGACCCTACAACTCACTGCTTCCTCTTCAGTGCTCTAAGAGAGTTATCTCAGCATGATTGTTACTAATGGGGTATCTGATTCGGTCAGATAGACGTAGTGAGCCTACACATGTAGTCCTAGTGTAGTGTGTATAGATGATTGTGTTGACCTTCACGCGTTTTTTTTTCCTTTGGACACACGTAATAGTGTTTAGTGTGCAGGCAAAAAAAAAAAAGATAACAAATTGGCATGGTCAGTCAAGCGTATAGATAGGTTAAATTATATCCCTACACTAGTTACAGAGG
>JADKLZ010000166.1:3870975-3884744 GCA_021533235.1 Biomphalaria straminea | reverse complement strand
CTTTTCACTTTCTATCTTTCTATCCTTTTCACTTTCTATCTTTCTATTTCTTACACTTTCTCTCTTTCTATTATTTTCACTTTCTCTCTTTCTATCCTTTTTACCTTCTCTATTACTTTCCATTTCACGATCTCTCTTTATTTCCTTTCCACTTTCTTTTTTTCCATTTTTTTTTTACGTTGTCTCTGTCTCTCTCACTCGGTCTCTTTTCTTTTAGACATGTCGACCGAAATTCATAACACTTCCCATAATAAAACACTTTAGTATATCGCTATCATTAACTAGGACAGTCTTATTACAATGCCCTGTTAAGTCTATATCTCTTCCAATAATAAAACACTTTAGTATATCGCCATCATTAACTAGGACAGTCTTATTACAATGCCCTGTTAAGTCACTTACACCAGACCAATCATTTATTTATCAAGCAAGTCCTTAATAGGCCCCGGTTTTGTACGCTTCACTGGACACATGATTGCTAATTGTACCGGATCAACTTGTCGATTCTGGTAAATCTTGACTGGGAAGTCAATGACCAAGTCCCAGGAAGGTCGTAAATAAATGACAATATGACTGGATCTATAACTTAAGAATACACCATTTGTCAGACCTTACTCCTAACTGTCAGAATTTGTACATAGGGCTTCGGGTAGGCTAGTAATTATGTTTTACGGGTAATGAGATTGTCGTCACACAGAGCGCTAGGTTCAATTCTAAGATGTATACCAAGCTACGTTAAAATAAAAATAAAAAGGTTTAAACAATGACTGTTGTGATGGTACAAGGTTAAGTACACGGCGAAATGTTTGGGTCAAAGTGGACTAACTGATTTCTTGAATGAGGCGAAGACAAGTGAATAGAGCTACTTACTTACAGATTCACTAATCAGTAGGGACACTTTAAAAGGACTTTAGTTAATTAATCTGCAATAAAATAGAACGAAGCGATGCAGTGCCGACACAGAAATCGACAGATTAGATAGCTAGATAGATGGATGGATGGATGGATAAATAGATAGGTAGATAGATAGATAGATAGATAGATAGATAGATAGATAGATAGATAGATAGACAGATAGATAGATACATAAATAGATAGATAGAGAGAGAGAGAGAGAGACATAGAGAGATATTAGATAGATAGATTGATCGATTGATTACAGTTTTATTTATTCAAAGAAGCCACATTTTAACTACTGACTACCCCCCCCCACTCCATAAACAGCTCTTATAGTAAAAGATATTAAAAAAAAAAGATTTTGTCAAATATTCTGCTTTCTGTCCTCAAAGGATTATGGGTAGAGCAAATATTTTTATTTTGATAGACGTATCTGGCCTCCGCTTTTATCTCCCCCACCTCTTGAAGCCTGGTGACTGTGAGAGCAATGACTGTGGAGGATCACTGAGTCTTGGACGCTGTCACTCCGTGAGTCAGTGTACCCGACGCACCCAGTCTTGCGTGACGGATTTTTTAGGAAGCCCTTGATGCGTGACCAGTGTGCGCGCGTGCTCAAGAGGCGGGGACGGCACGGAGAAGCGGCTAGGTGTTGATGGGTCAGCTAGGCGGCAGTAGAAAACCTGATTTCAGCGGGCATACGTAATGGCGGGGGACTCCTCACTTCCGGTGCTGCTAATTAAGAGCTTCTGGAGGCGCCGGGTGCTACATCTACCTCATGCTACCCTCTCCTTGTCTTTACAACCCTGGTGACCTAACTCTGATTAAAAGAAGGTTCTCAAAGTAGTCATTTCTTTAGAACCTATTCAACATATACATCTCTACGAATCTTCTTTTTATTTATTTAATTGTTTTTTAACAGTACATCTATTGAAGTGAGAGCTTCGTTGGACCTGGAAATTGCATGGACGCTGATCTCATAAGCGGCTCTAACGATTTTCCAGGAAATGTAACTGTTCATTGTATATCTCTAAGAAAATAAATTGCTAGCTCGTAGGCTACACGGGGAAAGCTCTAATTTGACCGATATAATTTTTATAATATTTTGTTTAGTGTAAGATAGATAGATTAGATAGATAGATAGATAGATAGATAGATAGATAGATAGATAGATAGATAGATAGATAGATAGATAGATAGATAGATAGATAGATAGATAGAGATATATAGGGTTAGGGTTAGGTAGCTAGCTAGCTAGCTAGGTAGGTAGGTAGGTAGGTAGATAGATAGGTAGATAGATAGATAGATAGATAGATAGATAGATAGATATAGATAGATAGATAGATAGATAGATAGATAGATAGATAGATAGATAGATAGATATATTTTGTTTAGTGTAAGATAGATAGATTAGATAGATAGATGGATAGATAGATAGATAGATAGATAGATAGATAGATAGATAGATAGATAGATAGATAGATAGATAGATAGATAGATAGATAGATATAGATAAAAGGAGGGTGTGAAACTGACGTACCTACTGAAGGTAAAAACAGGAAGCCTAATTAATGTTTCTATTAATAGACTTTAGTAGTTCATTACTTAATGATTAGCTGTATCGTTCTGCCTTGACTTAAAACGCCTGGAAGCTATTTTTAGAACACGAAAACAATCCTTCAAGTAGTCGCAGGTCCTCAATGACCTTAGGTCCCAGTACAGCATGTAAATAAATGATGATGCATTATTTTGGGGTAACAAAATCTCTAGAAATAGATCTGTGTTCTTAACTAGTTCATTAAACTGTAACTTAATTAGCTCAAAAACTCTTGTCGATCAGGGATCACTTCGGGATCATAATTGGGATCTTATTTTTAAAAAAAAAGAATATTTATTTGCGCTAAATCTAGTTGTGTATGCTTATTAGAGACTTAAACTCATCCCAAATAGGCCAGGTAATAACTAACTAAAGATGCACATTGCCTGAGCCGTATAACGCTTAGCTTCATAACCGGGAGTCCCAATTCTATTTCGGGATCTTAAGGTCCACTCTCCCAGCTCTAATGGGTACCTGAAATTAGTTGGGGAAAAGTAAAAGCCATTGGTCGTTGTGCTGGCCACATGACACCCACGTTAACCGTGGGCCAGAA
Source organism: Biomphalaria straminea (assembly GCA_021533235.1). Lineage (NCBI taxonomy): Eukaryota > Metazoa > Mollusca > Gastropoda > Planorbidae > Biomphalaria > Biomphalaria straminea. The sequence goes on along the minus strand of JADKLZ010000166.1, from coordinate 3,881,700 downwards.
AAACATGACCTTTTACATTATCTGCCCTATAGATGGCAAGTTGGAAAAATAAGTCTAGTTGTTCAAATGAAGCAAAAGCAGAATTTTTGTTTTTTATTTTCTGTTATTCTCTGAATGTTTTTTTTTTCTCTTTCATGTTTATGATTTTATTGTTTATTTATTTTAAATTTGCAAAAAATTAGAGTTACGGGTTGCTTTATCAGCCAAAAACAAAACACAATAATTTTGCAGAGTTTAAAGTATCTGATTAACAAGCAAAACGAGAATGACCCATGGACACACGTAGGTCATAATAATCTTCACTTGTCATTTAGATCCTATAAAGTAAGTTTACTGCAGTTTAGGTTACTGTAATTAAGTTGTCTAGTATAGTTTAAGTTTACTTAAATTAGGCTTACAACAATGAGGTTGTAGTATGTCTTCCATATAGTGTAGTTCATTCTTATGTAGATCATAGATCAGTCTACTATAGTTCCAACTATCGTTTAGATTATATGCCCTCCATTTAAATTTAATTTAAGCCTACCGAATCTTAATTATCTCTCTAAAACTAATTAACCCATTTGTTTGCTCAGTGCTTTCGTGTCACCATATGTCATTAATACGACACCCATATCGCATACATCATTGGGGAAAACCCACAAGACCTAATTTAGCTCAGCCTCATTTTCGTTTCATCACGACATCCTTTTCTACGGTGAACCACGAGATGCTGCCATTTCTAAAATTAAGGGGGCGGCTGAAATCGAGATTTGGGGAAATAAAACGAGCCTCAGAAAAGAAGGGAGAAGAAGACAGACACTTAAAGTTTTCTGATCAATAATGAACACAGCGCTTGGACGAGGGTGTGAAGGAAAGCTGCCGGCATCTTAAAAGGTGAGACGTCTGCTGTGGGCAGCCAGAACGAGGCTCTCGTCGTCCAATCAATTTTACATCTGAGGTTTTAAAAATAAGGGGGCTTAATTGTGATACATTTTCAATCAGTTGGCTCCAGAGGATTCTCAAAACGTGATAGCAGGCACGCGAATGCAGGGACACAAGATAGATACAAACTACACCATCGAACTGTAAAGTAAGAGGTATATATGTATAAAAATAAAAAACCGTTCGACCAATCTTGATAATAATTTGCATAAATATTCATTGGATACTAAAGGTAAACCTAACATGAGTAGCCCAAAGCAGAAGCGGAAGACCCTTGAAAAACATTTTCTAAACTCTATGATCGCAAAAGATAATGTGAGGCTAATATATTTTTATGTATATATCTATAACCTTTTTTAAATCCATAAATTTTAATAAACAACATTCTCCATGCTAGCGTAGATTTGCATGCACACCCTAGATGAGGAAGACATACCACACACATTGACGTATTCACAAAAGTTAATGAAGGCAGGTACAGTAGTTTCTAAACAATTATCCCATTTTGTGGTATTTTGGTATTGTGAAACAATCAAAATTTAAAAGAATACAGAGCGAAGATCCTTTAAAGGAAAGAACTGAACATGTACAGCCTTATATCTCAATACTGTAAGATGTGTTTCCTTTTTCTATTTTCAAAGCTAATTTATTTGATTAAAACTAATTAATTAATTGGCTGTTTAAAACTTGATTCATGTTTCGTTTGGGACAATGAATAATTGTGTATAGGTTCAACTTGGTCTGTGACAAGGGAGTGGACGAACTAACGTGTGGAAAGTTTGTTCCAGGCGGATAGGCAGACTGAGTGACTTTATATAAGCTTTATAAAAATATAAAACCTTTGTTTACTTTTTGCATTATTATAATATTAACATTTAGAATTAAATTCCCTATAGAGGCCTCTGGCTACTTTAGATCCGGCCTTGCGTGTATAACTTCAGTTCAAAAGTATGGTTGAGAGCGAGGCTATTCACTCGTGAGAGAACCAACCTGTGTGGATGTAAGTGTGTTTCTTCATGTCTGACTTCTGATGGAAACGTTTCCCACAATATGGGCATGGATATGGTCTGGTGTCACTGTGGATCAACATGTGTGTGGAGAGTGTGGATGACCTTTTGAACCGCTTCCCACAAACCCTGCACTAGAAGAGAGAAAAAAAATAGATAATTACATTGCAAATCTAGCAAAATTTTAAAAAATCTTTTTTTAAAACTCTTTGACATCGCAACGATGCTCCCATCGTTGATTTATCCAGATATAAAGCTATAAATTCCGTCCAAACGTGGAAAACAATTACGGTGTCAAAGAGTTTTTAAAAAAAACTTATCTAAAGGGGAAGAACTCCACCCTTAATCCTATTCTTATCAATACTTACAAGTTATGTCCCTTATTTGATATCAAACAAAATAATTAATTACCAAAAATTTATTGACTAATTAGACTAGGTATTTTTTTAAAACAAATTTGTTCGTGTAGGAGAAATATAGATATATTTTATGGAATACTTTGAATGTATTTATTACCTGGAATGTTCTCTCTTTTATGCCACTGTTGTCACTGCCGTTGCTGGCGCTGGCTGACAGGTTGAGGGGAACGTTGTCTGATGTGTCGCTACTGCCACTGCTGGACACAGGGGCGCTGGACACGTGCATGTCCGGCTTGACGTTCAGCGGAGAGGTCAGCCTGCGAGCCTCCGGTGACCCGGTCGGGCGAGGAAGGCTGACGTGGCTCAGGTGCGTCAGCGACGAAGGGCTCACGTACGTCGGGGGGACGTGGGTCATCGGGAATGACGTCATGCTGGTCAGCGAGGCCATCGGGCTGGACAGAGGCTCTGTGGGGGACGGGGGCGTCAGTGGCAGAGACAACGCTCTCAAAGCTGTCGGGGAGATATCTGGTAACGAGCCCCTGGTGAAGGCAAGAGCTCTGCTGAGACATTTGGAACATTGGCAAGGAAGGAAATCTTCTTTCCGGTCAAACCTTGTGTTGAAGTACCACGGGTGTGACTAAAACAAACAAGCAAAATATTTTTAAAGAAGCCAATCTTATTTAATGGTAAACAAAAAAAAAAGAAAAACTCCTCGCATTTACATTATATATCTCAATAATTTAGAAGTTATATCCCTTATTCGGTTTTAAAGAAAATGACTAATTACCCTATAATTAATTGACTTATTGATTAATTTTTAAAACTAAGTCATGTTTTGTTAGTTACAATAACAAAAAAAAATAAATTTTAAGTTTCAATTTGATTCGAGAATGGGTGTGGGAGAAATAACGTATTCAGTTATTTAAGGGGACCAAACCCTATATATTTAGCCGTATCTGAGAACTTTGAGGATTAATTTACCCTGTTGGTATCAATCAAAATAATCCATTACTAATGACTAATTGTGACAATTTAAACTTGATTCAAGAATGAATGTGGATGAAATGAGGTGTACAAACATTTTACCAGTCAGAGTGAGTTGATAAAAGCTTTTTAAAATTGAGAACCTCTTCATCAATGAGAAAAATGTCACACCAGTTTTAATACATAAACTGCTCTGATATTTCGATCTCTAAACTAGAATGACTACTTGTGGTATTTATAAACTACACTCCAGCATTGTTACACTCCAATCTTAACTCCAGCCACATCATTCCCTTTCATGTTGTACAGAAATCTTTGTATGTCTCTCTCTCTCTCTTACTCTCCCTTTCTCTCCCTCTCTAACTCTCTCTATTTCTCTCTTCTTCCCTTCTCTCTTTTTTCTCTCTCTAATGGGTGCCTGTCATTAGTTGGGGAAAGTCGTTGTGCTGGCAACATGGCACCCTCGTTAAACGTGGGCCATATATGAACTTTACATTATCTGCCCTAAGGTTTGAAAGGAAAACATTGAATGTTATTATGAATATTGAGTTTTGATCTGAGCTTTAATTGTTTGTTTCTCTCCAGAATTAATCAATACTACAGTACTGCTAACATAATATTTCATTAGAGCTGGGTGGACTCAGGGGCGCCCTAAATGTCCCGAAATTCAAAATCACAGTTTTCCCCCACACTTGAATCCAGAACCTCGACCTTGTCCTCGAATAAATAATGCGACTTAATTTTGCAAATAAGAATAATTAGGGTGTTTTCATTAGGCTTAATTTTCAATTTATTTAGTAATACACGTGGAATATATTCAATTAAACAAGTTGACCAAGAACCCCTAAGTAATGCCAGTGGCGTAGCTAGACTGGATAGGAAGGGGGAGAATTTGAAAATATCCCCCCCCCCCCCCCAAATGAAAGTTTTTTTTTAATTAAAAATTAAATATTACGAAAAATGCAGACGCCCCCAAAGAAGTCAAGCTCCCCGAACCCTCAGACGATGGAAAATTCCTAGCCACTCCCCTGAGTAATGCGCAATCCATGGGTCGGGCAGAACTTGCAGAAACCCTTACATTTCATTGCTCTTCAACTGACCTGAATTAGATTAGGAAATAAGCTTGATTTCATCACAGAGTACGCATGCGCCTGCGCGGCCATGTCGTGGTCGAGAGTCAGCCAAGACAGGAAGTCGCCAAGAAAGTCTCGGAGGTATTGGGAGTGTTTCAACTGGTGCGGTGCTAAACTTGACGCCGCCGGAGAGAAACCTGAAACACAACAAATGGAATTACTTGAGCTACAACTGCATACTTAATTGCCCCTGCTAGTATATGTAGACATTGTCATGGCTTCAACACTGACAGTCTTCCTTGATACAATGACAAGACGTTTTATTTATATATATAAAATTTTCAAGTACAAGGGGTTCATAGCTATTGATGCACGCGGAGATTTCATGTAGTTAACTATAGTACAGAAAGTAAAAATTAGGGTTAGGGTTATTATTAATGTTTTGTTAATGGTTTTATTACAAAGCTTATATTAACTCACTCTGTCTGTCTGGTAACAATTTTTAACATGTTGTTGTCATAGACATAAATAAATATAGACTGGCCAATAAGAGAGTTTTATGAAGGGAAAATTTGTGATTTGCAAATTTGTGCGCTTTACTATACAGCATGAGCAGTGTAAAAGTTAAGTATTCATATCTATTTCCGCCATAACCTATATAAGTATTACAATATTTGTATTAGTGTTTAATATACACAATGAAACACACCTATATATTTTGTAAATAAGGAGGCAGTGTCGTTTTGTTTAATCTCTAAGACTGAAGATTGTGCAACTAGTCAGATTTCGGAAATCCGAATACAATAGATATACATTTTTTTCAAGTTACATAAATTTACTTCCTGTTTCCAGTCTATATTTATTGATGTCTATGGTTGTTGTTGCTCTCTCCTATTTCCTATTCTCGGATCAAGTTGAAAATTTGCACACTTATTTGATATACTAAGACATAGTTTAATAAAGAAATTAAATTAATAATTGGTGATTACTTTTTTTTTATTGATAGCAAATTAAGGGGAATAAATGCTACTTAATAAGAGATGTGAATGTATATGGATGTATATATGGATTTAATCCCCTTATTACGTTTTGACACATTTTTGATCTCACTTTCCATTCTCGGATCAAGTTGAAATTTTGCAAAATTATTTATAGTCGATGAGAATACACGAATCAATCCAGAACTTAACCAATTTGGTGATCAATTAGTACTAATTAACTAATTTTGTTTTATATAGCAGAAAGGGGGATAAATCCTGTAATGTTAAGATACATGGCACTAATTAACGGTACTTTCCCTTAGAAAAACTTCGTTGTTTTAAAAAAGGTATCCGTTTTTTCCATTGCTTGTTTCATCATGCTCGAAAGAACCGATTATCATCGGCTATGATCTACAGTAATCAACACTCATACAACATGGTCTAAGATGAACCCAACCTCATTCCCCGTTGATTTGCCAGAGGAGCATAGTGGCTGAGTGGCTGACTGGCTGAGTGGCTGAGTGACTGATTGGCTGACTGGCTGAGTGGCTGAGTGGCTGAAAGGCTGAGTGACTGAGTGGCTGAAAGGCTGAGTGACTGAGTGGCTGAGTGACTGAGTGGCTGACTGGCTGAGTGGCTGAAAGGCTGAGTGACTGAGTGGCTGAAAGGCTGAGTGACTGAGTGGCTGAGTGATTAAGCGCTTGGCTCCCGAACCCAGGAGTCTCGTGATCAAGTCTCGGTGATGACTGGAATTTTGAATTTCGTTAACCGTCTGCCAAATAAACAGATCGCCCGATTTGAGATGGCAAGGTCTGGAACTTCACTTTACAAAGAAGGCTGGCGAGTCCAATGGGACACTTCCGAGAGCTATACAAGCAGATGAGTAGACCAGACTGAAAGGACGCTTAGTGGAAGCTGAGTCGTGCGGAACAGGCCATCCTAGCCCAGTTCCGAGTCGGACACTGTCCAATAGGCGCCTACTTTGTACGGTGAGGGAAAACTACGACAAACGGTGCCGCCATTGCATCGAGGACGACGAGACAATAGAGCACATTCTTTACGAATGCCGGGCTCTGCAAGATGAACGATCGGGACAAGGTAATGAGAGATAGAGAACTGGTCCATGTGTGGCAATGGTCTGTCCTTGTACTGGGATAAGGCGACCCTACAACTCACTGCTCGCTTCCTCTTCCGTGCTCTAAGGGAGTAATCTCAGCACGGTTGTTACTAGTGGGGGATCTGATTCTACAGTCTTCTCTTCGAAGAGCCTATTATAATTATTATTATTATTGCTTTTATATAGCGCCACTTTCATGCTTATAGCATGCTAAGAGCGCTTTGGTCCAATCTCATTTGTGGACCAGTGGGGGGGGGTATCTAGGAGTTGGTTTCCCGTGCTGCCTTTGGGCGCTCAGTAAACACAACTCTGCCCGAGTCGGGTGTCGAACCTCGAGCCCCCTTCTAGGTAGCCAAGCAAGCCAAGCTCAAGCCGCACATAGCCTCTCGACCACGCTTCCCACTATTGCACTAAGGGACAATGGTTTGGGTACGTTGGGATTATTCACTATTACTACACTGTTTGCCTTAGATATAAGTTGTTGTTTTTTTACCTTTTATAGTCGACTACTATCTTTGCCTTCTGGACCTAAGCGCTAACACTGACGGCTCGGAGAAACAATCATGGGGTAGTTGTTTCCCTTGGTAAGCGATGTACAGTTTTAAAGAATGCTTACTGCTCATTTCAACAATCTGGTAGACTTAGATGGACTATGAATTATGCCTTAGTTTTGTATATGGGTAGTTTTATGTAAAGTTTGGTATTAGGTATTGAAAGAGCAATATTAAATAATACATATAGGACAAAACGATGACTTAAAAAGAAAACCTAGATAAATACAGAGATATAAACATTTCCATGAACCAATTCAGATACGCAATATTTTTATAAATACCATAAGAGAAAAACACATTTATGGAGACAGATTACATATTCCATACGTTAGAACAAATTCATAAAAGTGCTCATTCTTCCATAGTACCTTTAGAGAATGGAATGGGTTGCCTGAATCAGCCAGGAGAAGCAGTCATTAATTATATTAATGAACATCACAGCAGTAGTAAAAGTGTTAGTTATTTACAAAGTTTATACGTACTCATTTTCTGTACTTCCCATTCAAGAATGAAGTTCAATCTTAACTCTTTCTCTCCGTTATCATTTAACACTTTCTGATGGAATCAACGTTGGTATCGTCAGTTAGGAGAGAAAGAGTTAACACACTTATTCAGTATCAATGAGATGAATCAATCGATAAATTCACCAATTAATTCATCAATTACTGGTATCGAATTTTGTTTTATATAAAGACAGTACTAGCTAACCTTGTGTTGAGGTCGTTGGCTTAAAAGTTGAAACTTTCAAAAAATAATAATAAAAACTGCTATTTTTATAAGCACTTGTATAGCTCAGTGCCCAGCGTGTCCGACTTGAAATGATAAAGGCTCAAAACTCGAATTCAGACTCAGCAACTTGTTTTAATTGCTTAATTATAATTCGCTCGTTTCTTCTTTGAACTTGTCATTAAAGCGGACTGTGAGATGTCTGTTTTTTATCTATAGATAACACTTTTAAATAAATCTTGATGAATCTTGTCGAATTTTCGACATATTATTGTGAAAGACATATGACGTTAAGACCCACCCCCAGTCTGTGATCTCTTTCTTAAGTTTCATTGGCTTTACCTCTTTAAATTAACTCAGGCATTGCATATCTGCAGATGATTAACCCAATAACCTTAGCAGTGTGTAAATTCAATGTCTAATGCCTTTTTTGTGCATGAGGGTTGATTCAAGAGAGCCCCTAGGTGCATTGATTGCTGACATTTCTATCAAAGCGATTTGTCTGTGACTCTAAAGACCACAAAGTTTGACAACAAAACAAGACAAAGCTATATCAGCTCCTCTAGTATCTTGTCATCTAGTATCATGTCTTCTAGTATCATGTCATCTAGTATCATGTCATCTAGTATCATGTCATCTAGTATCATATCCTCTAATATCATGTCATCTATAGTTATGTCATCTAGTATCATGTCTTCTAGTATTATGTCATCTAGTATCATATCTTCTAGTATCATGTCTTCTAGTATAATTTCTTCTAGTATCATGTCTTCTAGTATTATGTCATCTAGTATCATGTCATCTAGTATCATGTCATCTAGTATCATGTCATCTAGTATCATGTCATTTCTAGTATCATGTCATTTCTAGTATCATGTCATTTCTAGTTTAATTTCTTCTAGTATCATGTCTTCTAGTATCATGTCATCTAGTATCATATCTTCTAGTATCATGTCATCTAGTATCATGTCATCTAGTATCATGTCTTCTAGTATCATATCTTCTAGTATCATGTCTCCTAGTATCAAGTCATCTAGTATCATGTCTTCTAGTATCATGTCATCCAGTATCATGTCATCCAGTATCGTGTCTTCTAGTATCATGTCTTCTAGTATCATGTCATCTAGTATCATGTCATCTAGTATCATGTCTTCTAGTATCATGTCTTCTAGTATCATGTCTTCGACCTTTATTACTACCACTGGGCTTGACATCTGTTTGTCGCCCCGACACTTACCCCGCCCCCCCCCTTGCAGCCCCCTCTTCACCCCGACACTGTGTGTGGAGCCCAGGTAGAGATTAGCGTCATCTCTTAATCACAGGATAGACTTAAACCAAGCTTGAAATTCTAATGACTTCACAGTCTATGCGGGTTATACATAGGCACAAGTGTGTGAATAGCAGCATCAGGCCTAAGTAGATCTGTGTGTGTGTTGGCTATAGCTAGGGACAATTGATGTTCTAACCAAAGAGACTAATGTGTAAGTGTAATCAAAGAAACAATTATGTAAGTGTAACTAAAGAGGCAAGTTCTAAAGTTGTATATCCGAAGAGGCAAGTGTAGACAGGGAAAAGGCCGCGTTAGGGCCGGATTTGGCCGGCGGGCCGTAGTTTGTCATCACTTCCCTTGCTTTATCCAGACACAATTGCAAATTTTGTTTAAAAACAAACAAATGCAAACAAATGCAAACTATAAATATTCCTTTGAAAAAAGTTTATATCAATGCCATACCTCTCAATACTGAAAGTTAAATCTCCACATTGAATTATTTCGTTAATTTGTGTTTGATTTGTGTGATGTCATCGACAATCTATATTTGTGCCAAATTTCAACTTGATCCAAGAGTGGGAAATCGGTGAAAAAAAAAGTGTAAATAATCCACCCAGACTGACAAACAGACAGACGGAGTGAATAAAAATAAGCTTTCTAAAAAATATTATAATAACAAGAGAGAAGCATAACCCGTAGCTATGATAGTCACACTTGTTACTATAAAATAAATACAGAGTAGCGTAAAGTTAATAGTGGACAGTTACACAATGAATCACAACAGAATCTTCTGGCCTGTGTTGTACTGTCTTTACAACACTTTCAATTAGGGCCTACTATATAGGTCTAAAATCAAATTAATGAACAGTAGAAAAGGTGAGGGTCCCATCTAAATTCGTTAAGTGTTTACTTTAGGGTTTAGGTGATATCTAGATAAAGAATTTTTTTGAGAAGTTGCTAAGTTGTAGGGTCACTCGATACCAATGATGTATCTGATGGCGATACCTGCATTAACACATGGCGATACATTTACAATCAGAGTGGAGATAGATAGATAGGGTGGCTGCCTGGTCGAGCGGTTTGCACGCTGGACTGTCGTATCGATTTACCGATGGTCCCGGGTTCAAACCGTGCCCGCTCCCATCCGCCGTCGTCCTGCGGGAGGTTTGGACTAGGAAATAACTATCTTCAACTCTGAAGGAATTTCCGAAACATGTAAAACATTTTACAAACATAGATAGATAGATAGACAGACAGACAGATAGATAGACAGACAGACAGACAGAAAGACAGACAGACAGACAGACAGACAGACAGACAGACAGACAGACAGACAGACAGACAGATAGATAGACAGACAGACAGATAGATAGACAGACAGATAGACAATCACAGATGGAGAGTCACTTGATGATAGTGACAAAACAGACCTTAGGCATACGCAAACTAAGCAGCTGCTCCAGAGCCTACGATTGATAGGGGACTAGCTCAGGACTTTTAGCAATTTTTTATTTAGGGAAGAAATAGCAAGACTTGTGCCTAATGTTATTGTTGGCGTACACTAAGTTTTAAATAAATTCTGTAATTTTATTTCTTCGCTGTTTAATTATTTTTTCATTTTTCTATGTCATCTGGGACCACCAACTTCAATATGCCTAGGGCTTACAATTATGTAAGGCCGACCCTGTACAAAGATAAAATCTGAGAGAGAGAGAGAGAGAGAGAGAGAGA
>JADKLZ010000166.1:3841135-3863732 GCA_021533235.1 Biomphalaria straminea | reverse complement strand
CATTAGAGACATTAGACTGGGCGACCATACATTAGAGACATTAGACTGGGCGACCATACATTAGAGACATTAGACTGGGCGACCATACATTAGAGACATTAGACTGGGCGCACATTCAGTTTTTATAATGAATTTATTCAAACGTTGATGTGAAAGCTATATCTCCATATTATCACCAGGGACATTGTTAAAAGACTTGCTCGTTGGCTCAGAAGAGGAAAAAAAACTTTTTATCTATGCGGGTTTGATTTCAACACTTAGTCCGATTTAATGACAGGGGCGACCCTGCATGGCATGCTCCACTTCAGGCACGAGACATCAACCTGTATGTACCACGTTGCAAAGTAAATGAAAGATAGATCTCATTAGCTTCTCCTAGTAGTATCCATCATGTGTTCTGTTCCTACATTTTTTGACAAAGTGATACAACCATTAGCTTAGTAGTAAAGTATATACCTGATTGAATTATTAATTTTATAAATTTGTTTATATATTAGTTATAGAAAAAAAAACGTATATACCTGATTGAATTATTAATTTTATAAATTTACTTATATATTAGTTATAGAAAAAAAAAACTTATATACCTGATTGAATCATTAATTTTATAAATTTACTTATATATTAGTTATAGAAAAAAAAAACTTTTTTTAAAACTCAATTCTTCGTGAGATTATCATAAATGGAGGCTTATGGGTATCCAGTACAGATATGACAATACGGATGTGTAGTTAAACTATAAATTCTAATAGTGAATACAAATTTGCGAGCAGTATTCTACTACTGTATAATCAAATTTTTAGTTTATTTTTTTAAAGTTTGTAGCGAAAAGAAAATTGTATTATTCAGCAGGCAACAATGATCCTAGTATAGCGTCCTCTAAATTGTAATATATGTTTCTATTTACTTCAAAATCAGTTCCAGTCTTCTTTCTACTTATTTCTTTTTTTTTACTTTTTTTGTTTTTCTCTTTACAAAATATGCACATCTGAAAAGAGGCCTTTTTATGTATGTGCGTTATGGTTGAGATAAAAGTAGAATAACTTTCCAGACTATTTTTTGATTTAAATAGGAATTAAGTAACATTCCTCATTCAGAATTAGCTATCTACGGGCCACATTACAAGATCTGCGGAGCTCGCAAAGACCTTCCTTCGGAGAACAGTACCGGGAAAAAGAAGAAGAGGCAGACAGAGAAAGCGATGGGAGGACAACATAAAAGAATGGACGGGCCTACCATTGAAACAAGGTTTTAAACAAGGCAAAAGATAGGGAGAAATGGAGAAAGACGGTCGACAAGTCTTGCTTGGTGCCCCAACGGTCCAACAGACTAAGTGATAGGTGAGGTAAGGTAAGGTAACATTCCTCTTTCAGACCTAGAGATCTACGGGGCTGATGATGTTATAGTCATCTGTTTCTATGGTCATCGTTAACGAGCAGGGTCTTATGTGGCCAGCACAACGACCAACCGCCTTTACTTTCCCTACTAAATTAAATAGCGGCACCCTAAAAAATCACGAAATTCAAAATTCCCTGCGGAGGTGAAAAGGATATGGTAGAAAAAAAAGGGGGGGAGGGCTTTTTTTGTCGTAGGAAAAAAGGGTGGAGGTCGGTTAAATATTCATCTTCATGATTACCACTTTGAGACCAGGAAAACTGCAGTCAACAACAAAGAGAAATACCACACGTGCAGGATGGAAATATGCCATACTAATGACAAACAAGCAAAAAATATATAATGCTCATTAAAACAAAACACACTTGTATTAGGGAGATAACTGCAAATTTACTTCCACATCTCTTAATACTGTTCGATTTATTCCCCTTCTTCTATATCAAACACTAGTAATTAATTGCCTCTAATTAATTAAATAATTGTTGTCGTTTTTTTTTAAACATGATTCGTGTTTAGTTAGGACAAATAACGTGTACAAAACTTTTACCAGACAGACAGACAGGCAGACAGACAGACAGACGAGTGATTTGAACCAAGCTTTGTAAAAACAAAAATGTTGAGCAGTCCATTACTAAGAGTGTAACTTACCCAGAGGGCCTGGTCCACTGTTGCTATACCCATCATCTGATGGGCAGTTAGGAGATTGGTCATCTTCCTGGTGGTCTGTGATGTCATCATCATCAGGCGTCGGTGTGACGTCATCGTTGTCGTTCTCCCAGGGCCGACAGTACCTTTTGCTGGCCTTCTTAATCATGAATGACCGAGGCATGTCCAGTTGATCCAGTTTTATATCTCTAAGAGTATTCACTAGCTGGGTTTTTTTCCCCACTAAGTATTGGTTTATATCCAAACCAGTTGACTTAGTTTTTCATCTCATAGAAGATGTCACTTCACATGATACGTGCCTACCCGTGAATCTGGGTTTTGCTGAGAATCAAAGATCGCAAGAAAGGTTGAAGGAAAGAAGTTAATCGGTGGATGGAGGCTTGAAAATCTAAGTGTCGAATTGAAAAGTATAGCGTCAAAAATTGAATATTATAATTTCAGCTTGTTCTCAACTTTTGAAGATATGGAAATTGTTTTAAGTTATATAACTGAATGACTGACTGCTAGATGGAGTAAGTTAAATAACATGTCGATACTAATGTGATACACAAGGAACATTTTTTTTTCCTTTTCTTAGAGCACCATGAACGTGACAAAAAGATTTTATAAAAGTTTTATGTATAATAAAATAAAAAAAATCTAAAGTAGGTAAAGTAATTTATGAATAAATATAAACTATTCAGTGGAATAGCATCAGTGTGCTATTATCTTGAGTTACAATCAATTACATTGATTACAGGAATAAATTTCACAAGACTGTAGGTCTAAGAATAAGAGTATACAAATATACACAAGATATTTACGTGTCTAGTTGGATGTGGATATTAAACAAGATAAATAAAAGTCACATATGCATAAACCAAAGTCCGAAAATAATTCTACTGAAGAGTTGAGATTAACAACACCACATCAATAGGTGCTCATAAAACCTAGTTTCGTCTTGAGGGGGGGGGGAGGGAGAGAAATTATAGCGCCCTTTAGTGTGTGATCGTGTTTTAAGAGGGGGGGGGAGGTGAAATAAAGTAAAGAAAGTTCCCCTTTCAGACCTTGCGATCTATAGGGCAGATGATGTAAAGATCATCTGTTTCTGTGACCCAAGGCGTATGAGGGTGTCATGTGGCCAGCACAACGACCAAACGCCTTTACTTTCCCCAAATAAAGTCAGGTACCCATTAGAGCTGGCTGGACTGAGAGGCAACCAAAGATCCCTAAATTATAAATCACATCTTCCGAAGGATTCGAACCCGGACCTCGGTTCGGTAGCCAAGCGCCTTACCACTCAGCCACCGCAAGAGAGGGGTAGAGAGTTGTTTTAATTGCGCGGATTGTGTCTGTTTCAGGGTAAGAAAGCTATTTTTTTTTTATTTTTTTATGTCTACCTGATCGTGTGGTACTCGCGCTGGACTGTCGTTCGGTCGGCTCCATGATCCCGGGTTCAAACCCTGCCCGCTGCCATCGCCGTCGTCCTGCGGCAGGTTTGGACTAGGAAGTAGATAATCTTCAACTCGAAGGAACATTCCAAACATATAGAACATTCTTACAAACAAACGAAGATGAAAAAAGACTTGCTCAGGATAGCAACTAGCCAACCATAACAGAGGACAGGATTCAAAGTACGGACTATCGCAACGACAGTCCGTGGTGCATTTCTGATCAACAATCAGCCATAATTTGATTTATTTAGTAAGTATTTGATCTAATTTAGATCTTGAAATCATTAATGAATCAATTCTCGATCATTTTCTCTCTCAGTAAAAGTCTTATGTTCAATGATTTTTTTTATATTATAATATACTAGACATATTTTACCCGCGGACCTCGGGTCCTTTTTTTGCGTATATCATCGAAGAGTTGAATTGGAGTTTTAGACCTAGCATTGGAAAGATTTGTAACATTACAATACTGTTTAATGAAAGATTGTTCGTATGGAAATCTGAATGCGCAGTTATAAGGAACGAATTTATGTAAAAAATTCTTTTGAAACACAAATTAGAAAATTTATTTTATTTAATAATAAAATCAATGGACCTTCTTTTGTATTTTCAAGTATCAAGGTAAAAAACTATAAATGCAAAGTGTAGTTCTTAAAATTAGATCTAGATCTAAATCCTTTCGATCTTTTCTCATGTCAACATTTAAACAAAGCCTAGATCCATAAAATTCCATAGCAGTAATAGAGTTGGTCAATTTTTTTTTAGGGTCTTAAGTTTGTTGTAGGGCTACAATACATACACTATGGCCTAGGTTAGTACCCAAGGAACATTTCTGCCAAGTCTTATCAAGATTGGTCAAACGGTTTTGATTTCCATTCGGCTCATACATACATACATACATACATACATACGCCTTGCTTTTCCTTTTATAGTATAGATTAATTTATTTTCCAGTTTAATTTTGAATGAAAATAATTTTAATATAAATAGTCAAACCATTCTTGAGACAAATATTCAGAATGTTTATAATTCCGGTGAAAACATACTCTGTTTACAAGGTAAACATCGTAAGGAAACAGTTTAGGAAGCACTGAACTAGATACACTGGTAGAAACAAGAGACCAGATCTACACCAAGTGAACTGAAGAGCGTAGTTAAAGAAAGACTGACGTATGCTGAGGGGATTTCGTGAGACCGAGTTTTCTGAAGGAACATTGACTTCCCACGTGCCTTTGAAGGCGAGGCCCTTGGCGGCTACTCTATTTTTAAAAAAAGTAAAGTGTTCCCTTCAGACCTTGCGATCTATGGGGCAGATGATGTTAAGGTCATCTGTTTCTATGGCCAACGGTTAACGAGCAGGTTGTCATGTGGCCAGCACAACGACCAAACGCCTTTACTTTTCTCAACTAAAGTCAGGTACCCATTAGAGTTGGGTGGACTCAGGGACGCCCGAAAAATTCCGAAATTCAAAATCTCAGCCTTCAACGAGATTCGAACCCAGGACCTCAGTTTCAGAAGCCGAGGGCTTAACAACTCAGCCACCGTGCCCCCTGCTACTCTGTTTTAGATGTCGTAAATAAGACGATTTGTTTAGGTTGAGTATCTCTACAAAAACATTCTGAGCATTTCTAACTGCCCTTAGAGACATAGAGAGTACATAGAGACCCCTTTTTTTTGTTTTTCTTTAAAAACTCTAGTTTTAAAAAAAGTATAATTCCTTTTTTAAATCTCTAGGGCAGATGGTGTTAGGGCATCTATGTCAATAGCCGACAACGACCAACCACTTTTGCTTTCCTCAACTCAGTTGGGTGGACTTAGGAGCACCCTAAAGATTCCTACTCCAATTCCACAGTCTTCAACAAGAATCGACCCCGAAACACTTGGTTCAGAGATCAAGCGCATTACCACTCAGGGACTACATCTATTTACCTGCTAAAGTTATGGGGAAAGTCCGTGTCTCACAGTGCACATTTTTTTACAGAAGAGCCCGTTGTAGTCATTCACTTTTGCATCTTGTTTTTCAATTAAACCAAAATAAAAATATGCAAACTCATCAACACCAATTTAACAAAATATCTTATAAAAAAAAGGGTGATAACTTTTTTAAGAAAGGAAAATACATTGCTAATGCAATACAACTAACTGTGCTGATTCTTTTAAGCAGACTGATCAATACCAAATCAAAAGCTTAATTATGAAAAAGGGGCTAAACTCAAAAAGCTATTTATTACACACCTATATAACGAATATATAAGACAATGTTTTAATTTTCTGACTTAATTATATCATTCAATAACTAAAGTTTATAATTCTTTAAGAACTAACTTTTTTTTGTAATAATCACTGTTAGGATTCACTTGAAACTATATTCAGATTTTGAAATACAAAATTGGTTAAAGTTCCTGAATAAAAGAAATTGTCACTCGGAACCAGAAATCCCACCAGATCAATCACAAATTATAACACTCTCAGTCTAGCTCAAAGCATAGTCACTCTTCACAGCAGTGAGTTTATCTTTCTACCGGTGTCTCTGTGGTTCGCTCAAAATAACAGCTTTTTCAACGCCGTGTGGCTGAAATCAGCTCCCCCCTTAAACACAAATAGCCCCCCCCCCTTTTTTAACAAAGTTGAAAATTAATCCCCCCCCCCCCTCCCCCCTTTGGCAAAGTTCGTCGTAAAATAAAATCCGACAAGATTTGTTCTTCTCATCCTCGCTCGCCTGACACACGGCGCGAGATTTTTTTTTTTTGCGTAGAAGTACCGCCCTCTCCATACATAAGCCGCGCGAGTAGGCGTGGTTAAGATTTCTCCTGGTGAATCTGTGTCTTCCGAGCATTGATTGATAGGTGAAACGTAGGGGGAGGTAACTGCTTGGCAAGCAGCGAAAAATACAAAAATAAACAAGCGAGCCAGGGAAAGACAACCTGCTGTCGTATGCAGTCTTCGTGATGACACTGCCTGTAGAGATGTGATACAACCAACACTTGGGGAGGGGGGGGGGGGTGAATCCGGATCGAAAATCACATTAATTCGTTCGGATGTAAATGTGTTAATAGGGTTAAATGATTTTTAAATGTTAAAATTATTTTTTTTTAACGTTGGATCAAATAATCACATGATAATGCTTTAATGAGTCTTGCTTCTATCAAATAAGAAAAGTTTTTAATGTGCAGATTTCTAGGCAATAGTTTAATAATAAATGGTGTCAGAAGTGAGCCGAGAATAGTGAACGAATTTTCTTTGCAAACTGAATGTAATGAGATCTGAAAGAGTTGTTTGGAAAACAGACTTTATAATAACTTATATATCATAGACATAGACAACTTAACTGAAGACTACAATCACTGACTACATCGTCTTGTTGTGTTGTTAAATTCAATACAGTATTTTTTCCCCATAATGATCTAATATCTTTATTTTTATTAGTTGATGTCACGGTCAAATATGATCTTGGTATAACTTTCGTTGAAGTGAGTTGTCTATGCTGTATTACTTGAAACAAGACCATACAGACCGTATGCCGGGGATTGTATTTTGAATAATAATATTGAACAATGACGATCTAGGATTCAACAGAGTAAATGCCTTGATGAAACAATACAGGAACCTTTATTTAAACTCAAAATAAGTACAGCTATGTACAAATAATATTAATAAAACATCTCTGAGTCAACAAAGACATACTTTTTCTTAAATAAAAATATTAAATCTAACTATACGACTCATCTAGACAGCATCTCAGCCCTTTGTAAACGCGCCTCCTTTCAAAATGTCTTTTTATTCAAACTAACCAATAGATTTGAATTCCAGAAGTCTTCAGACAAGCTATAAATAGATCCCGGGTTAAACCCATATAGTAAAAAACCCAGATTCTAGGTTTTGATAAGTGGCCTTACCAAATAATGAAATACATAAATAAACCTAGAATTTCATATGTGACAGTTGATGTTTCTTCTGGCATTGTGTTTGAAGCGCTAAGAAGGCTACGTGGTCAGATACAGATAGAATCTTTAATAGTTTGCTGCGTCCCTCGAGTTTATCTGATTTTGTCGATCTACTGTTTAATGTGAATATCTTTATTCTGACACTCCGAGCAGTCACTATGACTAATGAAGCCACTTTCAGCAAAGAAGAAAAAGAAGAAGAGGAAGAAAAATAGAAGAAGAAGTAGAAGTGGAAGAAGGGGAATTAGACGGAGAATTAGAAGTGGAAGAAGGGGAATTAGATCGAGAATTAGAAGTAGAAGAAGAAGTAGAAAAGGAAGTAGAAGAAGTAGTAGACGCAGAAGATGGAAAAGTACAAAAATAATTAGAAGTAGAAAAAGTAAGGTAGAAGTAGAATTAGAAGTAGATAAACTAGTAATACAATACTAGTAATAGAAGAAGAAGTAGAAGTAATATTAGTACAAGTAGAAGATGTAGAAGAAGAAGTAGTAGCTGAGCTCTAAAAGCTCGGCTCTCTAGGGCTCAACAATGTTCTAATGGCGAAGAGTGTCACGTGACTACCTTAAAGTTTTAATGAGTCAGTCGAACGTAAGGAGAAATGTCTGCAGGTGAGATATGACAACGACTGTTTAAAAAGGTCAGAGGTCATTTGCAGCAGACGCCCAGTGCGTTTTTAAATAGTGAAACATAACTTCATAAGCAAGATACAAACTAATACTTTTTTTTTCCACAGAGCATGGGGACTATTTTTAGAATCACGTGATATTGTTTTGAAAGAAAAAGGCCCAAGAACTGAGTTATTTATTATTGATTCCTTGCTTACTAGACTTCGCTGTAAAGTCAAAAGTTCTACAAAATGTGTGCTGGTAATATAAAGAAGCGAAATAAAAAAAAATATTTTTCCTGAAAGACGAAGTTTATATAAGGGAAAGAACTGCACATTTACAACCATACATCTTAATACTGTAATATTTATTTCTCTTTTTCAATATGAAACAAAATTAATTAATTACCAATTTTTAATTACTTTGTGAGGGGCAGTTAATAATTATGAACAATTTCCCCTTGACCCAAAAATGGAAAGTGGTGAATATAAGGTGAACAAAATTTACAACAGACAGATAGTTATAGACGAAGTTGATATAAGCTTGGTAAATAAGATATACATTGACTCCCGTAACCAATTCAATGAGTTAGGTCCAATAGACTTTTTCTACCCAGTGGGCTCCTAAATGAGTGTTCAAAATATTTTTTTTTTTTTACATTTAATATTAAATATTAAGCAAAACTCAAAAAGAGGTCCCCCCCCCCCTTTTTTTTCCACCGGCAGCTACGCCACTGTTTCCACCTCTATTTCATTTAATCGTGTCCTTGTATCGACGTGCTATACTATGTGCTTTAGTGACCTCCCTTGTCTCTATCTTATCGAATGGATCACATCTGTTTGGGCTTTGTCTGCCTGTTTTCCTCACCCACCCCGGCCCAATATTTCAAGAGTTCTCTTGAAGTAGATACCATATAGTAATGTCAACTCACGTTAGGGAGGATTGTGAGTACACCAAGGGCTCACCAGTGCATCGCTCTACTGTGATAGTACCCTGGACTTCAGGGCGGTCCTAGCAATTGCGGGGCCCTATTCGAAACTGATAGCGAGGGGCCTAGTCTGTGTGGGAACAAGGATAAATAAGTGAAATTTAAGATTTTCTATAAGAAAAAAAAATCGACTTTGAATTTTATTCATACTTAATTAAGTTAAAAATTGCGATCAATTAACTGTACTTTACGACCTACGGCATATGCACTCACCAATAGCCATAAAACTAAATAAAGTATTGGAACTTCCGATTAAGATAGAAATTCTCCCGATTATTGCATTTTATTACATGAAAGCTGACAATGCCTTTTTTTTCTCTTTTATCGCGCGTAGGGTTGGCGTTTGCAGCAATGAATGACACCAACAAATGACAATTTTGTTAATTTTTCTGAAGATTTTTATGAGTTTTCATGAGGTTTTAGTCATTTCTGGAGATTTTAGTTTATTTTTTAAACTAGCGCCGGGCCAATGAAACCGCTGGGCCCACTGCGACCGCATAGGTTGCAGTGGCCTAAGACCGGCCCTGCTGGACTTTGACTAAACCTGAGGAAACAGCTTACATTGATACTTTATGTTTAAATGTGCCTATGTGGTCAGCTCAAAGACCAGCCTACTTTACTTTCGCCAACTAATGCCAGGTATCAACTAAAGCTGGGCGGAGTCAGGGGCACCCTGAAAATTCCGAAATTAAAAAGAACCAGTCTTCATCAGGATTCGAGCCTGGGACCATAGTTTGGGAGCCAAGCGCTCTACCACCGTTATCAAGCATTACGTTTTTTATTAATTTTTTTTAAAGACAAACAAAGGTGTGAGCTATTATTAGAAATAGAAAAAAAAACTGTTCTAACTAATTAGGACATCGATACTGGCTTCTTCTATATCGTTAGTCCCAAAGAATCTCTTAGCCGGAAACTTGGGTCACGTGGGTCTAAGCAAGACCAATCGTTATAGAAGGCCTGATCACTGACCTACAACGTCACAACTTGTGGGCGGTTAGGACCAATAACTTGAGACCAGGTCTGTGCGACGCATGGGCGTAGCTAGGGCTTTTCCATCGTTTTGAGGGCCCGGGGGCTTGACCTCTTTTGGGGCCCCTGCATTTTGTGTAATATTTAATTTTCAATATAAAAAACACTCTATTAGCCCCCCACCCCTCAAGTGGAGGCCCGGGGAAATTTTCCAATTCTTCCCCCTTCTCCCCCACCCTAGCTACGCCACTGGTCGTGGCAACGATCTATTGGTCTAATCTGCACACAAATATTGACAATGAAGGTCAGTATTGAGACCTTCTGTAACAAATGATCTTGGTCCACGTGCTGTATAGCTAGCGCCTACAACATAATAAATTACCAATAATAAATTTATTGATTAGATTTTTAAACATTATTCTAGTTTTATCTAGTCCAATGAATGATTGTACAGAATTTCAATTTGGCCTGAGATATGGTGTGTGTGTGTGTGTGTGTGTGTGTGTGTGTGGGAATAACGTGTAACAAACCTTTTACCAGACAGACAGACAGACTGAGTTTATATAAGCTTTCCAAAATAAAAATGTAAAAATAAATACAAGCAAAATTAAACTTAAAACAACAACAACAACAAATCTTATCTAAAGGGGAAGAACTCTGTCATCAAAACTATTTCTACCAATAATGTACAAGCTATATACCTTATTCGATATCAAACAAAATAATTAATTATCAATAATTATTTGACTAATTGATTAATTTTGTTTATTGATGCATGTTTTTTTTTGGGACACTAAATACTTGTTTAAAGTAACAACTTGATCTGAGAATGCGTTAGGAAGTTAAAGCGTTAATAATTACCTAAGTGGACTAAACCAAAAACATTTAGCCATATATCTAAATACTGAAGTATTAGTTTCCCTTATTGCTATTAAAGAAAAAAAAAGAATTACCAGAAATTAATTATATAATCGATGACTTTTTTTTTTATTGATTCATGTCTTATCTATGTTAATGAATAGTTGTGAGAAGTTTGCATTTTATCTTGCGAAGGGAGAAGAAATAAAGTGTACCCACTTTTTACCTGACGGATTGAGTAAGTTGATAAGCTTTGTAAAAATTGCAAATTTTAGAAATAAAATCCGATTTTCACTCTTATCTGATGCCTCTTTTGTTATAAAACGTTAAAAATTAAAATCCAGGATTTCAGGTTTAATTTCTCTCTCATACCAACGTCACCTAGAAGACTTTATATCAGTTATCTGCACTTTCCTCGGGTATATCTAACTATAACTGAGAACTCTAGACCAAATGATTCTGTAATCCTTTCATCTTTTTTTTTATTATTATTATTGGTCGCTCACGCCATCGAAAACCTGGCACGCGTCAAGCACACAAATGTATTGCCAATTTGGTAGATAGATCTAGTACCCCGAATAATTTGTGTGAAATCGAAACGTTGACCAAAAAAAAAAAAATCTTCGCCGCTCAGAGAAGAATCTCCATTTCCAAGATTATACAGATGGGGTCGGCTTTAATTTCGCGTTTAATTTTGATAAATTCTTTATTAAGCCTCTTGAAACGTATGCAAATATCAAGGGGACATTATCTGGATGAGTACAAAAGATGGAGAAAAGGGAGTGAAGCAACATGCGGGCTTTATTTTTGCCCTTTCCTACTTGCCATGGTGGAACGGAAACACGTGTTGCCAGATTTTGTTGAAAAGTGTGAATGCAGAGAAAAGTTACGAGCCAAACTCAGGTGATTTTTTTCTCTTTTTCTGCTTTATCATTCAATTATTTTAAAAAATTAGGATGACCGCAGTAAAATGGACCAGAGTGAGATAGAGAGATGGGAGATGAAGGGAGAAATAAAGAGACAGTGGCGTAAAGAGAAGGGCATTTTTTTTGGTTGCTTTTACGAGTGTAGATTTAGTACCGATCGACCCATCGTAAATCTTTGAATGGCTGATGTTTGTGGATGGAAAGATAAAGAGTGAAAAAAAAAAGTAGAGTAAATTTGTTCTTTTTTTTTTTTTCTAGATGAAGGATTTACAAAAGTATTAAATCAAAGTCAAGTAAGAAAACGAAGACAAGGGAGATAAAAAGGAAAATATGGTGGTCGAACTCTGTTCTCTTTTGGCTGAAGTCACGCTCGACCTTAGAAGTGATGAATTGTCTGCCCCTGACTGCTGTCCGCCCGAACTTTGTTATTTCCCCTCACCTGGATGGACTTCTGTGGGCTCCCCCCCCCCCCCTTTCCTTTCCCCCTCCTGTCAACCGTTCAATCAAAGGACGGACAAACTATGCTACGACGTCACAGTGCAGACGAGTATGCGGCCGCTCCACAAATCAGAACACGAAATGAAGGCCAGACACTGTAACAGTCGATGTCTGCTATAGAAACCATTCGGAAAGATATCCTTGAAGCAGTAAAACTGTTGCGAATGAAACAAAACATCTTAGCTCTTGCTATGTGGATGAGTTCGAATCCCTACTTGAGTTGTGTTGGCTGAGCGCCTAAAAGGAAACACAGTTACCATCTCCCAGATACCCCATTTTAAGTGGGTCATCTACCTTCCGTATATATATTTACAATAAAACTGTGCTGAAAGTATTACTACAGGTCTAGGTTGACATTCAGGGGCGTAGCTAGGAATTTTCCATCATTTGGGGGCCCGGGGGGGGGCTTGACCTCTATGGGGCCCCTGCAATTTGCGTAATAGTTAATTTTTAATGTAAAAAACACCGATTTGGGGGCCCCCTTCAAGTGGGGGCCAGGGGAGATTTTCAAATTTTCTTCCCTCCTCACCCCACCACACATTAGTAAAAAATATGCAATCTCCCCCCTAAAGGTTTTTTTTTTTGGTTTAAAACATTTTTTTTCTGAAACTATAGTAGTTAAGCTTAAAATGTATGGCAATATTACAAGTTCTTCGGTGCTCGCAAAGACCTTTAGTCAGGGAATAATATCAGGAAAAAGAAGAGGCAGACAGAGAAAGCGATGGGAGGACAACATAAAAGAATGGACAAGCCTGACATTGAAAGAGGTTTTAAACAAGGCAAAAGACAGAGAGGAATGGAGAAAGACGGTCGACAAGTCTTGCGTGGTGCCCCATCGGTCCAACAGACTAAGGGATAGGTAACAGGTAATTATATTTAGAGTGTTCATGTTTTGCACTTTAATACTTAATTATGTGTTAAATCTGCCACCGAGGACAAACGCAGACGACGAAAAGAAAATCTAAACCGACCACCTGCGGACAATGGTTTTGCTTGCCCTGGATGTGGCAAAATATGTAGGTCACAGCTGGGAATGCACAGCCACGGGAAACACTCTATTCCTCACTAATCTTCGGACTCGAAGACAAGCCTATTATTATTATTATTATGTGTTAAATGTCCAGACATTCACACAAAAAGTAAGATATTTTAAATAAAAATCTTGTTGAAAGAGGTTTTGAAAAGGGCAAAGGATAGAGAGGAATGGAAAAAGACAGTCTGCAAGTCTTGCTTGGCGCCCCAGCGGTTCACAGACTTAGAGATAGGTAACAGGTAATATCTTGTTTAAGGTCCATTTGATCTTTTTAACAACTTCAAAACAAATACATTATCACATAAACAGCATTACAAAGACATCAAGAAGACAAATCATTATAAAGATGTCCCCAAAAGATATCGCCACGTAGACGCCATTACATATACACATAGATTCATAATTTTGTAAATATAACATTTCGTTTGTAAATACATTAACATATCATTAAAGTTTTGTTCTGTCTAAAACATTTGTCCAACAAATTGCTTCTGGAGAAATAAGTAAAAAAAATCTTATTGTCAAATACAAATCTGCGCAGTAGAGCGTGAAACTTCTACTATGAGTAATCTTAAAAGTTGAATCAAATATTTACGAAAAAAGAGTCACTATTTTTTTCGTTTCTCCCTGTTTTAAAGACAACAAAGAAAGAAGACAAATGATAAAGAATACCAGACAAGATTGATAGACCAGTGTCAAGGTTTGATTGCCCTGATCTAAGACCAAACGACATACGTCACCATGTAGCTTGTCCAATCACATACTTTCAAATGAGCTCGTGATACCAACGTCATGGCCAGGATTTTTTTTTTGTTCAACGTGAACCAAATCTGTCAAAATATGAATCAATCCTAGCAACCAACCTTTCTTACCCAACCTGACAACTCAAAACTAGTAATAACATCTTTAACAAATCAATACCTACTTTTTGTTCCAATAATATAGATTTTAGTAGATATATAGATACTAGCATTATAGACACTCTTCATCCGTTTATTTGTTCCTAGACTATATACTGTTTATAATATATTTTTTAAAATTTTCGGCCATAGAGCTCTCCAATTTCTGTCTTTAGGTGGTCTATACCTGTACCTGTACCTACCCTTAGTCTGAGGACCGTTGTGGCATCAAGCTAGACCTGTAGACCGTCTTTTTCCATTCCTCTCTGTCCTTTGCCCTGTTGAGAACCTCTTTCAGTGGCAGGCAGTCCATTCTTTTATGTTGTCCTCCCACCGCGTGTTCTGTCTGCCTCTTCTTCTTTTTCCTGATACTGTTCCCTGTAGGATGGTCTTTGCGAGCCCCGAAGATCTTGTAATATGGCCATAGATTTTCAGCTTGCGTTTTTTCACGGTAGTTAGCAGGTCATCATGAGGTCCGATCGCTGTAGTGACCCTGTCTCTAATCTCTTGGTTTGTGATGCGGTCTTTGAATGTGATGCCTAGGATCCTTCTGTAGCATCTCAATTCCATTGCTAGGATCCTCCTCTCTAGCTCTGCAGTCAACGCCCAAGATTCACAAGCATATAGAAATGTGGCCATGACCAGGGAGCGCATCAGTCTGATGTTGGTGCCAAGGGCTAAGCCTTTGTCTTTCAATATTATTTTAAGTTTAGAAAGGGCTGCTGTGGACTGTGCTACTCGTACCAGTAGTTCGGGTCTTGTTCCCTCATCCGAGACAATAGCTCCGAGGTATTTAAAGCTGTTAAGGCTAGTTAGCTTTTCGCCTCCAATGCTGATGTCCCTTTTAAAGCCCCGTTGGCTATTGGTCATAATTTGAGTTTTTTTTTTATTTGCTGCGGAAGTCTTGTCAATGCGCATCACTAGGTCGGCTAGTTCTTCCTCTGTCCCTGCTAGGCCATCGATGTTATCTGCGAAGCGCAAATTAGTGATTCTTCTTCCTCCAATGCTTACAGTACCTTTAAATCCATCGAGAGCATCCTCCATTATCCTTTCAAGGAAGATATTGAAGAGTGTTGGTGAAAGTAGGTAGCCATGTCTTACTCCAACTGTGGTTTTGAAACAGTCCCCAATATTGTTGTTGAAGTACACCGCAATGGTGGCATCCTTGTATAGGTTCTGAATAATTTTGATTATGTTCTTGTTAATGTTGTATTTCTCCATTGTCGCCCAGAGTGCCCCGTGCCATACTCGATCGAAAGCTTTCTTGAAATCAATAAAGACATGGAAAAGATTCTCTTGGTGGTATATATGGCAGATTAAGATTCATCTAAGGTCAAAGCTCATCTGATTCCGTTGTCTACGGTTAACGAGGGTGTCGTGTGGCCAGCACAACGACCAACCGCCTTTACTTTTCCCCAACTAATGTCAGGTACCCATTAAAACTGAGTGGACTCAGAGGCGCCCAAAGATCCAGAAATTTAAAAGTCCAGTCTACACCAGGATTCGAACCAAGGACCCCGGTTAAGAGGCCAAGCACTTTACCGTTTAGCAACAGAGCCTCCATTTTTGTCTTATTTTATTGATTTATATATAGATACAGGAATGTTTTAATTCCTTGCTTATTTTTCGGTCTTAATTCTTTATTTTTATATTACATTTGGAAACGCAATGAGGTAGTTCTGGATTTCTGACCTACTTTAACCAAAGTCACGTGATGGCTGGCAAACAAGAGGAGAACCCCCTTGTATTCCTATATATTTCCAATGTTGTTGCTCCTCTATTTTTACAAACTTTTACATTCACAAACATTTTTACATTTGCAGAGTACATCAATAAAGTGCCTGAATGTTCAAATAACTATACGAATGTTTTTAAAAAGGGCCAAGAACTGTTTAAGGATGGGTTTAAATTATCTATATTATATTTCTCAAAAGAATTAGGTCAGACCGGCAACAAAAACACAATGCAACAACAACAAGTAAATAGGGAAGATCCCGTGGCGCACGCACCACGGTGTGCATGGACCCAATCCGCACCGCACTATTTCATTCACAAAATAGCAAAGACCATAGACATAAATAAATATAGACTGGAAACAGGAAGTAAATTTATGTAACTTGAAAAAATGTATATCCATTGTATTCGGATTTCCGAAATCTGTCAATTTGCACGATCTTTAGTCTTAAAGATTAAACAAAACTACATTTCCTCCTTATTTACGCAGCATGGTGTGAAAGAAAAATGGTGCATCCAAATCCGCACTATTTTCATTCACAAAATGGCATAGATAGCATAAATAAATATACACTGGAAAAGAGAAATAAAGGATTCAGTCCTTAACTTTGAATTAGTGAAACTATGGATTTTTTCAGCAGAATGTTCAAATAAGCTAAAATTTAAAAAAAAAAACAGTTTCAGAACAAAAAATAAACATTATGATTAATTGACATTACAGTCACGCTAAGAGATAAAAAAAAAAACACAATAGTGAAAATATTGCAATACTTATATAGGTTATGGCTGAAATAGATATGAATACTTAACTTTTATACTGCGCATGCTGTATAGTACCATAGTACACTAATTTGCAAATCACAAATGTTCCCTTCATAAAAATATCTTATTGGCCAGTCTATACTTATTTATGTCTATGGCAAAGACATAAAGAAATCAATAGACCGGGAAAAGGAAGTAACTTCGTGAAAACACATGTATATATATATGTACTATTGAATTACAAAAGATTTCAATAATTTCTGGAGATTTCCAGGACTTTTTCGTAGGTCTATATTTAATAACATTTCAGGAGATATCGCAGGGGCTCCTGGTAAATCAAGAGGCAGCGGGAAATCTGTTATATGTTATAAAATGGTTTAATTTAATAATTTATACATCTAAAATCTGTTCCTAGATCTAGATCTAGATCTAAAACTCGAGTTCAACTCTAAGAAGATTATAGAACTTCTCTTCGCAAGTATAGTTTTATGCTTTAGCACATGAACATACTAATTATAGTCCATTTAATCAAATTAACATTCAAATTTGTTTTTCTTAAGCATTGTTGCATGAGTGCAGCTATATTCTTAATATCGCGTAAATTAAGGTCAATTAGCCATTTTTTAAATCTACATTCATAGTATTTTTCATTCATGAATTCACGCATTTTTACTTATAACAAGCAAATGGGAAGATCCCATGGCGCAACATGGTGTGAATCGAATGGGAAATAAATAGTCTATCCAAATCCGCACGATTTTTATTCACAAAATAGCATAGCATTTTTTTTTTACTTTAAAAAGATTTTAATAATGTCCGGAAATTTCCAGGACTTTTTCGACCGGCGGCATAGCATTTAATAACATTTCAGGAGATTTCCAGGGGGCTCCTGGTCAATCAAGAGGCCGCGGGAAATCTGTTGTTTTATAAAATGGTTCAATTTAATAATTTATACACCTAAAAATTAGCACGGGTCCAAAGAAAGTGCGATACCAATATGCTATTGTGTTTGTAATTGCAGATTGTGTTCAACCATATGCCAAAGACTTATTTCCCTTACAGCTTGATGGTTAACAGCGTTATAAATGACTATATTTGTGTTTGATTTCTTTTAAAGCAATAGCTTAACAGACAAATAATTATAGGGATGTTAAATCGACAGGATGGCGCGGGGAATCTGTTGTAAGTAATAAAATGGCTTAATTTAATAATTTTTACACTTTAAATTAGAGCGGGTCCTATAAAATTGCGTGTCCTATGAAATGCGGGCCCCACTGCGGTCGCCGTCCCTGGTAAATAGCGGCGTATGCTATGCCGCCGGTCAACTAGTCAATTATATTTCCTTTATAGTAATGATAAGCGTCAACACATTGCCGATGATACAATCACATACAAAGGTTTCTGCAAGATTTAAAAAAAAGTTTGGTGTAAACTACACAAACACACACATACATACACATATATATTTAGGCATATATATATATATATATATATATATATATATATATATATATATATATGGGATAATATGTAAATCAGTTGAAACAATGTTATTTTCATAAACTTCAGCTATTTTGTAACGTACGTTATGTATTTCATATTCCTCCAATTCTTGATAAATTATATTAAGAATTATATTTGGGTTGGGTCATGATGTATTATTATGTTTATTAAAAGTTCTATCATTTTTAAGAAATTTACTGAGATACTATATATACAAAATGTTACATTAAAGTTTACAAAAATGCGTCGACGAAATAGATCTAGATCCATTTTATTACTTAGAAACCAAATTTAACATTGAAAGGGCGGGGTAAGACACATTTGGCCTGTGTAACTGTAAGAGTAGATCTAGATTTATCCTTGACTATCGGCATGCAGATGTGTTATTTGTACGCTAAACAACTCAAGCCTATTACGCACAAGGAAAAAACACATGGCAGTCTTTTCATCTTTTATAACAACTAGTCGACATATCGACTACACACTAGACTAGGCCTAGAGCTATCTGACCAATTAATTACACACCGGTCAGCTGTCCAACTTTTAGTGTTCTACTCAAGCTAAAGCGTGTTTACTTTTAGGCAGAGAGGAAGGGGGGATGAAAGTGTTACTTTTTTCTCTAGGATTTGTTACCCGAGTGCTAAGATCTGTTAAGTGTAGTCATTGTTTGTAGATAAGAAATCTTGATCTCAGTATGAGTATGGCAGATTACAGGCCCACGCTTCGGTACCTCCTATCAAAGGTTTAACTATTTTTTTTAGTTGAAACTATTAAAAAATGTATCTCTAGATTCTCCTAGTCATTAACAAATTATAGTTGCGTCGTTGGAGCAACCAAATGCAGCACAATGCCTGCCTATTTTGACAATTAATACTAATGAAATTAATGTGACTATACAATGTTTGACGACTATCACGTGACTCGGGGGGAATCCGGAACTACCTCATTCACTTTGCCAAGGGCGTCCAATTACCTAAGGCCGGCCCAGGACCCGCTGTTGGAACACTTTCGATTCCTTAGAAATCTACTTATTACCTACTCGTCTGCTGGAGTGTTGTAAATAATATTAGAGTTACACCCCTTTGCTTAACAGTCACGCTAAAGGGAAACTTATAACCGAATTAATATCCCAACGAAAAATATGATACACGTACATTTAAAAATGGAGAAAGCTCTTCCCACATTGAATCTAGCGGTTGTTATGGGTTTATAATATATTCACGTCAAGGTCTGTGACATAGACACGCGAAAATGAAATTGAGATTCGACTTCAATTAATAGAATTCTCACTTCAGATAATGAGTTCAATTGCTGACTTTTTTAGCATAATTTGTAATATGTTACAGAGAGATAGAAGGATAGACAGATATATAGGTAATGAGAGAGAGAGAGAGAGAGAGAGGGAGAGAGGGGAGAGAAAGTGACAGAGAGAAAGTTAGATATAGAAAAAGAAAAAGGGAGATATAGAGTGAGGGAGAAATAGAGAGCGAGGTAAATAGATCCAGAAAAAGAAACTAATAGAGAGTGAGAATAGAGTGAGAATAGAGACAGAGAGAAAGGAGAGAGAGAGAGAGAGAGAGATAGAGAGAGAGAGAGAGAGAGAGGATACAAGAAAACGGTTTTAAAAAAAAGGAATACGCCATCGTTTGGGCAGCGTACATATCCCCGATGCTCATCTGAGTCCAGTCAGTCAGAGCCCTCTTTTATTCCACAGAGACCTAGAAACTGTTGCAACAATCTCCATTAAGCCGAGACGAGAAATTCCCGCCGGGCAGCGCGAGGGCGTCACCCAAGGGACGTCACTCTCCGGGATTTCGTCGAAGATTCGACTCGGGAAGGATCCATAGTCTTCTCCCCTTGTTAGCCTTGAAATAAACCATCTCGCCTCGTGTCCGACAAGCGGGCAAGACAAAACTCACTTCAGAATATGCAAGGAAATTGGATTTCTGTCTTCATAAAAAAACATTGTCAACAATTTGGCTCGGCCAATCATATTTTGTGTGTGTGAGAGACTTTCTGTTTTGATAGAATGGAAATAAAAATTGAGATTATTTTGTTTTGATATTGATCGCAGGCTGTGGGTAGGAGCAGAGTGACTTTGTGGTGAGAATTGGTATTGGTCGTAGCAGGGGGGGGGGGGGGATGAACAGTAGAGGACCAAAACTCAAGCCCCCCCCCCCCCGGCCCCCCCGCCCCGGGGGGCGGGCAACAGTAAAGGGCATTAATAAGGAGGGGGAAGAGTAATAGATGGCATAAATGGAGGCGGGAGAAACAGTGGAAGGCATAAGTAAAGGGCATTATGGGGGGAGAGTGAGATAGTAAAAAGCATACGTGGGGAGAGAGAAAGCGATAGTATTGGGCATACATGAGGGGGCAATCAACAGTTGGGGGCATTCGTGTGGGCATTTTTTTTATTCAGATTACATTGCCAAAAACACATAAAGCAAAACCATAAGTTCCATGTTTTCACAACAATTAAGGTTAACATCGTTCAGAAATTGTTCAAAATTGACGATCATTTGTTGTCAACTGTCCTCTGTTGTAGACAAAAGTCCTTGATATTGGAATTCTTTCAATACTGTCTTTCGTTTCTATGGAATTCAAAGGTTCCAAGAAACGTGAATAGACTTTGATGGTACGTTTACTAGACGACAAGCACGATTTCCTTTTTTTAAATATTTTTTTTTTTTTTTATATATAGTTCAAGATTAAATACACTGTTCATTGTAATATACCTGCCGGAGTTCATAAATTATAGAGTCATAGTTGCAGATATAGTAGCATGAGCGAAACAACAACAGTTTTTCATGTTCTTTCCAAAGAGCGAAGAGCTAAAATTGTTTATCGCTTTATGATTGTGTTGATGTGTGTACCAGTTGACACCCTACAATACTGTTGAGTATTGAAGGTTAATGTGAAGTTGTGAACAGTTCATGTTCAAATACATTGTTTTTTAAATAATTATAGATTGGAGGTATGAGACTTCCGTTTGCATCAACAAAATTTCAAACAAGTATACATGTATACTTACGTGCAGAGTAGAAAATTTAGGTCGTAAAGTATTTGAATATTCTGCTTTTTAGTTTACTTTTTTAGAACCGACTTTCTCTTCTTTGCGCCTAAGTTTCATCGAGTCGGATAGCATTGGATATCTTAGGTCTTTGGCATGGCAAAATTAGGCAACCGCCTAAAGCCACCGATTGGTCTGTGTGTGTGTGGGCGGTGGCTTCAAGAGTAAGAACAATTTTTCATATTACAAATAGAGAAACTTGTCCACAGTGTTATTGGAGTGCACTAGGATATAAATAAATTAGGCAACCTTTTTTTTGTTTCGCTCTTTATCTTTTTTATTTTTTCTATTTTATTTGGGGGTCACCAAATTCAATTCGCTTATCTAAGACTGACCCTGAATCGTAGTGCCACTGAGGTGAATGGATGTTAATTGATGAAGTGTTTTAGATAAATGAAATATTCCAACACAATCGTAAACGCTAAAACTGACAATACATTCTTGACTTCGTTATCATGCTTAAACAGCAACATGGGGCATTTACGGCGTTCTTATGTTTGTCTGTCTGTCTGTCTCTCTGACGCCTTTTAACTCTTTCTCTCCTGATTGACGATGACAACGATGCCATAAAACTAAATGGATGTTTTTGGATTTATCTGTGTTTTTTTTAAAAGAACATGCTTTCTCCTACAATTTAATACCGGTACCAAATTTAACATTTTCTGATAGCAAACAACAAGTTATTGATAAGTTGAATCCTAACAGGATAGTGAAATACAAATGAGCAAAATGAATAACACTAACGAAACGAGGATAATAATTACGGAGAAAAAAAGATAAATCTCAGACGTTTCTTTCTGATGTCATTTCTCTCTAAACGTCATTCCCAATTGGATTTTATTTCTCACTCTGATGTCATTTCTTTCTCGTTTTTATTTCTGAAGTCATTTTCTATCTGATCTCTTGTCTCTGGTGGTATTTCATTTTCCAAGCGTCTTCTTGTTTCTTTCCTCTCTTTCTCTGACGTCATTTTTCTCTCAATTTTTATCTCTGGCGTCACTTTTCCATCTGACGTCATTTCTCTCTCATAATTTTTGTTTATCTCTGACGTCATTTTTCTCTCTTATCTCTTGTCTTTGGTAGTATTTCACTTTTTCTGTCGTCATTTTTCTCTCTGACGTCATTTTTTCTCTCTGACGTCACTTCTCTCTCTGACGTCATATGTCCCTCTCTTTGCGTGTCACATTCATTGAACCACTCACACTGTTTTTGCACCATTTGATTGAATCCAATGTTATCCAAGGTTTACATTTCACTTTTTTTTAGAAAAGCTTATATCCACTTTCTCTGTCTGTCTGGTACACATTGTGTACA
>JADKLZ010000166.1:3805261-3825575 GCA_021533235.1 Biomphalaria straminea | reverse complement strand
CAATGTCTGAAGCCTCTTCCCACCTGGTGTCCACTGCTCTGAGCTCCTCCCTGAAAGTGGGGCGCCAAATTTTATGAGGACATCCCTGTTTGCACTTTTCTTGTATTGGCCTCAGACAATCCCATGACTAATATTTAGCTTTTATATATTTATTATTGCTAAACAAGATTACAAAGAGAGTTTGTGTGATACACAAACTCAGAGGCGGCCCCCGTCGGAGTCGGATCCCTGTCAGATCCGCCTATTCGCAAGATGTTTCGGATGTTACTTCTAAGTCCCTGGCTCAATTCCTCTATGCTCCCATCCTTAAACTATCGCAATATTTCTGAAAGAACAGTAAAGGTTAAATCATATTTTCAAAAGCCTTTAGTGTTTTTTTCTAACCGTGACGGATAGACCAACCAACAGACAAAACGCACAAAAATATGTTTGTTTCATTTTAATGGGGGCATTATACAATTTTATTTTAAAAAATCTGATTTTCTTTTAAATTTAAGAAATAAGTTTAGAATCATGTCATTTCCGGTCTTTACGCTAGTACACGAAAGCCGCTGCTAAGAGTTCATTTTAAAAAATGTGCGTGATATCTATATGTCTAGAGCATTTCTTATAGTAACATTTCCTCCCTTACATTTACGTAATTGTTTTAGAATTGGTGTTTTGTTATTAAAAAATCGCTTGCATAATTAATTTTATAAATTAAACGGTTTGCGTTTAGAAAACTAAAAGTAGCCATTGCACCTAAACTTTTCAAGCCGCATTTAATGGTGAAAAAATATTTTTCGTATCTCTTCTAGTTTTGGCGCTCTGAGTCTGACAGACGGACAGAAAGACATAAATTCATTTTAAAAAATGTGCGTGATATCTATATGCCAAGAGCATTTCATATAGTAACATTTCCTCCCTTAGATTTACGTAATTGCTTCACAATTGGTGTTTTATTATTAAAAAATCGCTTGCATAATAATTTTTATAAATTAAACGGTTTGCTTTTAGAAAACTAAAAGTAGCCGTTGCACCTAAACTTTTCAAGCCGCATTTAATGGTGAAAAAATATTTTTCGTATCTCTTCTAGTTTTGGCGCCCTGAGTGTGACAGACGGACATTTTGCACAAACCTAATAGCGGCTTTTTCCCCTTACGGGGGCCGCTAAAAATAAAAAGGGCCAGTTTTCATATTATTAAAAAATGAATTTACCAACTAATGTGACATCGAGTAAAAGGCTCACATTTGTATTGCTGCTAGGTTATAAATTTTGTTTTTTAATTTCCCAGAATACAAAGATACATCAACTAGAGAAACCTTTGATCAATTCACTGAAAGAATCAGAAATGAACATGCAGCTAAAGCAACGAGGGAGCGGCAGCATATATTTTGGAGAGACCGAAAGAGAAAGCTGGAGAGTGACGACTCAAATGAAAAAACAAAGAAGCCTCACAAAGAGAGCGAGGACGAGAAATTAAAGGCTGCCAGGGAACGAATGAAGAAGAATTTCAAACCCAGCGTTGAGGTCAAGCTGAACAGGTATAGATCACAAAAGGAGAATTATGAAAGAAAGTTCAGCTACCTTCTTGGCCATTTGGCCGGAAAGACTTTGACTTTTGGCTGTATACCCTGGCCGTGCTTGGACCTGACTCTTCTTGGTGAGATTCTCTTCTGTGACTTTGAAGACAAACAAGGCTCTGACTATCATAAATATCTTCGCTCTCAGCAAGTACGTTGGCATCCAGATAAATTTACCCAGAAATTCAAGGACTATATGCATCCTGATCATGTGACTAAGATCATGGGCAAGGTGAAGGCCATTTCACAGTTTCTGAACAAACTAAGCTCAGATTTACATGAAAAAGAGACAAGGCCATTATAAGTTATGCCAAGAATTTTCCCCAACAATATTTATTTGTCAGCCTTGAAAAAAAAAAGTTTGTTAATGAAAATCATTTATATTCTCTTGTGATGTAATGGCTGTGTTGAACTTTAAAGCTACAACTATTAATTTTTTTTTAAAGATAAATTTAACATGAAGGTAAATGTTAGCTCTATATGGCTTTTCTTCTTTATCTACAATCAGGATCCTACCATGTATACTGTATATTTATATTTGTAAGATCATTAAGATTATTGTATACCACAATTAAAGTGGTGGTCTTAAGTTTTTTTTTCTCACATGTTTGGTGTAGTGCTTATGGTTAGTACCACCAAAGACAGTACTGTATGTCATCAAAATGTATTCCCATGACTAAACTAGTATTTTCAGTATTGAAATTAAAATAATTCAATCTTTTACCAGCCTCTGTATAAAAGATTTGTTCTAAGTGAAAAATTATAGAGCATCATGGTACTGCGTTGTAAAAACTGACACACCAATTGCAGAGGACAAAGGAACAGCGCTGGCTGAAGAGGCTAAAAATCTGCCAAGTGTAAAGCAGACAATGGTTATGCCCTGGATGCTGCAAAATATTTAGGTCACAGTTTGGGCTGCATAGCCACAGGAAATACTGCATTCCTCATTATTCTTTTGACTCAAACACAAACATAAGTGGATATATATACACATCAAAAGTATCTTCTCAAAGACAGTAAAATGTTAAAATATTGTGCCTCAGATGTTGTTTTTATGGCTGAAATATTTTTAGCTTAAGAGTATTTTTCTTGAACAGATGTCAAAGTGGAATTAGTATAGTGCCAACAATATTTAGAAAATGAAGTATGAAAAAGTTACTGGCATTTTAAATTCAAGGGTTGATATGTGCCGAGTTGTGTTTGATGGCTTCTGAACCAGGAGCCCTATGTTTGAATTTAATTTCGGAATCTTTTGGTGCCTCTGAGTCCACCCAGCTCTAATGGGTATCTGACACTAGTTGGGGAAATGTAAAGGCAGTTGGTTGTTGCCCTGGCCACATGACATTCTCGTTAATCATAGGCAACAGAAACAGTTGACCTTTACATCATCTGACCTATAGATCGCAAGGTATGAAAGGGGGACTTTACTTTTTTTACAATGTCAAACTTAAAAAATATAATTTTAAAATACCCCCGCTACAGAAGAAGCATGTGAAGACGAAGACAAGTTTTTTTGTTGTTTTTTTTTGCTCAGATCAAGGGAGGACAATATCCTTTGTAGTCCTAAATTTATTGCACTTTATTGGTGATATAACCAGTGCTTGCAGTAAAATGTATCATATAAGAACTTTAACGTTTTAACTTAAAAACATTTTTTCCTAAAGAAAGTTGATTACACAATAAAATGTTTTCAAGGACTATCTAGTCAGCATGTTGTAATGTCTAGCATGCAGCAAAAGCAGTAGGAAAAAAACAACTCTGGTGTTGTGTATCAATAATAATTTATAATATACAGAAATAACAAAGCAAATTGTTTTCTACTAATTTATTGTTCATAAGCTCTAAGTGTAATCTATATATCAGCTGGAAACTGTAACATAGTTCAGTGCACTGAATATATTTGAGCTGAATATGTATCAATACAACAAGAGAACATTCCAAGATTTAGTTTGCTAATAACATAGTAGCAATGAATTCAAAACCATAAGTTATATTGCAATGATTGAAACACAAACATATTTAAATAAATTATTGAATTCTTATGCTTCCATTTAAAAATAATTATCTACTTAACATGTAAAATATTTTAAGAGCGGCAGTTTGGTAATCTAGATGAAAAGATTTTTAATAATTAAATTCTAATTATTAAGTTTCTCAGCTTTAAATGCATTGCATTACATGATGGGGTTAAACAAAAAAAAAAAATTAATGTGATAAATATAACTTAAATTAAAAAAAAAAAAAGAAAATGTGATACAGTAAATATGTAGAGCACTGACAATAATTTGCAAAGCTTCTTGTCAATAACAAAGTGTTACAAAGATAAGCAGCAACTACAGCCTTTATTTATGATGAACATTCCTCACAAATAAAAAGTGTCAAGATTAAAACTGTTGGAACAATATTTGAGATACCGGTATATAATAAAAAAAATTTTCCCACGATAATCCTTAATATTTTATTTATTAAAAATTACCAGAAAGGGGAGGAGAAAAAAAAAAGGGGGGTATCAGGGTGAATATGATCACTTTTACAATGCATTTATAAAGAAATGATTTTTCAAGTTGAATAACCTGGTTTTGAACTCAAGGGCTCTAGTCTCTTCAATCCAACACACTAACCACTGTACTAGAGAAGTGCTTATGAAAATACAAGGTTTTATAGTTCAGACTTGAAAGCAAAGTATGAAGGGGACTATATCAACTTGTACCACCACAGTATTTTCTTTTCTTTGTTCAATACCAAACAAAATAATTCATTAATTAACTCTAATTATTTTCTTTTATTGATTCTTGTTTACTCGGGCAAAAGCAATAAGTGTGCCAAATTTCTGCTTGATCCAAGATTGGGAGTGAGAGAAATAATGTTAACAAACTTTTGACCAGAGTGGATTGATATAAGCTTTGTAAAAAAAAAAAAAAAAAAAAAAAAAAAGCTTAACTCAAGAAATATTTTATGAGCTTCTTTTAAGAAAACATATACTTTTATACTTACATCATTGTTGGGCTTCATTTTTAATAAAATAGTAAATACTCATTAATGCACACCTAAGATACCATTCTTGAGGCACAATGTCTGTAACGCACACAATACTTAATCATTCTCTATGTGTTTTGGAGCACAAACACTGACAATTAGATATGTGTATATATTATCAAGTACTGGTACACAGATGAAAACTACTTCAATGCCACATGAAACAGGCAAACTGTAGGCTATATCACAACATGGTTCTCAAATAACAAAACATTCAAAGGCATGGACTTGTGATTTAGTAATCAGTTGTTTTTTTGTTTTTTTTTTACAGTGAGATTTTTATTTTAATTGCTTTTATATAGTGCATCTTTTTATGCTTACTGCATGCTTAGTGGGTAAACATAATTCAGGAGTCTGGATTAGTACTCGAGCACCCTTGTTAGGTAGCCAAATGGCTTGGGCCACACATTGAAGTGGATTTACTGACAACAAACAAAATAGATGACCAATCTGCCCAGCACATTTCATTTTTACTTGGCTACTACGCTAGATCTCAGAGGGTGCCGGTGGCTGAGCGGTAAAGCGCCTGGCTTCCGTACTGGAGGTCCTGGGTTCGAATCCTGGTGAAGACTGGGATTTTTATTTCGGGATTTTCGGGCGCCCTTGAGTCCACCCAGCTCTAAGGAGTACCTGACATTAGTTGGGGAAAAGTAAAAGTGGTTGGTTGTTGTACTGGCCACATGACACCTTTGTTAATGGTAGGCCCCGGAATAATAATAATAATAATAATAATAATAATCTTTATTGTCCGTGAGGAAATTTGTCTTACAGTTTGTGCATTACAATATACAATATCAGATGACCTTTACATCATCTGCCCTATAGACCACAAGGTCTGAAAGGGGAACTTTTTTTTTTACTTCACCAGATCTCACTAAGACTAAACTGTTAGCTCTACATATACTGGCTAAAAAAAACAAAAAGTTTAATAGAAATCATATCTCCTTTAACGACAAGCCTAATCAGGAGATTGAATGTAACAGCTTAAATAGTTAACACAACTGGCAAGACTCATCATGAGCTTATTTAAACAAACATTGCAACAGTAACAATTAGCATTGATTGATAATGAAATCTAAAGATATTTAACTAACAAACTGTAGAAAAAAAGTTTTAATAAATAAACAAAAATGGTATGCCATAAACAATGATTATCATGACAAAACAATGTGTAGTTCAATCATAAAAAAATGAGTAAGAGTGAAGCATTGAATTAAATTCAGGTTAAAGAAAAGGTGTAGCAACTATGTTTGGCTGCTACAGAATTAGAGGTTTAATAACTAAGCCAACATTTCTAAACAAGATTAAATATGCATGTTGTTCAGACAAATATTGTGAAAAGAGAATAGACACAAAATGTTTGCATAGTGAAGGCTACCGGGATGTAAAGAAATAAAACAGTTTTCTGTTTGTTTACTTTCTTAACTCAACTTCATAAAAAAAACTGTTTATGAAGAAAAAAAAAATTTACAATTAGCATCAACAGCACACACAAAACATTTTTAGCAGACCAAACTCACTCAAAAACAAATTCTAAAGCTACCTTTGCATTAACATATTCGTTCACAATTTTCTTCCCTTTTAAAATAAATAGGAAATGAAATTTCAATAATTGGTTAAAATGATGCCTAATACACAAAACTAAATATACATGTAATAAAAAAAAAGCCATTTTTTAAACAAGTCTTTAAAAGTGTTTTTTTTTAAATTAAATAAATAAAAGGATTCTAACAAAATTACATTTTTGATTCTATTGTATACAAGATAGATATACATACATGGGTGATAACAATCAAAAATTGTATACAAGATAGATATACATACATGGGTGATACATACATGGGTGATAACATTTGACTTTATTCGGTTGCAAAACAAGGTAAAAATATTGTTCACAATTTCCTATTTGAAAAATTAACATATCTTTGTGATGAAACACTGAAACAGCTGTTGTTGAAGGGTAAATTAATATCAGACAGTCCCTAAAAGAAATGAAACTCTTTACCTCTGTAATTATTTTCAGTGTTAAACCTATTTTTTTTTTATTTTTCATGTTTGTACATTCTACCCTATTATGATTATAAACTTCAAGAATATTTTTTGTTGGTAATCAGAAAACGTCACTTTTGGTAGAGAATTATAAAGCCAAAAATTAATGCAATATAATGGGGTCAAATCATTGATAGTATTGTTAATATGGAGTGCTATAGCATGTTCAGAGCACTATGGTCCAATCTCATTTGTGGACCAGTGGGGAGGGGGAAGGGGTATCTGGGAGAAGGTTTTCCCTTCTGCCTTTAGGCGCTCAGTAAACACAACTCTGCTCGAGTCAAGTGTCAAATCTTGAGCCCGCTTCATAGGTAGCCAAGCCAAGTTCAATCGTACGTAGCCTCTTGACCATGCCTCTCCCCACCATCAGAGTAAATGCTACAGAAAAATGCTAGGATTGCAAAACCAGAAGAAAACTCAAATACTTTTTTTTTTTCTTAGATTTAGTAAGTAGACAAGAGGTGCTCTTCACTACTGTCTGAATGACATAAGCTGAGAAAGTTTGGATACAGCCTGAGACATATAATGTCTGTGTTCTACATCAACACTTTCAATAAGATGGCTTCTAAAAGGAACGAAGAACTTTAGTTACATGGATTGCAATATTATAACACAAGAGCTCAGGGAGGATGATATACCAAAGTTGTTTGTATATAAGATTTGGTTTAAACACCATCTCTACTTTTAGAAATATTGATCTCACAAACAGAAATAGTCACTGTCAATGTTACAAATGATTAAAAACAAGATTACAAAGAGAGTTTGTGTATCACACAAACTCTCTTTGTCGCTGCTAAAAGTTCATTTAAAAAAATTATATCAAAGATAAACGACAGAAATATATATCTTCCGTGCTTTGATCTCTCAACGGGGGCCGCCTCTGAGTTTATGTATCACACAAACTCTCTTTGTCGCTGCTAAAAGTTAATTTAAAAAAAAATTATATCAAAGATAAACGACAGAAATATACATCTTCCGTGCTTTGATCTCTTAACAGGGGCCGCCTCTGAGTTTGTGTATCACACAAACTCTCTTTGTCGCTGCTAAAAGTTCATTTAAAAAAATTATATCAAAGATAAACAACAGATCTTATTTAGTGCCCCAGCGGTCAAAATATACATCTTCCGTGCTTTGATCTCTCAACGTTAGCCTTGTAAAGCCGATGTTCAAGGCAACTGCCACATCTCTTTTATGAGTTGATTACTTTACGAGTAAATACTGGTATGTTACTCGTATGTTGGAACAAAAAAAAATGTGAGAATTCATGCAGTGTATTACATTATTAATTGTCTTAAAGTAGGTTTCATTTATATTGCATACTAATTTGGTTTTTTCTCTTTAAATACTGTTTGCATAAAATATTTTTAAAAATTAGATTTTGAGCTTTTAGAAAAAAAAAAGTAGCCGTTGCATCAGAACTTTGAATGCTCTATATTATCGTGATGTCAGATTTTGATTTTCTCTTCTACTTTCTGAGCACTAAACGGGACGGACGGACGGACAGACAGACAGACAGACAGGCCACACAAAACTAATAGCGTCTTTTCCCCTTTCGGGGGCCGCTAAAAAACAACACTTTTCAAAGTTCAAAATAATTTTACTAACTTATAAGACCATGTAGACTTAGATTTCTTAAAGAGTAGTCTAGGTTAAATAATGCTGTGAGTCTGGGAACACTAGCTAATCAAAATTTTAAAAAAATTAAAAATATAATAAAATTCAGCTTGAATAATAAAAAGATCGCTGTGAAAGGTCTAACAAAACATAAAACTACGATAGTACAAAATTGATTAGTATTGTGACTAATATTTATTAAGCCTGACAAAAAATGTATATTTGTTTCACATTAAAAAAACA
The DNA here is from genome assembly GCA_021533235.1 of Biomphalaria straminea. Taxonomy (NCBI): domain Eukaryota; kingdom Metazoa; phylum Mollusca; class Gastropoda; family Planorbidae; genus Biomphalaria; species Biomphalaria straminea. Next base: position 3,817,070 of record JADKLZ010000166.1, on the reverse strand, counting down.
AAAAACTTTCAACTTTATTGAACTTGGCAAGTAATGAAATGTTCATTTGTGCCAGCAATAGAAAAACAAATTCAAGAAGTCCCCTATAGACATCAGTTTAGTCCATAATGTAGCAGAGCTCAACCTTTTTTTTTCTTTTTTTTTACAACTAATGGTAAATCTTAACTCTGTATGGGTAGCACAAGAACCATTTGCCAGGCCAGGATTTAAACTCAATTGCTTAAAAAATAGCATCCTAACAGCCACCATAAGCTGAACTTTAAAAAAAAAAAAATCACAGTACTCTTTATATGTACAGTGAATGCACTGGATTAAATTAATAATAACTGAGATCTATGGAATTTCTGGAGACAATTAACTGTTTTTAACCAACATCTAACAAGGTAAATAAAAAAAAAGGTTTGTAATTAACAAACAATATATATATAAATATTTTTAAAAAATGTTCAAAATATTTTCCCGAAAAATAATAAGTAAAAAACAAAAACAACGTGTATTCAAGTCAAACACAGAACCAGAGTATCATCAAATATCTCTCCTTCTGTATCCATTCCACCGTTGATCATTATCAGAGAGATCTCAACTGTCTCCAGAGAAGAAGTTGTACTGTCTCCTCTGTCAGAGTCATTCACCACAGCACTGGGTTGTGTCCCATGGGTTACGTCTGCTTCTAGTGCATAAAGAGGTTCATCAGCTGAAAAAAAATAATTGTCAAATAAAAAGTAAATTAAAGGGCAGATGATGTAAAGGTCATCTGTTTTGGTGGCCTAGGGTTTACAATGGTGTCATGTGGCCAACACAACGCCTTTACTTTTCCCTAACTAATGTTAGGTTCCCATTAGAGCTGGGAGGATTCAGAGGCGTCCAAAGATCCCGAAATATAAATTTTCACCAGGATTTGAACCAGGGACCTCCGGTTCGGAAGATCCACCGTGCATCCATATGTTTCTGAGTGAGTTGATATAAGCTTTATAAAAACAGTTCCATTGAACGTAATAAACATTACGTTTTAAAGATCCTGGAGTCTCAGGTTCATATTTCGGCTATGGAAGAAATTTTGAACTTGTGGATTTTAAGGACACCCCTCAGTCCAACAAACTTAAATATCTGACATTGGTTGGAGAGGGTCAAGGTGGTTGGTCATTGCACTGGCCACATGACACCATCAACCACATTATCTGTCCAATAGTTCACAAGGTCGGATACTTTTTTTTAAAAAGATGCTAACTGTTGCAAAGTGTTGAAAAGTGACTTGCACTAATTGTGTGCTCCAAGGATGCCGAATGAGAGAAGAGGTCTCATGAATATGCATTATGTAACTCAAAACCATGGAGAGAGTGAAAGTAGACAAGAGATTGGGCAAGGTGGACAACTGTGAGGTGCAGAAATGACATACATTTCTGATCAGCTGGTTTGGAGAGTAGGAGAGGAAAAAATAGAGTGGTCACATGCAGAGTCACTTGTCACACGAAGAGTTAGTGGTCATATGTTCACACTTGTGAAGTTGGGACAAAATAGGACAAGGTTAGCTGACTAATATTGAGCCTTTATATTCTTCATATTAAAAATTCAGCTTCACAAAGAATCTCAATAATTTGCACTGCCCCAAACTATGCAGCTAGTATAGCAATCATTTACCATTACTAGTGTCAAAATTTACCAGTACTAGTGTCTGATAAACAATCTGGAGAACTTTCACAGCGCCAAACTATGCAGCTAGTATAATAAAAAATCCAACATTTACCAGTACTAGTGTCTGATAAAGAATCTCGAGAACTTGCACTGCCAGGTTTAAGTTCTCTCTCCAGTATTTGCTTGGCCTGGTCACTGGTCTTTGAAAGCTCTGCTGGAGTGTCTGATTCGGTCTGACAGCTATGAAGTGGAACTTTCAGTTTGATGAGACACATAGCAAAATCTAAACGATTCGGTGGTGCAGGGCTTTCATAGTCTAGCTTAGTCCAAGTATTTTTCTCTAAACATGTAAAAAAAAAAACAACACATTTTAAAGATTCAGTTTCATTAAACTATGATATGAGAAAGATGTGCATTTCATAACAGATATTATATTTTTTTAAAACTCTTTAGGGTTGAACATAACAGACAAATTAAAATCTTACATAAATAACATTTGTTAAATAGCAAAAAGGTTATAAAATCATAGGAAGCACCAGCACATACTTTTGTAAGACTTTACTGATATCTGTATATTACATGAAATTTAAAAGTGTATGTTCTTGAGATATTAATGTGGCAGACTACATGAAACTAAAAAAAGGCTCTCAGCTCATTGATGTTAAAGATTAATTCAATGTCCATCTGATAAAATTTTTTAAGAAAAATTTAATTTTATAATAAAAAATGTGTTGTAATATGTTTAGGATGTTCCTTGAGTTTCTTAAAATGATTATATCCTAGCCCAAACCTACCGCAGCATGGCGGGGATGAAAGCAGAGTTTGAGCGCCAAACTTCTGAAACCACTAGAAATCAGTCTAGGACTAGGCAGTTCTAATTAAAAAAATAATTAAGATACACTTGATTTTAGCTTGCTTTATAAATTATTATGTTGTTTAAATTTTCTTCAAAAAATAAGTATTGTAACTTAAAGGAAATTTTGACTGAAGATCATAATTACTCTTATAATAAGTTAATCTCATTTCCCAATACTTCTATAGCAATATGTGTTCGTAGATCAATTTGTTTTTTTGTGGACATTAATGGAAAGAATATCTGGGAGTTTTTTTCTTTCTTTTTTTTTAAGCATCAACAAATGCTCTGCTCAAGCTAACATTCAAATTCTATTAGTCCCCTAATGTAAGAAAATGTTCCTATAGGTATAAAAAAGAATGAAATATAAACTTGCCAGTATTTAACTTGTAGCAATCATTAAGTGCTCCTGCTTTGTTCATTCCGCCAAATATAATGATGTCATCCCCAAACAAAATGGCTTCATGAGCAGCCCGAGCAGGTGGGAATGTTTTCTTCTTCTTCACACAAGACCACAAGCAGCGCTCTAGATCTAGAACATAAAGGTCATCATAGAAAGTGGAGCCGGCCATCCCACCGTGCAGGTAAATTTTGTTTTTGATGGCCACCATGATGTGGCCGTGGCGAGGCTTTGGGGAATCCCCCTGTGGGGCAAGAGTAGACCAGGTCATTGAGACGGTGTCCAAACAGTGTACTCTGCGATCTCCAACAGGGTCCTGTCCACTGTGCCCCCCACTGTAAAAATACACTTTGGCCCCAATCACCACTGAGCTGCGGTGAGTCCGCGGAGAAGGGGCTGTCCCAGACACGTTCACATCTGTCCAAGCCCCTGTAGCCAGATCCAGTTTCTGGACGTCATTCAAACTGCCAGACTGCGTGGCACCACCAAAGACAAACAACTGGCCAGGAAGGTTGTCCACACAGAATGCAGAGTGCTCGTATCTCCCGCGAAAACCAGGCGCTTCCAAAGTATCCCAAGATTTCGTCTTTAAATCTATAACGTTGACTTCACTAAAAATCTGGCTAGGGTTGGCGCCTCCAATGACAAAAATCCTATCACTTTCATTGGCGTGTTGGGCAGGAACAAATGTGGCAGAATGACCAACTCTCATTGAAGGAGCCTCTCCAGTCATTGGTAATACGTACCACCAATATGGGGTTGGTCGAACATTACCGTCTAAAAAGGGATGAAGCTCCATCTCAAAAGTCGACGAGAGAAATGATTTAATGAAAAGAAGGAATGCTTTGAAATATATTCTTTCACATGAGTTTTTTCTGAAACAAAACAATTATTTTTTTTTAATGTGCTTAAATTAGCTGAAGTAAAATATATATATATTATAGAATCTAAACAATATCTATCTACCTATATTCAGTAGAGTCCTGAAAGCTGCCTAATTTGTGCAGAAGGATGGATGAGATTGGGAAAATGAAAAGTTATCAGGAATCAGGATAAAATAGAAAAATACTAATCTGGGCTTGTATGTATTATTTACTTGAGAGAATAAATTGCCTGTTTACCTTTACACAGAGAAAAGTATGTGCTTTTTTCAAAGCATAGAGACTTTACCCCCAAAAAATTAACTAATACAGCACAGAGTACAATAATTCACCTAATTAGAAAAAATTGTCTTCAACTGCCAAAAATAGACTACTTATATTTGTATAAATGGCATATGGCCCTGTTGTCTTCTGCACTTTGTTTTGTTGCTTCATCACAAAATTAAAGAAATAGAATAGCCTCCATTATTGAAATAAACAAGAGCTATTTCTGCAACCTTTACTCACTCTTAAACAATAATTAAGAAACTAGAAGGTGGCGTATACAATGCCTACATTTTTCTAATTTTTCAGCACATCTTGCTCTGTATAATTCTAGAACCATTGTTTAAGGGCACCATTTCATCTCTGCTTCAGCACATCAACCCTTTTCAGAAAGTCGAGTAAGTTGACATAACTCTGCATCATCATGTTAAACAAATTCTTTTTCAGGAACAAGCAAGTGACTATGTTAATTTCTCTACAGACCCTCAAAAACAACAACAGTTTATTTTACTTGAGGTCTGGACGAGGCCTTGAACATTATTGTTTAAAATAAAAATGAAGAAAAAAAAAAGGTCAGTATGGGGATTGAACCCATGACATCTGCATTATTAGTGTAACACTCTACCAACTGAAATAAGCACCCATACTAATTTGTGCTGAGTGCTAGCTTAAAATACCCAAGAGGTCAAGCCCCCTGGGCCACCAAACGATGGGAAATTTCTAGCTACACCCCTGATAAATGATTCAGTTTCTTTTTACCAACTTCCAGATTCCATCTAACATCCATGATGAATGTGAACTAGTAGAAGGAATGAGAAGAAAAAAAAAAAGGGCGATATCAGAATATTTTGGAGATTAATCAAAAGCCTCACGCCGACGGGCCATGCCTGCCTCACATCTTGGGGCCAAACCTCCTACGAGACCCTTGCAGTTTAGCCTGAGACTTCGCAGCCTCAGTTTCCATCTGCCATCACGAGGAGGTACTGCATAGGACTTGCTGTGGAGAGGCTATGTACTGGCAAAGGAGACTTACAAAATTGCTCCCCTTTCACAGATGCTAGCCAGCGGTGGCAACAAGTTTGTTACCACACTAGACGCATCACACAGTCGCCCACTCTTACGTTATACAGATGAATGCAAACGGGACATGAAGCTCTTTAAGATCGACACCAGCAACTGGGAAGAGGTGGCACAAGATAGATCCACTTGGAGAGAGAGCATAAAGAGGGGGTCTTTGATTGCAGATGCCATACACAACAGAAGCAGAAAGAAGAGTGAAAGTGCAACGGCGCCTGGTGACTACATATGCCCAACCTGCGATCGCAGCTGTGTATCAAGGATCGGCCTCTTTAGTCACACAAGAGCTTGCAAGGGGAAAAGATCGTCTCTAGAGACGTAAAATGCCACAGAATCAAAAGCCTGAATGAGCCTGTGTCCTGGGTTTTTCCTGCCTTGCCAGGGCTAAGTTTTTGTTATGAGTTATCTAGAGCCAAGTTTTCAGGACTCTACTGTATATATTAGAAACAGAAGTAAACATGCAGACAATCTCTAGCTATGCAAATAAAACATCTAAAACAACAAAGGAGAAATGTATTTATGTTACCAGCATTCTATAGAAGGCCTACAAATTCCAGGCAAAGTGAGAAGTTATTTCTATATGTCCTTCTTTGCCTAGGCAATGCCTGAGCCAAAGCACTCTATAGAATGACTAGAAATGCTTCAGGCAATGAGTGAAATTTTGGTTTAAAGTATTTGCTTAATATAAGATAAATTCCTCTGAACAATATTTATTCCTAGTGTCTAGGCAAAATAGGAAATGTTCATTTTGTACTTTGCCTAAAAATACCAGGCAGAATTCCCAGGCATCTACAGAATGCCTGCACTTTGCTGGTAACATATATACATATATAAACAAATAATAATTTGTAAAAAAAATACTAACTATATGAAATAATAAACAATATACTGAATTAATGACAAACTAGCATTGAGCAAGAACAAAATAAATCTTTTTAAAAAAATTGGGATGATGGCCTTAGAATTGTACAGAAGTTTAACAAATGTAAATGTACTGTAAATACTGTGCATTGGCTATCCAATGTGGTATTTGTTTTTATTGTAATATAGTACTTATCAAATTCAACAGTACAAAACTAAAGTATATGCAAAAAAGATAACTATAGCTAGGTACTTTTTTAAATTCCAATTATTCTAGAAACATTTTCAGCTTCACACGAGTGACATTGTAGCTCACCATGAAGATTTCAGACTTTTTTTTCACCATATTAAATACTTCAGTATCACTCTAGAGCCATTATCACAAATATAAATGTAATGATACTAGAGCTTAACATGCGAGACCAGGTTAACAAGCTTCAACTATCACACACTTAATTGCTCGACTCAATAAATAGAATTTAATCAAATCATAAGCTTTAGCAATGACACAAAATTTCATTTGTCTTATATTATGTCTATTTAAAAACAATCAAATTTTGATGCATATTGCTTTAAAAAAAAAGGTGAAAATCAAACTAATATATTATTAAATTCTTAAAATTGTAACTATTAAAAATTTGTGTTTTGTAAATGAATAAAAAAAAAAAATTAAGTTAAATAAATGTGAAAAATGTGTATCTCTACAGCTATAGAAACTAATCTTGGGTAAAATTAATATATTTGATATATTTCAAAAAATTAGGATGAAAAAAAAAATATATGCAGCCACATCTCATTTTAACCTGGTATATTTTTGTTTCTAAGTTATCACGCAGACCTTGCTTGTAGGCGTTTTATGCTCAGGTGACCTTACTGCACTGCGGTCACTTCGAACAGCTACGATGCTCCCTTGTTGTGTTCTCAACTGCGAGCCAGCATGTGATCCGTTTAAACTGCCCTGGGGCCTACCTTTCGGTTTGTTTTTTTGTATTTGATGAAATATGAGGTAAGAGGTGTCTTCATAGCGCTGATGGACAGCATATGTTGAGTCTTGGTAAGGTGGTATGTGGTTCATTTGGACAAACTGTGTAGACTTGAGTTTCATCAAAGCCTCCTAATAAATATATATATATATGTATAAATGAGAGTTAAAACAAACATTCTAATTGCCATGCACATATAATGCCATACTGATAATTTGAAATTAAGGTGAAGTCAATGCTATAAATAGATTTAGCAGGGGAGAGCGTACTACACTTAATCTTATCTTATATTATACAATACAGATGATACTTCAAAAAAGAAGATGATTACATCATACGCGTCATGCATATTAACCAATGACTTAAATTCTGCCAAGTCATTGGTTTTCCTGGCTAGGGAATATAATATAATATATATAATATAAATTAAGGGGGGGGAATAATTAAATGCAATTAACCATTTTTTTAAAATAGTTATTTGTCAAAATAATGTTTAATTTAATAAGTAAACGTGTTAAAAATTAGAAAAATGGTTTGCACACAATTCTACCAGCTAGTATTTCTGTAAATGTATTAACCATCAAAATAAAGATGCATCAATAAAAATATGTAAAGAGGCCTGATATAGAAAAGGGGGGTGGGGTTGTTCCATAAGACAGCTTTTCTGTCTCTAGCATATAATTAGACCTAGAGCCTAGAGATAAGTAATATAGATGACTAGTAGTGGTCACTATTTCTAGATCTAGAGGTATTTTTGTAATATTAGTACTTTCACTAGTAGATTCTAGTATTACTAGATTTACTACTTAGTCTTAGTGCTAGAATACTAGGTCTGGAATCTACACGACTAGTACTAGACAGTATCATCTTTGAGTTAGAGTCCTCGACTTAGACATATATTTGATATATTATATATCTAGACTATTCTAGAGTAGACATTCTAGATCTAGATTAGAATACATCTTTTATTTTTATTCCTAAAAGAAGAGACTGATTCACTGAAATTTGACTGAAATCACTGTGATTCAGTGCAAGTTTTCAATGACGATAATGAAGAGGACTTTGGTGGTGACTGTCTATTAGATTTATTAATTCAATAACTGAAATTCAGCATGAAATTGTAAAACACAAAAATAGAATCTAAAATTCTAAATAAAATAAATATTAAATACAATCATGATTATTTTTATTGTTATGTTATTCATAACATTCGTTACTAGATTCTAATAAATTTTAAATTAAGATCTAATAATTAAACAGATCAAGAATCTATATTAGATATAGATAGTTAGAATCTAGTAGCCTCATTAAGAGTTCTAGATTTAACATAATTATATTCTAGAAGTAGATCTAGTGCTGAATAAAATTACGTTTTGCTGACTGGAATGTCAATTTTTTTAGCTTCTGAGTCAGTCAAATCGTCCATTAGGCAAGAAAATAATGGAATGATAGGAAGCGAAACAGGAAATCGACTACTGTTGCGTTTAAAAATATGAACTATCAACTGTAAATTAGATCTATATAATTATATTTCTAATGACTTATTAGATCATCTAGATAAATCTATAGATTCTATAAACATTAGATTTAAATTCTAGATCTAGTTTGCAGAAGAAAAAAATCGATTAAAAAAATCTAGCCTAAATCACACTAGAGTTTTAAGATTTGTTTATATTACGTATTTCACAGTCAGATCAGCTTTTAAGTTTTATATTTTAACGTTGCCAGGATACAAGACCTGTAATCAAGATGGCGAACTAAATATTTTGAAATCGCCCCTATAAAGACTGGGTCTAAATTTTTAGGATTAAAAATTACTGTGTTGTGTTCTTTTAATTTTCATTAAATCGAATTTAAGAAATTTTAAAAATATTAATAATATGCCTCCCAAGAAGAAAGGTAGCGGCAAAAAAGGAAAAGGAAAGAAAAAGGGAAGTGGCAAAAAGCAGGTGCCCCCCAAATCAGTACCTAAAGTTGAAGAAGAAACCAAAGAGTTTTTTCTTGTTCAGATTAAAGATTTAGAAAACAGACTTTTAAGGTAAGTTTTAGAACAATGTCTAGCTTTATTATACTGCTAACAATGACCATTTTGATAGGTACTTATTCTCAACATATGCAGCACATATAGTTTTATAGACATTCGATCTATATATATATATTTTTGTAAAAATATTTGTTTCTACATGCTTGTTTGTAAAAATGTTTTACATGTTACTTCAGTGTTGAAAATAATCTATTTCCTAGTCCAAACTTCCAGCAGGACTACAGGGGATGGGAGGGGCTAGCATATGAACCTAAAACCATCGAGCATATAGGCCTACTTACTGCTGCAGTATTACTGCACGGCCAGGCAACCATTATTAATCGTATTAGTATAATTTATATTTTATATTGATTTTTAAATCTATACTTATCATTATTTCTCATAACTATTATAATCAAATATAATCCTCATGCATGCTTTACAAAGTGATGTTTCTAATTGTAAGGGGCATTCATTTTAAGAATTTATTTTTAAGGAGCTTTCTATGTTACCTATAATATTGGGATACGAAATGTTTTTTTTTTTGTTAGCAGAAAATCTCTGTTCTATGCCATCCTATCCAGCTAGCTTCAATATAATCTGTTTGTTTTTGGCGAGGCCACAATGTGTGTTCTTCTTGGATAACCTTGATTTCAAGTCTTTGTTGAAATAAGGGAGATAATTTAAAAAATACGTTTTTTTACCCAAATTTTTTTGGTTTGTGATTGTAATGTAATGATTGTAATCAGAGGCGTCACTAGGCAGGTGCGGGGGGTGCGGTCCGCACCGGGTGACACCCGATAGGGGGTGACACCCAAGTGTAAAAAGGCACTTTAAAAAATAATTTAAAAATACCAACTTTAAAATGTCACAGAAGCAAAATCATAAACCTTAGAAATTGTTTAATAAAAATATTCTAAATGGGAAAACAAATAGCAAGATTCTATTCTCTCATAAATAGTGGACATGTCCACAACGAGAAACTCGAGAGAAGACTGAAGAACATTTATCAGGCTTTCAAATTAGGAACATTTTGGGAGCAGGACTTTAGCTTAAAAAAATTGACAAGGACGTCATTGCTATGATTGACGTATAGATGGAAAAACAGAGGAACATCTTGTATTATAGATTGCTTACTATCGCATTGTTTCTAGCAAAGAAAAAGTTGGTATATGGTGGCGAACTGAAGAAGACTTTTCATTGAATAATGAATTTTTTTTCTTGAGATTGTGGAAACGTTATCCAAATATGAGCCAGTGCTGAAATAATAACTTATACGATCGCAAGTCAGCGATGAAAAAAAAGTTACTTTCCAAGCTTGTACCAAAAATATATATATATGCTTTAGCAAACCACTTCAGGGAAAAACTTATCAGAGATGAGAGACATGAAAGCTGCAAGGTACTCTGATATCTTGTATTACAGCACACCTAACATAGATCTCTGAAGTTGTAAGATATATTAACAGTAGCAATGGTAATGTTAAAATGACAGAAATGTAGGATATTCCTCTTAATGTGGGCCAAATCTGGTGTATCAGTTGTGATAATTTAAAACGACTGAAAAGAGATGGGCTTAACGTATCGATATGATGAGCTCAAGGACATGGTAATGCAGCTACAATGTCAAGGATTCATGAAGAAGTGCAGGCAGTAATAAATGAAGAATAGAAAGGAAACTTGAATGGATGTGTACACCGTTTACTTATGTTCAAATTCTTAATCGGAAAATATTTTCTAATTATACTTTCTTGGTTCTCTAGAAAAATGGTTTTCTTTCTTTGCCACTAATACTAATAGATAGGATAATATAATTAATGAAGCGTGTCATATGAACAAATCGCTGGTGTGCTCATGGTGTTTCTGTTAGACCCATGAAAGAACGATTTTATGTAAGTGTGACGGCGAAATTTTGGCCGTCTCTCTGAAAATACAAACACTAGAGGCGCAGCACAAATATGATTGACAGCTGTCTGTGAATACACGCATAACTTTCATTGCTTGACTTTCTTGGCAGATGTACTCAAAAAAGTAAACTAAACACACAAGTACCTTCAAATTAAAGTGTTAATCATTTTCAAAGTGGTGGCTAAGCTCGAGCACTTAAACATTTACTCTACGAAATATGTGAAAAGTTAGCTCAAAATGTTATTAAGATAACTTTTCTCAAATCAAACTAGCATGTTAATGAAAAAGAAAAATACGTTTTAACAATGTGAAAATATCAGGAAAGTATTGTTAAGATTTACTATTCAAATAGAGAGCAAGAAGTTAATACTGAGTGCATCAATCTCTTTTATATTGGGCCTGACGGCAAGATATGTGAACAGAAATACTAAAACTAGAATACTAGAATGCAGCAAAGTTTTGAAAGACGACAACGAATCTCTACCAGCCATTGAATTAAACCTTTAACCGTTTCTTGCCAAATGCAAGTTTACAAGGCGTCATGTGAAAAGAAGCTTTGTAAAACTAAATTTAACTAACAACGTTCTCTGATAAAAACATTAACTAACAACGTTCTCTCATTAAAACATCAACTAACAATGTTCTCATTAAAACATTAACTAACAATGTTCTCTCATTAAAAATCAACTAACAACGTTCTCTCATTAAAAATCAACTAACAACTTTCTATCATTAAAACATCAACTAACAACGTTCTCTCATTCAAACATTAACTAATATAGGTCTCTTATTAAACATCAACTAACAACGTTCTCTCATTAAAACATTTATTAACAACTATTTTTTTTAATCAAATCAAGCAATTCTGTCCATTGAAAACGAAGTGCAAGATATATTGAGTTTAAATTTTTTTTTATAAGTTTTCTAA
>JADKLZ010000166.1:3786646-3796872 GCA_021533235.1 Biomphalaria straminea | reverse complement strand
TATTAGCTATTGTCTCCAGATCTACATACAATCTGCATTAAGAAAACAAAAACATTATCACCAACCCATAAGGGCTTCCTCTTTCTTAGGAATTATTTTGAGCTCTTAACTCTAAACGGAAGAGCGTAGAAAATTTGATTTTGCTGTGCTAAAAAGTGCGACAAAATGGACCTCATTCACAAATCGTAAATAAACAACATTTAGCCACGTGATTCTCTATATTTTCTATACAAAGTATTTTATCCATCGTGGTTGTCACGCGATACGTATTTTTCATTGTAATAAGTTTCTATTTACGATTGGTGAACGAGGTCCATTATCCTATAAGAAAGACCCATTAATTAATTTATGGCATAGGTCTTCGATTCCAAAGGATAAGGATGAGCGCAGTGTTTCAGAAGACTACAAATGCCCAGTTTAAACTTGGACTGGGGTTCAAATTTCAAATCCTGGTGAAGACTGGGATCTTCGAGCGTCTCTAGGGGTCCACACATTTTTCTTACAAAGTCGTTGTCCTCCGGAGGTCTATTAAAGATTTGTTTTCTTCTTCTGCACATGTCTTCAATATGCATACCTAAAAAAAAAAAAAATCATTGCGTAGCCTATCAACAATAGACACACCATAGAACCATAGGCCCTTATGTCTTGGAATCAACACTTTTTTTTTCTTTTTAATTTTTTTAACCGATAAACCTGAGACACCAAAATATTTGCTATTTATAGTTCTCTACCTTGGTTGAAAATCTTTCCGAAACGAGACTGGTTTGTTCTGTTTAAATAATATAAAATTTTTAATAATTGAACGAATCGGCGCATGTAACTCAGCAACCTAATTATGATTGATTTCCGGTGGAAATGATAATATCTAGTCAAAACTTAGTTCTAGATTAAGATTGTAGATCTAGATTCTAGTCGCGATTCTGTTTTACGTAGAAAAATGATTTAAAAAACAAACAAACTATAGATCTAGTCTTGATCTATAAAAGCATAAGTTAAGCTATCATTTAGATTTAGGCCTAATATATAACAGAAATCTATATTTAATAGACTGCACAAATTAAACCAATTTGTCTTTTTATAACTTAGACCTAGACTCTATTACTTATTTCAATATTTGACATTTTTAACGTAATTAATTTTAGTTCTAGATTAGTAAGATAGATCTATCTAACATAGATCTATTAACTTAAAAGTAAAATCAATCATTTTACTTGTTTAAATCTGCATAATGAGTAAAAAGGCGAAGAAAGGAAAGGATGTAGCAACAGCTAAAAAGAAAAATCAAGTTTTGAAAACAGAAAAAAGGGCTAGGCCTGCTTACCATATGATACATAAAACACTGGATGAAAACACTAAAGAGTTTTATATATGGCAGATAAGAACACTTGAAAATCGAATAGAAAGGTAACTAAACATACATCTTAAGATATTGCTCAAGACTAGATTCTATATGCTTAAGAATATATTCAAGAATCTACTTCAAGTTACAAGTGTTGCTATTTAGTTAGATCTAGATCTATTTTAATTTTTATATTTAAAAAAAAGTAAAGTTTCCCTTTCAGACCTTGTAGTTCATAGGGCAGATGATGTAATGTCATCTGATTCTGTGGCCTACAGTTAACGAGGGTGTCATTTGGCCAGCAAAACGACCAACCGCCTTTACTTTTCCCCAACTAATGATATAATGTCAGGCACCACATTTGAGCTGGGTGGACTCCTAGGTGCACCTAAGGATCTCTAAATAAAAATCCTAGTCTTCACCGGGATTTGAACCCAGGACCCAAGGTTGGACAGTCAGGAGCCTTCCCGCTTATCCATCGCGCCTCCTCTATTTTATACAAATTATTATATAGTAACGTTAGTCGTTATAGTAATATAGATTACTATCATTATCATAATAGCTCTATTTCTATTAATCTTGGTTACTTAATACTACATCATTATAGCTCTATTTGGCGGAAAACAGATTGAGCTCTCAACATTCTACTTTTAGGACCATTTTTTTGACCAATTTCAAATTGGCTGTTATTGACATATTATATATCAATTTTATTGCCCAAGAATAGAGGAATTCAAAAAAAATAAAATCAGAAGCAGCAGACAATTATTTAACTTGCAAAAATGAGATCAAACACACTTACCCCTAATAATGAAAAATCCATCACTCACAGAAGATATGTCCAATAATCCATGAATTTCACAAGTTCACAATATTATTAATAGAAAAATGTATCAGAAAAGTAAAGTATATTTATAGAACATTCGAAAAAAATATATAAACAATTTTTTAAAGACATTTGTGCCTATTAATTGAGCTTTCCCAGACCCCACCCCCTCCGTAAAAAATAAAAGTTGCAAATTATACTTTATCATCATCCTAAATAACAAAACCATTATCAGTTTTGACATATTATGTATCAATTTTAATGCCCAAGAAGAGAGGAATCCAAAAAAAGTAAACTCATTATCATCAGACAAGTATTTAACATAAAAAATGAGGTCAAACACACTTACCCCTAATAATGAAAAATCCATCATTCACAGAATATATGTCCAAAAATCCATGAATTTCACACAAATTCACAATATTATTAGCTTACAACTGTGTCACAAAGCACCTATAGTATATTTATAGAACATTTGAAAAAAAAAAGCTTTAAAAAGTATTTATAACTAATAAATAAGCCCTCTCTACGGCTCACCCTACCATAAAAAATCACTTTTTTTTCATGTTTTAACATACTGCACTATGATGTACTATTTATATCAATTTTAGATAAAGGTTATAGATATGTATAATTTTAGACTAGAAAAGATCTAATATTAAATGAACTATTATCAAGATTTAGATCTATTCTAGTTTTTGATCACTTTTAAGATATAAGCCCTAGCCCTAGACTACTCTACTAACTAGTCTACTCTGACTCACTGACTCTTGGCCATAATAGGCTTAAAAAGTGTTGCATGTTTCATCATATATTCTGTTTACTAGCTCTAATAATTTCAATATTTGTATTTGTTGTAATTGTTGTTGAGAAAAGAAATAAAAATAACTTTTATTTGGTTTTTTATATGTGTTTGTTGTTATGCTTATACTGTACCAAAATATCCTACTTGAACCTCTTGTTTATAATTGGCTAGTTCTAGATTTTTCCACCTAAAGTAATTTAAGATGTAGATCTAGAGATCTAGTTTAGAGTTTAGCCCAACTAAGTTTATTTAATAAGCTCCTATGAATTATATTTAGACTAATTTAGATATAAAATCTGAGATCTAATCTACATTTAGATACGACTATGTCACTAGGCCAGGCACTAGGCCGACTAGGGACTCGATCCACGTGTGTGATCGCTACTTGACTATTTAGGCTACTAGAATGACTAGAAACTACTTTAATATTTTTATTTAGATCTAAATCATATAGATCTAATTCTAATCTATCCTGATACTAGAATTTAGATCTAGATCAGTAAATATTCTAAATTCCAATGATGAATAATGACTAGCCTACTTATCTCGGAGTCCAAGTCTAATTACTAATGACCTAGATATAGAATTATAGATCTAGATCTAGTCCTAGAGATCGATCTAACAGTCTAACTAATCTAAAAGCATTTCATTAGATTATACTTATAATTAATCTAATGAAATGATTTTACATTAGTTAGACTGTTAGTGTTAGAAATAGATCGATCTCTAGTCTAGGTCAAGACTCAAGTAGCGACTCGTGGATCTAGGCCTAGTGCAGTGACATTTTTATATGGTTAAGATCTACTCTTTATAGTTCTAGATCTGTAGAAACTATTATAGATCTAGATTGATTTAGATCTAAATTTAATATTAATATCTAAGTTCAAAACATGCCCCCCCCCCCCCCCGTTGTCTATAAATCTCTAAGTCTAGATCTACATACATGATACCGCGAATACCGGTATATCTAGATTTAGACTTAGACCTAATTCTAATATCTAGGTCTACAAGTTTCGCTAGTTTAATTTAATGATGACTTTATTTTAGACGTAAATCTATAAAACGTGGTAAAATCTGATCTAGAATTTAGAATCTAGACCTAGAAACTATTAAAATATATTATGGATCAAGCCTAGTTCTAGTGAGACTAACCAGTGCCGAAAACCCGTGTTTTTTTTTATACAGCGCGCGAGGCATCCATTGAAATAAAACTATAATGATTGACGACACACTACTATAAATTCAAAATAAATGCCTAAGAAGGTAATATTTTAAACTAAATGATTTGTGTAAGATAAAGTCTTTAATTACCTTTCGTAGATATTATCGCTACGAGTTATTCCCGAGAGAATGACTAGTAAACAACACGTTGAAAAATTCGCATTGAAATCAGGTTCCGCCGACGCAAATTCTGATTGGTTAAAAAAAATATATGAAAAAAAAGTTTGTTTTTTTTTATTTTCAAAAAGAACTTAAAAGAATTCATTATTACTATCGAAATTTTAAAAAAATGCGTTTAAATAGTAAAATTGGTGTCATTTGAATGATATTTAAAAAAAAAATTGTACACGATGTTTACCGACGCAAAAAAACTCGGAAATGACATCAAGGCTATTTTTATAAAAAATAAGACAAAGGAACCAATATATACACTTTTTTTTTTCTTTATCACGTGGAACATCCAATTCTAAATGGAAAGTAGGTATTTTATACACGAAACTTATAAAAAAAATATGTTTCTTACCTTTTGAAACGGGAGCACCTAAATCCAAAAGTAAATCTTGTGTGTCCTTTATTGCATACTTGCCGGTATTCACAAACGCCCAAATTCATTATAAAAACGTATTTCAAAAAAATTTTGCTAATGAAGCTTACACAAACATAGATCTATCCATCAGTAAAGCAAACTTTACATGGATGATCTATTTTATGTAGAAAATGAATATTGAACTACAAAAATGCATTTTCAATGGGAAATCTGTTTTCCGCCTTTTCTATTAATCTATGTTACTTAATACTACATCATAATAGCTCTATTTCTATTAATCTAGGTTACTTAATACTACATCTACTTGACAACTAAAGATTAGAAAAGAAAGCAAATTAATGCCTCCTTGTGTGTCTTGTGGGACCTATGTGAGCCCTGAGTGTTTGGCTGCACAATGGGCAGGTTGTTCTTGGAGCTAGTGTCTTAATTTCTCACACACTTTCTTCTGCCATTGCTGTTATCTTGTCCTCTGCAATTTGTACGCCTGTTTACACAGCATGACGCCATGATGCTCTGTCATGTGTTTCTGTCTCCTAGGTGGCTGGGTTTACTCCGATGCCTATCAGAAAAACATTGAGGGTGTCAGTGAAGTGTTTTGTATGTGATTTTAAAAAAATTCATAAGTTGTTCTTACTTATGTGTGAACAACAGTGAATACCACAAGACTTTAAGATACAGCAATTGTCCATCTGAGCACAAATAGAGTTTTTTGATTAAGAGCTTGACTAGATCAAGGTAAAAGCACATCAAGGAAACTAGTCACTAGTTCAATGACAATACATTACAGACTATTGGTTAATCTGAGAAATGTTTTAACCAGCAATTGGTTCACTTGATTATTTGTTTCCCCCAAAAAATGGTTCTCTGACAACTGTTTCACAAATACAATTGGTTTGAGATTGTGATAGTATTGAACACTAATTGAAGGTGTTCAAATAGGCCACTTGTTAGATACTTTAAATAGATACTTTTAAAAGCTATTTCAAATTAGAATAAAAACTGTAAAAAGTAGAATTGCAAGCTCTCTAAAAAATAGCATCTATTGTGGCTTTGTTAAATAGTCCAAACTGAACTAAACAAAACTTGATGGCATCCTTCATGCAGGACAAAAAAAAAGAAGTAAAGAAAATTACAAAATTGTGAAAAGGGATTCAGAGTAATTTATTTTTTAGCAAGATACACATCCACATTGCATGATGCCCATGTATTTATTGTTTCAATAATCTCATTATTCATAACTCATTAGATCATTTATATATTTCCAAATTGTTTTTGTATTTTAAATTGTCATTACTGTTACAATAAATCTCTACTAGTTTATTCTGACCTTCAAACTATTTTTTTGTTTTTTGGTTTCAAGCTATCAGAAGTTACTTGATGATAATGCTGTCAAAGAATCTTTAAACCATGACAAGATCCACCAGAGTATTGCAGATAAAAATGATCTGATTACATTCTTTAAAGAAGAGTTGCAAAGAAGAGGCAAGTGAAATGTCTGATGCTGAAAATGTTGATGATAAACAGTTTGGTATCTAAACAACTAACTTATTATTCCATTATGGAACTACACAATGTTTAGAGCTGTTTTTTAATCCTGAACATTGGATATTCTTTTTTTCCTTCTTCATTCTCATTATGAATGAGACCAGTCTTATATCTAAGATGAACTGTCTTAGGCTGTTCAACAAACTGTTTGTCTTGTAATGGGATACTAATCTTGTTCAGGCTTCTTGATAAAGTCTGCAGTTCTGAAGAATGTGGTCAGCGTTCTCTGATCACACTCCACAGGTGCTAATTTGACCAGTTCCAATTTTTTGGTCCATCCTAAGGTTATGTTACTTTCTAGAATTTTCCTCACCTTTTTTGGAATTAGTGGAATTTTTTGACTTCTTGCTCCTGCATTTGGTCAGTTTGTCGGATGTTTAATTTCCCTCTATTAGTATATGTGCAGGGACCCATTGTGAAATAGTTTGAACATTGGTTAATTGGAGCTTTTGTTAAACAGGAACCCACTCTACCTTTATGACTTTTATTTCTTTTATTTTATTTGTGTTAAGTAATGTGCTTGACCTAAGTGATACAGATGGATTATTTTCATTCCTGTGATTATAATTTGTTTCATTGATGTCATAGTTTTATTAGCTTTTTTTACTGTTTGGACCCTTTTTTTTTTGTTACTGAATGCAGAATAATTGATTTTACTTATTCAAATATAAAGTATTTGTTAAAGAATTTTTTAAAAACTTTTTTTGCTTAAAGTTTTTTATGCAATAAAAGTGAAATTTTCATTAAGGTTTTGATTGTATTTTATGTTATTTTGGGGAAGAAGAAACTTCCATACAAAATAGAGACAAATGTAAGTAAAAATAAAGTTATTCTCTTCAAAGTCATAAAAGTAAAGTATTGAGTTTGATCACTTCAGTTGATGCCTATAATGACCTACAAGACAAATATAGTACATGTCAACAGTTACTGGATACAGAACAGCATTTGAACCGGGAGAGGATTAGTCAAATGAGGAGGGAAGCAACTGATAATCAAGCCCAACTTTTAGGAGAGAATATGAAGCTAAGTAGGTTTTAAACTCAACTTTCCAAATTTGTGCTGTAGAAATAAATTTATAGTAGACAAGTTGTAGAAATGACTTTTGTCAAATCTCTCCACTTTTTCGGTCAGCTGATGTTCTTTGCAGAAAATGAAGAGAGATGCCAGTCCATTCTTTTAAATTGTCTAGCTATCTTTTCTTTGGATGACCTCTTGTGCTCCCTCCACTGTACCTTGAAGGATGACTTTTGACAGTGAGTCATGTCTTACAATATGACCAAACCAGCACAGCTTTCATCTCTTCACAGTATTCAGTTCTTCCATTTTGCCAGCCAGAGTGTTGACTTGTAAAAGTTCTAACTTATTTGTCTTCTTTTCCTGGGATCGTAAACCCAGCAATTTTCTGTAGCACTTATTCTCAAAGGTTTGAATTTCTTATTTATGCTTTTCTCTTGTCCTCTACAGAGAGCCTAATCTCCTACGTCTCAGGATCAAAGCTGAAGGCTTTCAGAAGAGCTTTGAGGATGTCCCTGAAGCGTTGTCTATCTGACTTAAAACCTGGACATGCTACCCTGCCTCATAGTGGCGCCCGGGTGGAAACGATCGTAGGAGGAAACGATTAGGCTAAAGGGTATCAAAACAAGACTCCTGTGGGGGTGCCTAAGGGGGTGTGAGAGCATACTCATTGTACTGCGAGGAGTTGTAAAATAGCTCCCACAACCGCTTGTCACAATCCAGGCACTGTCCCTCAAGGGGCTGCTACATAAATGGCGTGTCCCGCACAGTTAGCCTGGTATAGAAAAGGAAAATGTCGGGGGTCTTAGCATATGTGGCCTCTGGCCGCAAGTCTGACCCACCCACCAGACAAAACAGTGTACTTGTTCACTTTTGCTGGCCTAGAGTTCCAAGAGCCGAAAGCTCAACTCTACCTGACAGTTTATGAAGAAGAAGAATCTGACTTAAAAACTTGACATAACAAGAATCAATACCACAAGACTTTAATAATACCCCAATCATCAATTCAAATAGAAATATTGTCCACTACATTTTTGTGCCAGTTGAGCCTTATCTACCAGGTTATTATTACAGTTCCTTATTATAGAGGATGCTTCCATGAAACATTATTTTGTCCATCTTTACATCTCTTTCTTTCTGTAAAGGAGCCTTTATGGATGCAGCAGTAGTCTATTCTACTCTTTGCAATTGAGACTGCATCAGGATTGTGCAGTTGCTTTGCTGGTCTAATCTTCAAAGTATCTTCATAGTCAAGATACTTGACACCAAATCCCTAATAATAAACATTCACTAAAGGATCTTATCATTTAGATATACATAACTTTGAATTTAATTTTTTTTTAGTCTCTAAGCTGGCCAGCGTAGAAGATTTTCTTGCACAAAAACACTTTCTAGAAAAAAGATTGGCTGAGGCAGAGTCTGAGCTCTCACATATAAGGAAAAAATATACAGAAGATATTGTCAACCTTGAAAAAGATTATGTTATCTATAAGCAAAGGTAATTAATAGAAATGTACATATTTATTGCTCATTTGATATGAAATTGTCTACTACCAAATGTTCCAAAGTATTAAGATTGAATTTGTTAAGTATGCATGGCTTAGATCTCGTTCTAAATTTGTGAACTGAAGGGATAAAGACATAAACATACAAGATTTTTTAAACGTATTTATGTAATAGTCAATTTTTACCAAGTAGAAATGGCTTCCAAAAGGAAAAGCACCAAGATGCCTGTGTATAGTCACTGAATAAACTCTTTATGTTGTGTCTGTTCTATTTATGTGTATGTTTCTGTTGAGGTTTGGACTACAATCTTCATTTCTGAAGACTGTATTTTCAAATACACTATTGGCTGATGTAACTTTCAATCAGTGATGCCCAAGAGTTAAACACTTCCATTACTCTTCATTATTTCTTTGTGTCACATACTAGTTTTGAGAACCACTGTGACATAAAGTGATCTAGTAGTCATGTAACTATCTCGTGCCTTTTCACGAGAAAATCATTAGTGGGTGACTGACCATGAGGGGAAAACCTCAGTTATCTTAGAGCTCTGTTTAGATTTTGTGACGTTGATATCAATTGTATACCTAAGAATATTTCACTGCATTTATGTGAGGCATAACATGTATTTATTGATGGCTGAGATTGCCAGTAGAGGGCGCGGTGGCTGAGCGGTAAAGCGCTTGGCTTCCGTACTGGAGGTCCCGGGTTCAAATCCTGGTGAAGGCTGGGATTTTTATTTCGGGATTTTCGGGCGCCCTTGAGTCCACCCAGCTCTGATGGGTACCTGACATTAGTTGGGGAAAAGTAAAGGCGGTTGGTCGTTGTGCTGGCCACATGACACCCTCGTTAACCGTGGGCCACAGAATCAGATGACCTTTACATCATCTGCCCTATAGACCACTAGGTCTGAAAGGGGAACTTTACTTTTTTACTGAGATTGCCAGTGAACTGTTATCTTATCTATTGTTTAATAAATAAATATTGTCTACTATACAAAGACTTATTCAATAGCTAACTGTTATTAACTATTGTGTCATAGTTGTAGACATAGGAGGTACAAAATAATGCAAGTACTCAAGCAGTATTAGCACATTTTTAATCGCACTAATAATACTCACTGTAACACAATTAGTCTATACAAAGAATATTTATACTTCTGAATGAAAATTAAAACCTGACATTTTGTTTTCTAATAATTTCTTTTGCAGGTTGAAGACAGAAACCATTAACAGGCTGAAAAATGTCGCTGTAGAGTTCAACAAAGCCACTCAGAAAAGTATGCCGGCTACCTTTGAAAGAACTTTAAAAGAAAACATGGAGATTAATTCCAAGCTGTTTAAAATCTCTGACAAAAATGTGTCTCTGATTGAGGAGAATGACAGCTTAAAAGAACAACTGACGAAAGCCACAACCTCGATGAATA
>JADKLZ010000166.1:3764055-3786636 GCA_021533235.1 Biomphalaria straminea | reverse complement strand
TCTGCACTGGGGTCTTAATGGGCCTTGGTTTGAACCCTTCCCAAACTCATGTGGGAGTTTTGAGCTTGTTGTAATAATCTTCAAATCTGAAGTCATATCCAAAGCATGTAGAACAAACAAACAGAATTATGGATTCTATTTTATTTTATTATGTACATATTTTGTATCCATCTGTAAATCTAGCCAGTTATAGTAGTCCCGGTTTAAAATTATTATGTCCTGGGTTTTCATGTCTGAATAAGGTAATCCATTCCATACTCTTAGCAATTTTTCGCTAGCAATTCAGGCCTGGTTCTTCATTTTAAACAATTGCTTCAATATACTTAAAACTTTTTGATCCCTATGTCCATGTTGGTCATAATGTTTTTTGTTTACATGTCGTATGCTGCATCTGCGCACACTATCAAATCAGCTATCTCTTCTTCTGTTCGTGCCATTTATATTATAATGTAGCTTAAGACTATGTAAGAAGTCAAAGGCTTATCCCTCAGCACAAAATTCAGACTAATGCGCTCCTTGGTCTTGGCAGCATTCCTATATGCTTGCTAATTTAGGTTTTTAGGGCTCGCAAAGACCTTTCTTCAGGGAACAGTACCAGGAAAAAGAAGAAGAGGTAGACAGAGAAAGTGATGGGAAGACAACATTAAAGAATGCATGGGCCTGCCATTCTATCTAAGGCAAACGACGAATCTTGCATGGTGCCCCAAGGGTCCAACAGACTAAGGGATAGGTAAAGGTATAAAAAAAATCTAGGACAGTAACTGCAGAATTAGGAAGATTCTAGCTATGGAATCAGGCTGCTTTAGAGTGATTCTAAGTATCACTAAGACCACATCACAAACTAAAAATCAAAAGAGGATTGCAATGGTGATTGGGTCAAACAACGACCTTCTGACTACTGTAAAAAAATGCAAGCGAAGACTTGATTCTCAGGGCTGGCTAAATCTTTCTTTAGGGAAAAGAAGGAGAGGCAGACCAAAGAAGTGATGAGAGAATAACATGAAGGAATGCACTGCAGACTTATCAATCAAGGAGACTCTGGCAATAGACAGGAATAGAAACAGACCATGTCCAACAGACTAAGGGACCAATGAGTTGAAGGGGTTCCATACTAACAAGGTTCAATTCTTAAAAGGGTTTGTCTCATTATATAAAACATGTTAGATATTGATTGCATTTCTAAAATACACTTGTTATAAAGAGAAAATGGTGATACAGGGACCTATCTATAATTTGACAAGACTGTTAAGAATTTCTCCAAAAGGCTCTTTCAAATCCATAGAATCAAAATTTAGAAATGTGTTTATTCTATCTTTTTTTAAGCACTTAAGGCTTTTAACCCAGTTCTTTGTCCTGACATACAGAAAACTAAATATATTCCATATAGCATACAGAAGAAAAAAGTTAATATATAAGGTTTTTATAATATTACTACTACAATTTTAAAATTTTGTCAGATGCTATTTCAGATGCATGCCATTAGGAAGCATTTCATAGGTTGTTGAGTGTTTATGTTCATTATCACTTCCAGCTATAACAACCTTGCACAACCAGTTAGAGTAACACCAATGGTAAAATCACTAAATTTAAAGACACTTCAAGGTAGAAAACCAAAAATTAAATTAGCAGTAATACATACAACACTAAACCATTACTTACAAATACAAAAACACAATCTAATAAAATACTCAGAAAGACACAAAGATAAAAGCACATTTCTCGTTCCATATGCTCGGACA
This sequence comes from Biomphalaria straminea, assembly GCA_021533235.1. NCBI lineage: Eukaryota > Metazoa > Mollusca > Gastropoda > Planorbidae > Biomphalaria > Biomphalaria straminea. The sequence continues at coordinate 3,784,897 of JADKLZ010000166.1, read as the reverse complement.
AATACATCCAAGTGCTCTTTCTTCCCTAGTGTGGAATGGATAGCCTAAATCAGCCTGGAAACCAATGGCATGCACAACTAGATTAACACATGGATATGAACTAGACATAAATTATCTTCTCAAGGAATGTCTGTAATTTAAAAGATAATCCAGTTTCCCATTTGTTAACTCATCTAAATTCTTCTCAAATTTCAGTTCTTCAATTAATCTATCTGATTTGTTGATTTCTTCTCTTAAAAAGATATGAGTCTTCTCAGCTTGTTATTGTAACCACAATCAATAGAGCAAACTAGCTAGCAGGGGTGTAGCTAGGAATTTTCCATGGTTTGGGGGCCGCGGGTTTGACCTCTTTGGGGGCCCTGCATATTGTGTAATACTTTATTTTAAAATGAAAAAAAAAACTCATTTGGGGGCCCCCTTCAACTGGGGGCCCGGGGAGATTTTCAAATTCTCCCCTCTCCTCCCCCCACCCTAGCTACACCACTGCTAGCTGGTGCTAACATGTCTCTTTTAATGCTCTCTCCATCTTTTTATTGAACTGTCAACTCTTTATGACCCCTACTAGAACTATTGACCTATATTTCAGGTCTTGCGAGATACTAAAACTGTATGTTCAGATCTGCAAAATACAGTGGTCAAACAGGAAGAAGCCATTGAGGATTACCATCAAGTCAAGGCAGAAAATGTGGTACTGGAGAGTAAAGTAGCCAAACTAAAGTATGTTAATTAGCTGGCTAGTAACGTAGCCTAACTTAAGTATGTTAATAAGCTGCATAGTAAAGTAGTCAAATTAATGATGTTAATTAGCTGCATAATAAAGTAGCCAAAGTTAAGTATATTAAGTTGCTGTGTAGTAAAGTTGCCAACTTAAAGTATGTTAATTAGCTGACCAGTAAAGAAGCCAAAGTAAAATATATTAGTTTCTTTGAAACTCAAATTATATGCAGTAAACATTTTATAACTGTTCATTCTGCCAACAAATTATATGCAGTAAACATATTATAACTGTCCATTCTGCCAACAAATTATAGAATCAACTTGCAAGTAATTGAAAATAAACAATGACCAATTTCTAAGGAGGTTTTATAATTAGGTCAGCTCTTTCTTGGACTTTGTTTGTATCTATAAAGTGATACAGTGATGTAAATTGATTTAGTTAACAACTTAACCAAGAACTCTTACAAAGTTTAGCAGACCTAAAGTGACAAAATCAACATTCTATCTTTAAACAAGTTGTGAAAGCAAGGTATCAGAAGATATATTAACATATATGAGAAAATATATTACGTTAAAAACTATTAAGTTGTTCACTATGAATGGTGTAAGGATATTAACATTCCTGTTCTTAAATAAATTATGCCTACTCAATCACTTCAGGTGCTATGAAATCTTAACCTCACTGTTCGAGTGCATCTAAACATTCATTCAGTTGGTAGTAACAAATGCCTTATCCTTTTACATGTAATTACCTATGTGATAAGGAAATAATTGGTTATTCATCTGATCCACGTTTGTACAAAATGTGGGCTGATCTTACATGTTTAATTGTGCAAATATATATATATAAGTGTGGTTCAAAGATCTGAAGGCAACTCATTATTGAGTTATGATGTAAAGGCCACTTGGAATTTCATGGTCCAACATGTTTATGTAACACACTAGTATTAAGATTTCATTTTGTTTTCTGAGAAAATACTGATCATACTGCTTCATTGCTATATGTAGCAGTACCAGCATTTTGATTTTGTCTAGCTCCTTAATGGCTTGAAGGGGATACAGTTGCTGATTTATTAATCATCTTACTTATAAGTGACGAGGGCGCGGTGGCTGAGCGGTAAAGCGCTTGACTTCCGTACTGGAGGTCCCGGGTTCGAATCCTGGTGAAGGCTGGGATTTTTATTTCGGGATTTTCGGGCGCCCTTGAGTCCACCCAGCTCTAATGGGTACCTGACATTAGTTGGGGAAAAGTAAAGGCGGTTGGTCGTTGTGCTGGCCACATAACACCCTCGTTAACCGTGGGCCACAGAATCAGATGACCTTTACATCATCTGCCCTATAGACCACAAGGTTTGAAAGGGGAACTTTATAAGTGACACCAATCTAAGCATTCACTATCCTGGCAGAGAAGCTCATGTTTACCCATTGTCTCCAAACTTTTTATTATTTCCTAGAGCTGTATCATGCAGAACAACTGTTTATGTTTTCCATTGACATGTTTGTATTGAAACTAAAATACTTAAATGATTCTATTCTTAGTTCAAAGCTTGAATCACTGTTGCAAGTTAATAAGCGGCTTAGGAAAGATTCTATGAGTAAAGGCGTTATCCGTGTTTTGGACCATGAAAAGAAACAGAAGCTTGAAAGAATGTTTTCCAATGCTGTATTTGCCATCAGAAAAGAAACAGCTGTAAGTTGTTTACTTTACATGAAGATACACATAAATGTACTGTCCTTAACCAGCAAGTGCTGACCTTGACCAGCAGGCCCCACTTACTTTCTATGTGCTGGATTTGTATGAAAGTCTTTCATCTGGAAAGTGTTATGATATAATCCAGTTATACTCATTAGCGTGTCTGAACAGTGGTCTGGTATTCACAAATAAGTTTCCAACACTTAAAGACACTGTTTGATAAAGTCGACTCTGGGCTTACACTTTAGGTCATTCCTTTGTTTTGTTTTAGATGTTTGGGATACATCAGATTTACTTGCTTAGATTTAGATCCTCACATGCCCTTTGGCGCTGGTGCTTTGTGCATTCTCCACTGATATCTGCAACCTCTTCTCAGCTGTAATCCACTGACCTGAGGTCCACCATGAAAGCGCTGCAGCAAGTCATGTGAGGGCTTGCATGCATATAATGCTTTTGGACTCACTAAGAAATTAACTCTTTCAGTGCAGCGTTACTCTCAGCGAGTAACTTCGCTAGCGCTGGTCAGTGCGGCGTTACTCTCAGTGAGTAACTTGGTTTATACTATTTGTTTCACTATCTTTTTTATGTTAAACTTTTTATTTCTCTCTTTTTTTTGTAACTAACCGAATGTGGGAGCGATTGTTCTTTATTTTGATACTAAATTCGATGCAATATCCAACACGTTTAAAAAAAATACTCAAAATTATGTTAATGGTTCCTCTTTTTATTTTTTTTCCGGGACCCGAAAAATGTAAATAATAAAATTTCTTAGTGCATTTTCTCATCTTTTATGAAATTTAAAGTGATTAAATGTGTTTAGTATTGTGATTTTTTAAATATTAATAGATTAAATGTTTAATTAAAATGTTAAATCTTTTAGTTTATCGATTTTAAATGAATTTTTAAAACATATTCTTTTTCCGTACTCAGTTTAAAATTAATGAAAAAATATTTTGTTTATATAATTTATTTAATTTACTATACATTTGTAGCTCATTCATTTTCCTTTAAAATAAAATATGTTAGATTATTTAATAAAATAAAAAAGTTATAGTTGTTTTAGCAACTCTACCCCCTTGAAAATTTGTGTTCGTTCCGGAAAACTCCATTTTTTTTCGATCAAAATAATTTGCACTGAAAGAGGTAAGGAATATTACATCCTAGCCATCCTACAGGTGGGGGGAGGGGCAGTGGGCAGGGCTCAAACCCGGGACTATCAGAACAACAGGTCATAGCAAACATCCCATGGCCATTTAGTGGACATGATGCTCATATTTTAATTGTTAATCTATTTGAGATGAGCTGATATCTGAACAAGACAACAAAACACAAAATAGTTTGCATTGCGATGTGATCCCATTTGACTAGATCAGAATAAATAACATTTCCTTGTTTAGAATAAATGTAGACATTGCTTCAGTTCAGTTCTTTATCTGTTGGACTATAGCTCTCTGAATTCCCTTTTGTCTCTTTGATTGACAGGCCCATTCATTCCTTGATGTCTTCCCATTGCTTCTTTTGTCTGCCTCTCCTTTTTTTCTCCTGGTACTGTTCCCTGATGTAAAGTCTCTGCAAGCTATGAAGATCTTGTGGAGTGGCCATACAATCTTATCTGATTTGATTTTATAGTCTAAAGATCACAGTTGTTATTTTGTTTTTGATTTCTCTATTTGTGGTGTAGTCTTCGACTGTAATACCTTGAACCATTCTATAATAGATGACAAATCAACCAAAAGGCCTTTTTTTTTTTTTTTCTAATTATGACAATGTGTTTTGTATTTTTTAAAATTTAAATTTGAATCAAATTCTAAAAAAAATGGCTTTTTTATTATCTTTAGAGATTAATTCCAGAGCAGCACTCTTTAACAAAAGAAATTAAATTGCATCCGAAAGTGTCATCAGGCACAAAGTCAAGCTTAGACAAATGTTTGGACATACGAGACACGGCTGTTACCGTCCCTTCATCCGGTGCCATTTCCGAGCCCACCATCAAGCTTCATCCCAATAGGTTGCCAAAGCAAGCATCACTAGACTCTTCTGTACCTGAAACAATTTTATCCTCTATTGACGAAACAGAGCCATCAATCAGCATACCCCAGCATGTTGTGAAGCGCCCAAGGTCAAAGTCGCGGGTTGTCTTTAACTTAGATAAAGATAAAACTGAGCCTGGAAAGATAAGCCACAAGCCTGAAGCACACACTGGGATGGCCGACAAGAACAAGCGCCCCAGCATTCTTCAGTCACCAAGTAATTCTTCCTATGTTTCCATTGAGGTGAAAAGGTCAAAGAGGGAAGAAAGAATACCTTCTGTAACAAGTACTAGAATGCCTTCTGTGTCAAGTACTTATTCTCAACCTCTTAGTTTCTCAAAGAGGAGGCTTAGCTCTCTGTACAAGTATCATCAAAAAGAGCTTGATCTCTTTGACCCTTCTACTGCAGAAAGCCCCCATCAGGTGGAGAAAGTCTTAGTGTGCAAGTGTGATTTGCCGGAGGACCTAGACAGAATAAAATCAAATCTTTTGGAAAGTCTGTCCATTCTGGTTCATGCTGCCACCAGCCTCGGGATTGAGTTGAGCTCATATTCCGATGAAACAGAGAAAGAGCCTCACACCCTGACATTTGTACCTGAGTTACGACACCAAAGGTATTGTTTGCCCTAAACCTAGTTACATTTCATGGTCTGTAGTTAAGGTCCTAAAGAACATGCATCTATTATGACATGCTAAGGACAGAGGAGGCTATAGTTGTATTTTATAGCATAAATTGGGGTGAGGGTGGTATGTTCTCCAGATTGTTGTCTAGGTAGTCCAGGGTTTAACCCTGTCCCCTTCCATCCCCTACATTGCTGCTGGACTTTGGGCTTTGGGAAGGAACTGCTAAAACTGCCAGGTGAAAGAGGGTTAACCTTTTATTTATTCACCACAGTAGTTAATATGTGCTTTTGCTACTAGTGGAGAATGATACGCCCCTGCTACAAGTGGAATGTGAATCCCCCATACTACTAGATCAATGTGATAAGCCTGAACTACTTGTGGAATATGATCAGTGTATGCTAGTGTAATTATATAAGCCCATGCTTCTAGAGGAATGTGATAAACCTATCTACTAGTGGAAAGTGGTAAGCCTTTACTGTTAGTGGGATGTGATAAGCCACATTACTATTGGAATGAGACAATCCCATTGCTAGTGGATTGATGTGATAAACTTTAGAAGTTATGGCAAGAGTTTTAACCCAACTTTTGTCTTCTTTTGAGGATTGTCTGTTTTCTGGGCTTCTTATTAGTCTGCATGAGTATTCTTCCTTCCTGTGTAACTGTATCGTAGGATAGAAACATTTATGGCCCAGATCAAAACAGGTTTATAAAATAAAATTAAAGCAGTCAATCATCACCCCTTTTTGACCTGAAGTCATTATTAAGAGGATCAGTCATTAAGAGAAGACTACCAATAACATAATCATCTTGATGGTTGTTTTTATGTACTAAAAGATAATTTTGAGAAGCTGCATTTGTTGATTACATTTTAGTCTTTCTAGTTGAAATCTCTTACTACGAAACTGGTTTATAGTGGGGAAAAGGGTACAATGGTAATGCACTTGATTTAGACGGAGAGTCTTAAGTTGGTATCCTGCTAAATGTCAGTGTTTTCTTTATTAAGAAAATTAGGATGTTCATGATATTTTGTTGGTAAAGAAAAGATCTATGGTTATTATTGTGATGTATATAGTTAGATTATAATAATGATTTTGGGTTATAACTATCTAAGGAAAAAAGATGCTGAAAAATAACAAGATTTATTTAACACATCTGCTATACACTACTGACTTTTGACATGCTAGTTCTGAATTCCAATCTTAATAATCTTTTTTTTTGAAGAAAGGTCTACAACTTTAAGGGCTACAACTTTCTAAGTCAGGGACCAAATGGTTTTCTTGTCTGTTTTCTAACAACACTCTCTATAGCCTTTACTCTAAAACTGTTGTATTTTCAGTCTCTTTACTCAAAACTTCTAAAGCATAAAAAAAAATTAGCTTTAGATTATTGATGACTCAATATATCTCAGTACTATTAGCCTGGCACCCTTGTTCACTGTCTGCTACAGAAACAGTTGAAATTAACTGGCTAAAGCACTTCCAAGCTTTGTTTTCAGGTTTTTCAGCCCTGATTCCTCAACTGCGTCCAAGAGACGAAGCTTAAGATTATCAGATGTGGATGCTCAAACTGCCGCCAGTTTATCCAGACTTCGAGATGCTTTGAGTAGTGGGTTAAAACATCACAGTTCATCACAAGTATGTCAAACCATATAGAGTTTTAAAAAGTTTGGAATGTTCCTTTAGTGTTGAAGATAGTCTACTTCCTAATTTTTTTCAAACCTTTTAGAGTTTTAAAAGTTTGGAATGTTCCGTTAGAACTGAAGATAGTCTACTTCCTAAGTATGTCAAACCATTTAGAGTTTTAAAAGTTTGGAATGTTCCTTTAGTGTTGAAGATAGTCTACTTCCTTGTCCAAACTTTCTGCAGGATGACAGGGGAGGGCAGGGTCTAAACTGAGGATTATTGAGACCTTGGAGCAACAGTCCTGTGCACATACCGGATGAGAAGGCAGCCATCTTGTCCCTGCCGCTCAGTCATATGGGATGCTCTTCAGGCTGTTGCTTCTGCAGAAGATTTGGGCTAGAAATTAATTATCTTCATTTCTGAAGGAACAGCTGAAACTTAAACAAGAGATTTAGACCCAACCAGTTTGAATGGCTGCCTTTTTCATAGGTTTTTTAATATGCAGTCTATGTTATATGTACTTTTCTTAATTTAGGAAAGTCATTTAGAATTTATGTCATTGGTTAATATGCATGACTGAATGCATGATGGGTAGGACGTAATCATCTTCTTTTTTGAAGTAACGTCTGTATTATATAAGATAAGAAGATAAGAAATTGTAACTTTTATTTTTATCTTATTTTTATATATGTGGGCTAATGACTATTATTAGATCTATAAAGTGAGATTTCATGTTATTCCTTGTGTGATTATTATTATTATTATTATTATTATATTATTATTATTATATTATTATTATAGCTTTTATATAGCACTACTTTCATGCTTATAGCATGCTCACAGCGCTTTGGTCCAATCTCATTTGTGGATCGAAGCATCCGAAGCATGTTAATCTTTTTTTTACAAACATTTCTAGGAGTTCCATGACATCTCCAGTGTGAAGCAGAGCTCAGTGTCTTGTCTGAAAGATGCTCAACTCTACACAAAAGAAGACATGATGGAGTACCTTCTCATTCTGCTGGACTCTGCCGCTCATCTTGGTGCGGGTGTTCAGCAGAAGCAGTTGGAAGTGTTGTGGCAGCACGCTACTGGAGAATCATCTGCTCCTGAAATTAAATATGTGAACAGGTCAGTTCCTGACATGGGGTAGAGTATTTTGTTGGATTAGCAATTAGCCAGTTTCTGGTTATACTGATATGCCCTTGTACCTTAGTGAATTGATTATTCCATGTCCCTCAGAGAACCTAGTGATCCATAGACTCAACTCTTCTTGTGCTGTTTGTTTTCCTTCAGAATGTACTGTTTGCATGCCATATTAGTACCAGGACCAAAGGTTTGGAAGTCATTTCTTAAGAGATCAACCAAATCATAGTCAAGTTACCCTTACCGACCTTGTGATCTATAGAGCAGATGTTGTAAAGGTTTTCTTTATCTGTGGCCAGCACAACTGGCTTTACTTTTCCCCAACTGGTGTCAGGTACCCTGGGTGGACTCAAAGGTGCCCAAAGATCCCAAAATTAAAAATCCCAGTCTTCACCAGGATTCATGCCTGGGACCCTCGGATAGAAGCAAAGTGCTTTACCTCTCAGCCATCACACCTCCTAAACCAGCGATTCTCAACCTTTTATGCTCGGCGACCCCTTTTTACAATCCTTCTATCTGCGGCGACCCCCCCCCATATGGCAATAGAGAAATAAACAATAATAATCCATATTTTCAATGGTCTTAGGCGACCCCTGGCAAATCGTCAATCGACCCTCAAGGGGGTCTCGACTTACAGGTTGAGAACCCCTGTCCTAAACAAATCGTTTGATGGTATCCATTTGATGCCACATTTCCAAACATGGTTGTGAAGTTTATCTTCCCATTATGAAGGTTTGTTGGTGGACAAGTTTGAAGTTTATATTATAAGCATGACTTACTGATGGACAATAAATTTGTTCAGTTAATTTTTTTTTTCTATTCCTCTAATTACTTAATTAAATTTAAAGGAAGAAAATCATCTTCTCTGACCAACAAAATGTTGAATCTATGACTATTAAGTTGACATTTGTTCTCAACTTTAGTGAAACGCAACATTGTGAATGGACTTGTTTTAAAAATATGTTGTGTTCTAAAAGACAAGTACAAAACCCTTGACATTTCTTTGCTTTTAGCTAAATGAAAGGAAAACAAAAATTATCCATGCCCTTTACTTGATTACTGGCACACAAAAATTGGACAACAGTCTTCTTCTTCTTCATCCTCATTGTTATGTTGGAGGGTTCAGATGACTAGACCAATATATGAGATGAACTGCGCAGTGGTTTCCAAATCAGGGAGCTTTCCGTATAGTTTTCTTTCTATTGGGGTGTTTTGGGGCCAGTGTCTTAAGCGGGCCTCTTGGTAAGGAGCGCAGTGTTGGAGGACTTGGTCGGCATTTTCTGGTGACACTCCACATGGGCAGATGTCACTGGTTCCAATTTTGAGCTTTCGGTACATGTGTTGTCTTATTCTGTTGGGTCCGGTCCTGAGTCAAAAGATTAGATGTTCATCTTGTTGGGATAAATTGTGTTGCAATTTGATATCTTTTTTTTTTAATTTTTGTTTAGGCCATCCAGTGCCCATTACAAACCAGGAGATCTAGGCTTGATTCCAAAACCAGTTCTAAAAAGAGACATTTCAAGGAAACAAAAGGTGGATGACACGTACATGCTCAGATGTAATAATAAAACTGTTCAGACTGCGACTGTTGCAGAGGTAAGCTTGGTAGTCAGCATCTTAAGTTTTAAATTATCCTTCTAAACAAGTAATTGAAAAAAGAATCCTTTTAAGAACAAAGATTATATAAGGAAAAGATTATAAAAGGAAAATTATCTGGTCTATTTCCTTTTCTGATGTAAAAAAACAAAATTAATTAATTAGTACTAAGTGATGAACTAATTGGTTCATTTTTGGATCAATTCCTGTAATGACGAGACAGAGTGAGTTGATGTAAGAAATCTGGATAATCATCCCCCTTGTTTGTACTAACATCTGGGGTTTGAGGGCTGAGTGCTTAAGCACTTGGCTTCTGAACTGAGGGTCTTGGGTTAGAATCTCTGAAAAATGGGAATTTGAATTTAGGGATTTTTAGGATGCTCATGATCTCTTATGATCTGACGGTACAGTAGCATGTGTAAAGTAAAAGTGGTTGTTTGTTGTGCTGACCACATGATACCCTCATTGCTTGCTGGCCATAGAAACAAATGACCTTTATCTGCCCTAAAAATGACAAGGGGTATTTAATTGTTTGTTCTTACTCTACTAAGAGTGCTAGCATTCCTAAAATAGAGAATATTTCAAATTTATGGATATTGTTATAGTATTAGATGAGTGTTTTCTAAATTGAAACAAGAAAGTGTGTACAAACTTGCTATGACTTATTGAGCTTAATATAGCTTAGAGAAAAATGGTGCATAGACTATATTTATTCATATAAGGTATGCGCAAAATCTAGACAGACTCTTAATAAAGCAAAATATAACCACATTGATATTGTGAATAACCAGTTACCAGATTAACTGATTCATCAAATACTACCATATTATTTTATTAAAATACTTCAATGTTATTTTGCCTGTTCATGAACTGATTTGTGAAATACTTCATATTATTTTGTTGGTTTAAAATCATTAATCATAGAGTTGTAAGATCATACGAAAATACAGCTACCAGAGAAATGTAACAATATCCTTTTTTATAATTTCTCATGAGAGTATTTTATATTGCCACACAAAATCAAAGATTTTAATTGATAATTGTTTTAAGAGACAAAATTTAATAGTTAAAACATTAGAACTACTACCACAGAAAAAGATTAATTAAATAAAGTTTCATTCATTGTTCCAGTACCAATTTTTGTTTTTCTTCTCTCAGACTTTGGCTACATCAAAGTTGCATGAGTTTAAAAGCGATGCCAAATACATGGGTGATCAAGGTGTTTGCATGATAGCTCAGAAGCCTGTTAAGTCTATTCGCTTTGACAAAGAGGACATATTGCACCTTGCAGAATCTGAATCCGAATCACTGAATGATCCCATGGAGAATCAGCTCTCCTGCTCAAAGATTAACACATCAGTGTCAACTTTTTCATCACAATAACACATCAGTGTCAACTCTATCATTAGAGTTTAAAACAAATGGAAAAAAATCATTTAAGTTAGATCAGTGTTTTGCAGACTTTTTCCTTAATAGATGACTTTGCATCTTCTGTTCTTTAACAGAACACTTTACTATTTTTTTTTAGAGATGTTAATGTAGGTGGTGGCCTATTAGTTAATTATTCCAATATTTTGCGGAACACCTATTCAGGCCTCGCAGAACACTAGGGTTCTGCAGAACACTGTTTGAGAAACACTGATTTAGAGTATGGCATTACACAGTTTAGTTGACATGAAAATATGGATGTAATTGAAATGCTTTTGATATACAAAGTATTAATTTAATACATTGAAGAAAGTTACTCATTGCAAAAAAATAGATAAGCTAGAGTAATTTTCTCGATTGTTCATAAAATCTTCTGAGCCATCCAGCTTTATACTATCTGTATGGGGTAAAAAATGCAATCTCTTTGATACATTTCTGTTGATATTTTGTTGTTTTTATTTTTGAGGTACTTATATCTTCTATTTTGTATAGTTTTATTACACTCTTTTAATGTGCATGGCTAAATTTGAATACATTTACAATGCAAAAAATTAAATAAGCATTTTTTGTTCTTTAATTGGTTATATACAATGTGTTTTGATTTATTTGATAATTAACAGATGATTTAGGTACATGATTTAGAACAAAAGGAAACGAACTAAAATAATTTTTTTTTTGCCTAATTGAAAATATCTTGATAAAGGATTGGTTTATAAAATTATCTACAAAACATTTTTAGGTATGAAAAAAAAAAAAGAAAATATAATGGTTCTTTTGGGAAATGTAATTCAGCTATATCATCAAAATTGTAACTCTTGAAACCCAATCCTTTAGAGGTGCAGTGCATGAGTGGTTAAGCGCTTGGCTTTTGATCCTGGGCTTGAATCCTGGTGAAGATTGGGATTTTAAATTTAAAGATATTAGATAAGATCATTTTTATTGATCCAATCTAATGGAAATTCAGTTTGATTACAATTGACAACTTCAGTGTAACTACTGTACAAAAACAATATTGATGAAAAATTTTAACATTCACACATGAAACAAATACACATTCTCAACTAGCTCTTTATGAATTTGACCTCTATGTACTTCTCGATGACGACAGCTGATTTTGTAACACTCTGACCGAAAGTGGGATAAAGGAGTTTTTAAATCTTTCTGTTTTAGTCCTAATGGAAAGGAGACGACCACTTTGTTAAGATCTTATGTAACAGTGGTTTAACGGGTGTAGGTTGTCTTTAAAAATTGTGAGTGTTTTGGAAAGCCACCTTTCTTGGAAAAGCTCTTCAAGAGATTTAAAGCACCACTGATTGCATCCAATTCTAATGTGTACCTGACAAAAGAATCACTGTAAACTTGGTTTTGAAGTCATGCGAATTTAAAATTGTTATAATTTTTTTAGATGTTGTTATGATATAAAATAACTAGTCATTCTCTGGCACTGAAAGTATTGAAGTTCTTAAAAGGAAACAAAAAAAATATTTATTGTAGTCTCCCTTAACTGTCCAGTGAGGCATTTTCTAACAATGTAACAGATCTGAAGCTATACCACTCTAACAGCTCATAGGAATATTCCTAGCAAATTCAGGATCTGGAAGATATCCGCACAATACTATGCAATATTTTTTAAAGACAGTTGGTGTATTTAGCCTTCTGTCTTATCATATAATAATAATAATAATAGTAATCTTTATTGTCCGTGAGGAAATTTGTCTTACGATTTGTGCATTACACCAAACTATACATCAAACCTAAAAAAAAAAAAACATTCATACCTGACTCATTCAAAATTGACATGTGAAAAAAAAGTTTATGTTTATATCAAATTATTTCTGTTCAATGATTTCACTGTCAGGGGAACAAAAGAGAGCTTGTGTCTGTTAGTCTTCGCTATCAGTGTCTTATATCTCTTTTGTGATGGTAAGATCACAAAATCCTGACCCAAAGGGTGATTTTTTATTTCTTATTAACAGGTGCTCAAGAAAGGCAATTCAGCAGTGTTTAATCTCAAATTAGAAATTCCTAAACTTAAACCTTGTGAAATATGACACTCCACTTTAATTTTGAATCTAACTTTTTAAAATAACTATAATAGCTGAAAGAACCATGGAACTATACTATGGAAAGAACAAAGTGCATTATATTTTTAAATACTGCTGTTGTGACACATAATTCTAACAAGAAACCAGTGTCCAAATCAAAGATGGATAATGCTCCAAAATTTCTTTTCAAATGCACTGATATCTTCAGCTTGAAGGTTCAGTGCTTAACTCCCCATCTCTTGTTATGTTTGACTCTAGGTATTTAAATGAGTTAAATGGAAAGTTCATTTAAATTACTGTGATTCTGTAGGCTATATAGGCCAGTGATGGTGCAAATGATCTTCTATTTGCAAAGTGTAATAAAATAAGTAAATGTACTAATAATCTTACGTTCCAATAAAAATCAATTCGATGGAAATAAAGTGTAGATTACGGGCATATATCTAGATCTAAGTCTAAATCAATGAAAGAAAATTATTAAAATTAAAACCCATTCAAAATGTTTTTCATCAAACCATGGATTCCATGATCAAACAAATGCATCATTATTCTAAATTTGTCCTTAAAATTCTAAATAAACCTTGATTACTTTTTAAATATCAAGTTGCTTAGCAACAGACATTCTAGATCTACTTGAGAAAACTGTTGAAATGGTCCACTACATTACTGAACTACTTTTGTTTTCCTTGCGATTGCTCTTAACGCTTTTTATTACTAGGGGCACTAGGGCACCGTAAATTTTGACTTGAGATCAAAAGTATGGTTGCCAACACACTATAATTTGACTTAACAACATTATACGCGACTGAAAAGTAATTAAACTATTAAAACTTAGTTAACCCTTAAAATGCGTGTGGTAGTTTAGCCTCTTAACACCAGAATTGTAATTCCATTTGGTATGCACTCATTGTGAAACAGCTCAGCACTTTAAGGGTTAATAGTTAGTTAGTAGAGTATTATACTATTATAGTAGACATTTATTTCCACGTTCTAGAATTTAGATCTATTCTAGATGTCGATCTATCTTGTCTTATACTATACTATTACTATACTAGTAGGCCCCTATAATATATCTTTCAAATATTTTTTTTTAATCTACTAGTCTAGATCCACGACCACGTCTACAACTCTAGTAAGAAGATCTAAATTCTAGAAAATACTTCGATCAAGATCTAATTAACTTACCCTTAATTTGCCTTAAACTTAAAGTATATCTAATTATCTAGACTATATTATCTACATTTCTAGATCAAGTCTATTATAGTCTATAGATTTAAATTTTAATATCTTAAAAATCTATCTATAGGCTAATAGGCCTATATAAGTATATAGTTTATAGATCTAGAATTCTAGATCTCTAGATGATCATGAATAATCATGATAGGATTTTACTTTTAGACTGACTAGAACTCTCTTGAATATAGACTGTCTATAATAGTATTATATTATATATAGTTCATATCAATTTATATAGAGAAGATGATATCCATATTATTAATTATTATTCATATATCTGCATGATAGTAGGGCCTATATACTATTATCATATTACATATCTAGTCTTGATGTTATAGATGTATTTGTTTTACTAGATTTATATATTTATGCTCTAGATCTAGTGTAGTTGATATCAATTTCTTCGACCATCCATTGCTGAGTCATGAGTAAGAAAGGAGGCAAAAGTGGGAAAGGAAAGGGACAGGGTAAAAAAGGGAAACAACCCAGTGCTAAACAACCCACCCTTGTGGACGAAGCAACAAAACAGTTTTTTGTTTGGCAAATAAACATTCTCGAGGAAAAGGTTATCAGGTAAAGAAAATAACTTTCAAATAGATCTAGATCTTTAGATTTTTATTTGTGCATTATACAATTTTGGATATTCCTTCAGAATTGAGGATTAATACAGGATTGGGGGGGGGTGTGGGTGGCAGAGTGCAATGTTCAATCCCTGGACTATCAACAGAACAGACTAGAGTGCATACCACACTACCAGACACCACTATCAGTTTATACATTTATAGTTCTAGTCTAGCTTAGCTATTACATTGCTTGCATTTGCTTATTCCATAATCTAGGACAAATATGTACAAGGGCTTATACATTCTTCCAAAGTGTCTCATTAGAGCATGGAATGGGTGGAGACCAAAGTTCAAGTTTTTAATTGACATGCATGTCAAGGTTAACACATGAATAGGCATCTAATGATCAAGATGATCTAGATCTAGTATCTAGAATATTCTGAAGCCTCTCATCATATTGATTATTTGGGCTAGGATGTAATAATCTTAAATCCTGAAAAAACACCCAATTCATTGCCTGGTCTTGTGGTAAGCGCTCCAAACTTTCGTTCAGTGGTCTCAAAGGTCTAGAGTTCTTCCTGTTGTCCCTTGTCATCCTGCTGGAGGTTTGGGTTAGAAGGCAATTATCTTCATATTTGAAGGAACATCCAAAACATGTAAAAAAAACCTAACATTATATCTTTTTTTTTTTCAGTTTGGATATAGATAAGAAGTAATCAATTTCATAAAGTCAAGAGATATATGTTGGTCTTTACAAAAGTCTTCAATTATGACTAGATCTAATAATGTAATCTAGATTTAAATCTTAAACCATGAAGTAAAGTTTTTTTAAAAATGAAAATTCTTTTATTATAACTAAAATAATGCATGTCCATAACAATGTGTTATGCTTATCAAGAGTTGCAATGACATGGAGGCTGATACAAGGAAAGCGCAAACAGAAACATTCTTGTATAACTTGGCCCCTTTACTTTTATCAAGAGTTGCAATGACATGAAGGCCAATACAAGGAAAGCGCAAACAGAAACGTTCTTGTATAACTTGGCCCCTTTACTTTTAGCAAGAGTTGCAATGACATGAAGGCCAATACAAGGAAAGCGCAAACAGAAACGTTCTTGTATAACTTGGCCCCTTTACTTTTATCAAGAGTTGCAATGACATGAAGGCCAATACAAGGAAAGTGCAAACAGAAACATTCTTGTATAACTTGGCCCCTTTACTTTTATCAAGAGTTGCAATAACATGGAGGCCAATACAAGGAAAGCGCAAACAGAAACTTCCTTGTATAACTTGGCCCCACACTTTTATCAATAGTTGCAATCACATGGATGGAGGCCAATACAAGGAAAGCGCAAACAGAAACATCCTTGTATAACTTGGCCTCACACTTTTATGGAGGATCTCAGAGGACTGGACACCAGGTGGGAAGAGGGTTCGGACATTGCCAGTGCCTAATGGCATGGGAGGATGTCAGTCTAAGTCTAAGTAAGTAACTAAATAGCCCAAACCATGCAAATTTGATCTTAAATGTTTATTATTTGTTGCTCCAGGTATCAAAAGCAAAATGATGAGCTTATTGTGGCCAGCAACAACTTTCAGGACAAACTTGATCAGTGTATTGCAGACAAAAATGACATCATCAATTTTTATAAAAATCAATTAGACGCCAAAGGTAAGTTACAACATTGAATTTTTTCCCAAAGGACAGACTACTATCTAGGCATTTATGTAATCACACATATGAGAAAGGAAACATATTTTTTTATATTCAAATTATACTTATTTAGGGACCTAAAGGTATAATGATGCATTATTTTGAAGTGGACAGTGGGTAGTTACCTGGCTGTGTAATCTGTGTTATCATGATGATCAGCTTTCTTTTGTTTCATGCATTTCTTTAAAAAAAAATTGTCAGATACTTTGTCTACAAAACAAGTATTCCCTGCATCTTCTTTCACTACTTTGCATCAGCCAGATTTTTGAGTTCAACTTTGCAGGTTATGCATATCTCAGCTTAAAAACTTAGATTATTAAATATGACTACTGGGTACATCCTTTTAATTTTATTAGAATTTACATGTAAAGCTACAAGGTTCAGGACTGCAATTATCAATACAAAACTAGAAGATTTAATCACTGACCTATAAGAAATGTTTGTCTTAGTTATCTAGTTAGGAACAACTTTTAGACTGATGTTATCATTGT
The DNA here is from genome assembly GCA_021533235.1 of Biomphalaria straminea. Taxonomy (NCBI): domain Eukaryota; kingdom Metazoa; phylum Mollusca; class Gastropoda; family Planorbidae; genus Biomphalaria; species Biomphalaria straminea. Next base: position 3,767,995 of record JADKLZ010000166.1, on the reverse strand, counting down.
TAGATTAACAAATACAGATGTTATGGTTAGGGTTAGGTAAGCTATATTTCTACATATATGTTTCCCACATTGAATGCCTACACTGACATTGATATGTTTTCCTCAGTAAATGCCTACAATGATATACATGACAAATTCCTGACACTGAAACAGATACTGGAGAATGAGCAAGAGCAGTGTCGGAAGCAAGTGGCACATATCAGACGAGAAGCTGATGAAAACCAGAGCTTGATTGTGGCCGAAAATATGTCCTTAAGTATTAACATTATTCTGAGCGTTTCTTTCCCAACACAGGGTTGTAACTAAATTTTGTCTATCAAAAAAAAAGAAATTATATTCATGATTCACTATTAACTGTGATAATAGTTCCCCTTTCAGACCTTGTGGTCTATAGGGCAGATGTTGTAAAGGTCATCTGATTCTGTGGTCTACGGTTAACGAGGGTGTCATGTGGCCAGCACAATGACCAACCGCCCTTACTTTTCCTCAACTAATGTCAGGTACCCATTAGAGCTGGGTGGACTCAGAGGTGCCCAAGGATCACAAAATAAAAAATCCCAGTCTTCACCAGGATTCAAACCTGGAACCTCTGGTTCAGAAGCCAAGCGCTTTACCGCCAGCCACACCGCCTCCACTGTGATAATGGTTGTATGGTATGCACCTTGGACTGTCATCATAATTGTCCTGAGTTTCCATCCCTGTTGTATTGGTATACTTTATCTTCATTTCAGCATGAAATTTAGAACCATGAAATTGAAACAAACAATCAATGTAGGTAGTCAATTGACATGTAAGTAAAGTTCCTCTTTCAGACCTTGTGGTCTTTAGGCAGATGATGTAAAGGTCATCTGTTTCTGTAGCCTACAATTTACGAGGGTGTCATGTGGCCAGGACAACGACCAACTGCCTTTACTTTTACTTAGCGGTTCAGAAATTAAGCACTTTACAGCTCAGCACGACGCCTTCTAAGCTGACATGATAGGAAGTTATTTGTAAGCTTAGTAATTGTTGACCCACTGAAAACAACAACATATAATCTGATGAAACTGTACTTAATAATTCAAGTACTGTCTGCTAATGTCGACCATATAATGGTTTTAGAAATCCTTCTCTTGTTCTATAATTAAAATATTAATCATAATTTGTGATCACAGTCATCAATGCTGTGTTTTACATATAGAGTTATGATTATGACGTGAGGACATGGCCTATACTGTGCCGATGTGCCTAAAATCAAATCTGATTATGATCCACGTGCATGGCATGGCTACCTGGTTGTGAGGTATGGGCTTCAAACTGCCATCCCAAAGGTCCTGAATTCAAACCTATAGTCATGGTCTACTATCCTGCTGGACCTTTAGGCTAGGACATAGTAATCTTCCTTTCTGAAGAACTGTCACAGTGCATAACTATGTTTCCGGAGGCTCAGCTTCTTTGGACACAGTGATTTTGAGCATTGATGTGGCCTATGACATAACTGTAAATGCAAATGTATTCTCCCACAAGTAGAAAGAGGTTCTGCACAGCTGAACTGAGAACAAAATGTTCTCATGTACCTTAGCTCTTACCCATCCCTCCAAAATCATTTGACTTCTAGCTTTGTCTAGATTTCAATTAAATTATCTTTCATTGCAAATGTCAGCTTATTAATGAATGGGAAATTGAAAACTTTATATGGGATTATTTGGAAGGGTAGGGGAAGAAAGTTTCAGTTAAACAAAGTTTAGTTAGTCTGTTATAGGAATCAAGGAAATACCATTGTATTAATTCAGTTGAAGTATGCTTTACTGACGATAGGATTTTCATACAAAGAAAGAATATTTATTTTTTAAATGTATATTTTTCCTAAACTGTAAATGTTATAATAAAAGACTTAAATAATGATCTCTTTATTATGAATATGATACAAGTTTTTAAAGTATTGATTCAAATGTGTAACATTGGCAACTGCCTAGATTCTATGGGTGATGGTTAACAAGGAAGTCATTTGACTACCTACTTCACAATTCTTGACATTTGAGTAAGGTAGACTAATGAGCATCCTCAAATTTCTTAATTTCAAAGTCTTATTCTTCAGTGCTCAGTTTAAAAGCCAATCTTTTACCACTTGTTCAATTGTTCCATTATGAAATAAAAATGCATTGAAATGTATCTTAGTCGATTCAAATATTTTTTTTTTAAAGACTCCAAGTTAGCAAGCCTTGAAGAATTTCGAATTCAGAAAGATCAGATGACTGCTAAACTGGAAAACTTAGAGGATGAGCTGGCCAACAAAAATGAGGAATATAATGAGATCATAGCCTCCATGGAACAAAAGCTTGTGTTTGATAGAGAGAGGTAAAGATTGGTTAGGATTGGAAGGGGAGAGCATCCAATTCACTTTTGGCCAATTTTCAGGTCTATTCATCACTAGATGAATTCATTTAACTCTTTCAGTGCGAGCTGTCTTCATTGAAAAAAAGCTGAGTTTTCAGGACAAACAAAAAATGTGCAAAGGGTAAAAGAAACTAAACTTTTTTATTTTATTATATTATCTAACATATCTGATTTTGTTATAAAGGAAAATAAATTGGCTACAAAAGTTTAAGAAATATAATAAATTATTCAAGAAAATATTTTTTAAGTTTAAAACTGAATATGGATAAAGGAAATTTATAGAAGTTAATTAAAAAGTCAATATACTGAGAGATTTCAACCTATAGTTATACATCTAATTCATAAATATTGAAAAAAATCACAAAACTAAATACATTCAATCACCATCTGTTTCATAAAAGATGAACAAATGCACTTAAGATAAAACAAAGAACAATCCCTCTCACATATTAAAATAAAAAAAAGAGACATTAGTGAAATAAATATTTTATTCCAAGTTACTCACTGAAAGTAACACAGCACTAGCAAGTGCTAGTGAAATTACTCCCCTGAGAGTAACAATGCATCGAAAAAGTCAAAATTTGTTAGCTAACATTATTAAATGTGATTTTAAATATAAAACAAAAATTTCCATGCATTTGAATCTTTGTTAATTAGATAACATGCTTGTTGACATCATTAGATGACATGCTTGTTGACATCATTAGATAACATGCTTGTTGACATCATTAGATAACATGCTTGTTGACATCATTAGATAACATGCTTGTTGACATCATTAGATAGCATGCTTGTTGTCATCATTAGATAACATGCTTGTTGTCATCATTAGATAACATGCTTGTTGACATCATTAGATGACATGCTTGTTGACATCATTTGATGACATGCTTGTTGACATCATTAGATGACATGCTTGTTGACATCATTAGATGACATGCTTGTTGACATCATTAGATGACATGCTTGTTGACATCAAATAATGTCAAGTAAAATAATACAAGGCATTTATTATAGTTTTCTATATCCTAATTGATTTCATCAATTCTTGTACCTTTGCTGTAAGATTTAAAATTCATGACCATATTAAAAGTTTATTGGATCATATTAATATTTAAATGTTTTTCAGATAAATAAAGTGAATGTTCTTATACTGATAACATATTTCTTTCAAGGCCTATATAATGTAATCAAAATGTTATCATTTGTTTCTGTTTTTTTTTTTTTTGCTATTGTGCTTGGGTCTCACTCAGTGTTATGGATGTGAAGTTCTTGGTGTAATCATCATTTCTTTAACATTCCTTATCTCTCTCCATTGCTTTGGTTCTTGCAGGAAAGTCTTCAGACTTGTGAGATAGTTGCTTTATCTGAATCTGCATTTCTTTTTACAATATTCAGGAGGCTGTTAGGAAGCCCAATCATCTATTTTTAGATTCTTGGGCGAGCTCATTTGTGAAGTGCTTCCTTTGTTTTATAAGTGAGATAATGTTAACTTTGCAAAATGTCATCTTTATGGCTTAAACATCTCTTCCTAATTCTGCTGTTAAATTAAACATCTCTTCCT
>JADKLZ010000166.1:3744215-3761932 GCA_021533235.1 Biomphalaria straminea | reverse complement strand
TAAAAACAATACATAATAAGACTAAAAAGCAAACAAAATATTCCTTCACAGTTTTAATTTAACAATATTTTTCAAGCTAACATTAGACAGTTGGATTGGATTTTATTCAATGATTTAACTGCCTAGGGAACAAAATAGTTCTTGTGTCAGTTTTTGTGCCCAGTATTTTGTATCTTCTTGTTGATGGTAAAATGTTTAAAATTGTGAACCAGAGTTTGTTATCATTATGTTTATAGCTTTTTAAGAATCTTTCTTGAATATGTGTCCATGTCTCTTCTGTTTACTAGTCATAACACTAAGGGATCTAATTTTCTTTTTGCTTTAGTCTCTACTGTATACTGGACATTTGTTTGGACTGGTCATAACACTAAAGGATCTAATTTTCTTCTTGCTTTAGTCTCTACTGTATACTGGACATTTGTTTGGACTGGTCATAACACTAAAGGATCTACTTTTCTTCTTGCTTTAGACTCTACTGTGTACTGGACATTTGTTTGGACTGGTCATAACACTAAGGAATCTAATTTTCTTCTTGCTTTAGTCTCTACTGTATACTGGACATTTGTTTGGACAAGAAAGCATACAACAGGCAACAAGCAAACAGGAAATGAAGAAGCCTATAATGGAGTCTGGTTCCAATATCAAGCCAAAAAGGTTTTTTAGTAAATTCTGACTTATATTTAAGATACCAACCATGTCTTGATTTAAAGTACTTTTTTTTTCTTTTTTTTTTATATCAGTATATACATTCATTTGATACCATATAGATTATACATTCATATTTTGTAGGAACTCTATTAATGACTAAATACATTGCTTGTAGCAGAAAATAAAGTTGTTCCAAATAAGCTTTTTGTGTTGGTCTATTATTTTGTCTGACTTGTTACAGCTCTTTGGTAATGTAGGAAGTAGCTTCCAGAAGTGCAACCTATATTAAAATATGTTTTGTCAAATAAATACAATAAAACATATACAAGGTCATTGGGGCTCGCAAAGACCTACTTTCAGGGAAAATGACAGGAAGACAACATACAAGAATGGACGGGCCTGCCACTGAAAGAAGTTCTATCCAAGGTAAAAGACAAAGAGGAATAGAGAAAGATGGCAGACAAATCTTGCATGGTGTTCCAACGGTCCAACAGATTAAGGGATAGGTGAGATTGAAGAATGATATAAAGGGCTCACAAAAACTTCTATTAGTAAATATTGAAAACAAAAATTGCATAAAATCATTAGAATTTTTGTTTATTTCTAGCATAATTTTATTTTTTATATGACTTTTCAAATTGAACTCTTCGACTGATACTGACACTTAGTTCATCGTTCAATAAATAATCTTGCATTATAAGTTATAATGGGCCATAAAATGGTTCATTAGTAACTGTATGTAAAACCTCAGCAGAATAATTTGAAAAGTGACACAGTGAAGCAAAATAATGTAGAGGCGGGCGGGATAGAAGGTTACATTATCAAATGATCCATGATCATTACACAAAAAAAAAAGAAATTTATTTGATTTTAATCCAATAAATAATGCTATGACCCTAGCTCATGTAAAATTGCAACACCTTTGAGTCAATAAATCAATTTGTTCTCATTCATTAAAGAAATTTAAATATCTGCATTAAAAAATGCATACATTTGTAATGTTCTTAAATTGTGTGGGCCATTTACGAATTGGCCTCCTTATTTTATTGAATTACTAGAAAATGATCGAACATAATTTGCCATCTTTTCCTCCTAATGCATCCAAATATTTTAAAATGCTTTTAAAAAAAGTTATCTTCGTTTCGCCTTTTTTTAAACAGAGAAATTTAAAAACATTTCTCTACAAGTAGTAACTTCTAAAGTTTTAAAAATTGTCAACTTACTATATCAATTAGAAAAAAAAGGTGAATTAGCTGAACACAGTAAAAAAAAAAATGGAAAAGAAGCATTTTAAACATTCCAAATTTATTCTTATATAAATATCTTACAAGTTTCTCAATAAGCTTTTTAAAATAAACATTAAATTTACAAGACTATCAGAATGAATAAAATGTTCAGATTTACTTAAACTTTGTGGCTTGGTGACAGAGATAAATTCACTCATTTTTGTTTGTTTTCGCAATGGTACTCTGAGCTGCACATTACTTGTGCTTAGAGAATAAGTATCTTGTATTGTAGCAAGTTTAAATATAATATATTTGACATGTTTAGGACAATGATGTGGCACACATAACTATAAGTGCATGGCAGAATGCAGAAATGCACTTTGCATCTTCACATCTAGTAACTTGACTGATAGTTAGTATTTAAGCCCGCTCTAGTAATCTGACTATTTAAAATCGACACTAGCAGCTGGCGAAAGGTAGCACTGGATAGATCCACATGGAGAGAGAGCATAAAAGAAGGGTCTCGGATTGCAGATGCCATACACAACAGAAGTAGAAAGAAGGCTGAAAATGCAGCTGCGCCTGGTGATTTTATATGCCCAACCTGCAACTGCAGCTGTGTATCAAGGATTGGCCTCTTTAGCCACATAAGAAGTTGCAAAGGGAAAAGATCGTCTCATGAGGCGTAAAATGCCACAGACAGAGTAATCTGACTTTATTAGACAATCATCCCTCATTTGCATCCATATTTATGTCTAGAAGATTAAATAAAGACTTAGCAATCTATTGGACAGATGATGTAAAGTCATCTGTTTCTGAGACCCAAGGTTAATGAGGATGTCATGTGGCCAGCACAAAGACCAACTGCTTTTACTTTTCTTCAACTAATGTAGGATATCCATTAGAACTGGGTTGACTCAAAAGGTGCCCTAAGGACCCCAAAAGTAGAAATCCCAGTCTTCACCAAGATTCAAACTATGGAACCCCCCAGGTTCGGTAGCCAAAAGTTTTGCAAGTCAGAATGGTGCCTCCAACAATTAAACATTTTTAAAAATCTTACAAGGCTAAGGAGAGAAAACATCATGTAACGTGTACTTAGATTGAAACAGAAACAACATACAAACATGCAAAAAAAAAACCAACAAACTAATAAGACAAAAGACTATCATCTTTCTGGAGTTATTTCTGAGTTGGCACATCTACTTTCACTGACATCTATATTTTTCTTTGAGTCCACAACACAAGTACTAGAATTATAATTCTCTGAATGTAAACAGTCGTTTGTGTTTGGAATTGCGTCTTTTGCTTGTAAGGTGTCTTCCGATTGTGAAATATTTTTACTACCATCTGTTTTAGCTGCAGCTGGGTCTGGTGCTGCAGCTGGGTCTGGTGCTGCTGTTGGGGAATTACTTTCTGTCTGATGAGTCACAGAAGCTGACCTTTTCTTGATATGATCTAAAAGACATTGTAATCCTTGGTTTATGGAGAGTTCAACAAGAGATGATTCTTCCTTTGAAAACTGGCCTAAAACATGTGGTACCACAAGGGCCTTGCTACTAGGTCTGCCTATTCCAATCCTTAACCGCATCATGTCCTAAAACACAAACAGTTGAATTTAAAAAAAAATGTATTATGTATTACTGTGCAATATGTTGGTCAGTAAAATGTACAAAGAAAAACAAAACTGCAATCAATAACATTAATACAATATTTACAGACAGAAATCTTTAATAATAATAATAATTTTTATTCTCCATAAGGAAATTTGTCTTACAATTTGTGCATTATACAAAACAAAACATTATAACCTAAAAAAAAAAATGAACAAAAGCAGTTAAATTTAGTACCTTAGATCCGATGGTTTCCATGCATGATAGTACACCATTATGTCCCCTGAAACAAATAGTATAATTTTTACATGGTTGAAATTAAAAGATAGCTAATTAGTTAACTGGAGAAGCACATTGCTTCTGAACCGGCAGTCTCAGGTTTGAATCCAAGGTTATCTGACATTTAGTTGGGGAAAAGTAAAGGTAGTTAGTTGTTGCGCTGGCCCCATGACACCCTCATTAACCGTAAGCCACAGAAACAGATGACCTTCACATCATCTGCCCTTTAGACCACAAGGTCTTAAAAGGGAACTTACTAAATAGCTAACTAGAAATAAACTGATGATTAAAATGAAATAAAAAAACAGTAAAAGCATCCAGCATTAGATAGTAATTACAAAGTCTGATCCCAGTTATTCTGACTATATTGAGGAGCAATCATGTGGTGACTAAAAACCTGACAATCCAATTGTATTATATAATTGAATTTTTTACAAATCAGCAAGATGGTCTTATTGAGAATATTCTCACGTAATATTAATTGGCAATTCTACATTGACTGCAGAACTGAAGAAATAAATGAAATAAATTTCTTCTTAAATAGCTGCTTGCTTTCAGCACTACATTGAAACTTATCACATTTCTAAGTACTATTGCACTAGATTAGACATGTTGTCATTGTATAAGCAGATGTTTATAAACAAGAAAAATTAGTCATGCATATGCAGGTAATAAATAAATTGTAAATTATGTTGCTAGCAGCAAAATTATTTAGCCCACATATATATATATATATATAGGTTGGAAAAATTTAGATTTGATTACTAAATAAAAATAATGTCAAGATATTCAAAGCATGCAAAAAATACATTATATACTAGTATGAGTGTAGGGCCTACCATAAACACATCTTGAACATCCATTCTTTAAATTACTTTTTACAATATATTTAGATATGTACAAGTTTTTGCTGTTTTTTTCAGAGTCCACTGATCTCCCTCACTTTGGTTTCGATTTCAAAAGTTTTTCAATCTGCTCTTTCTCGAGCTTTGCAGAGCGACGCAAAGCATTTGATTCTATTTAAAATTTGTGACTGTTAGTGTTCTCTGCCTTTTCTGCAAGCTTGTCTGCAGAGTCAGTGAGGTTGTAGCATATCTCTCAAATCTAGCTGTTTTGGCTTTCATAGCCTCAAGTTCTTCAAACTTATCGTCTCTTTTCCTTTTCAGGTTCTTTCTTTTCTCCTCCTCAGCCCTTTCTTCAAGATGAATTCTACATTTTGATTTGGCTGAAGCAGCAGCCATTCTCATGCTTGATGAAATTGAAACATTTCTAATCCCTCCAACTGCTTCAATGCTGTCACAAATCAGTCTCTTAGCTGTAAGAGTTCTCTCAATCATGTTGACACACATAGTCTCTTTATTTACACTAAACCTCTTTCCACCTGGGCTAGCCCATGAGACAGAATCAAAATTCCTCTCATTAGTGCCCAAAGTTTAGTGAATTCACTGTTCATATGTTGGCTAAAAAAGCATCCAGTATATCACATTGTATATTAAAGGACTGGAATACTACAGAATTTGTAGCGACAATGAAACTGTACCACTGAGAAAATTCTGACTTGATACTCTCCATCCGGAAGTTTAAAATATCCCTTGCACTGGTTTTACTTTTAATTTCCTTGACAGCAGATTTTGCTTTGAAACCTACCTCAACTTCTCCAGTAGGCAGAAGATTTTTTGTATCTGAGAAATCTGCACTAAGCAGTGCTGTGAGGGAAGTGCATTCCTTAAAAACAGCCGGTGTCACAAATCTTTGTAACAATGACTGAAGCATGTTGAAGAGGTCTTGGGCAATAAAGGGCAACAGTGGCGCATCACTTTGATATTTTTTTTTAAAAGTTTGCAAAACCTTTGCAATTGATAGGAAGCATTAAATTTTGGCAATTAGTAGTGCATCATCCATACAGCCTTTGAGGTGCTCAAAAGACTTGGTGTTGATTGCCTTCTTAGCAGTAATTAAAGACTGTATGAACTTTTTTTACATTGGGCCGTTGAGAGCTCTCTCTGCCACCTCAACATTCTCCAGCCCTCGATGCTGACAGTGTTCAACAGGAAAAATCACTGCTGCCAGTTAGTGATGGGAAGTCTTCCCTTCTTGCTGGGGTATCTTTGAAAAGCCAAGACAGCGATGAGAAAAAATGACCCAGTTTTCTGCCAGTTGATGCAAGGCCTGCAAGAAAAGCATTGTGCACTGTATGAAGCCCACAACTGCCAATGTCCACAAACTTTTATTCTGATGCTTTCTGGAGGTCCTCACTGAGTAATTTGAACAATGCCCAATTGACATTGGGGCCATCCATCGATATCTGTACAACACTTTTTCCGTCAAAGTGAAAGTTTTCACATAATTTTTGGTGCATATCTTGAGCAGTAGCATGACCCAGGAAAGCAGAGCCATAGTATCTTGTAACAACCTAAAGTTGGGAAATTCAAAAAAAATATTTAGCATATCAATAGATACAATTATATTCAGTCTTATCTCATTAACAATTCAATAATCATCATTAATATTCATTTTCAAATTATAATTAGATAGCACTCATGCATCTTTATGTTTAATTTAACCTATTTAGTCTAGGCTTATTTATAATTTAAACAAGTAAACTCACCTTATCTGTATCCCAGTATCTGACATGCATATCCATTTGTTTCTTGTTTAGTTCTTGATTTAGGGATTCATCAAACAATAGTACAAAACCATCATTCACAGTTTTGAGCTTGTCCTTTATAATATCCTGGAAATAAGGACCAAGCCCAAAAGACACAAGATAGGATATCTTGTCCTTTCTACATGACATTTTTTTAGCTATGTTGCTGTCAGGAAACATTCGAGCAAAATGATCTGCAATATCATGGCAACTGTTATATGAGTAATGAGAACACACCACAAAAGTGATATTAAAGTCAAATCTGTTCAGAAATCAATGTGGGCTTCACAGACCTTGGGTTTTAATGCAACAAAATAAACTGAGCATACTGTTGCAAGTATTAAACTAAGCAGTAACAACAATAGATATTATTACAACAACTATTGATCCCATCTACCTACCCAGCACTGCCTCCTTCTTTCAAATGAAATTTCCCAGGTACACGCTCCAGTTCATCATGGATCAGATAGATGTTATCAGACTTTACTGACAGTTGGTGAGCTGAAACAGTTTTAAAATAAATCAGTCTTTCTTAAAGTTGAAGCTTTTGAAATATAAATTACATACAAAAATAGTATTCAGTCATTTGAAATTTAATAAGTTAACACACACACAAAATTTAATTGTACAATTTACATCTTAATAATAATAATAGTAATAATAATAATAATAATAATCTTTATTGTAATAGTAATTTTTGAAAGTGAAAAATTTGTGATGCACATCTATATGCATCTGCATATTGACTCTTACAAATACTGATACAAGTGTGTGCAATTATTACACTGTACTAGTGATGCCCTGAGCCACGTGGACCAAATATAAAGGTGTGAGACTACTTGCTGGTATAATAGAAAAGTATTCTGCATAGATAATGATAAGTTCAACTTTACCAACACCAAGTCTGCTAGCATATATGCAACATTTGTTTTTTTGTTCCTGCAACAAGACACTTATCATCAGACTCAGACTGAGTGCTTGAATGTATCAAAAATGGTTTGGTTTTGTGTAATGAGTGCTTTTTAATTTTGGGATCTTTGGGTGCTTCTGAGTCCACCCAGCTCTAATAGCTGACATAAGATGGGGAAAAGAAAAGGTGACTGGGTCATTCTGCTGACAAAATAACACCCTTGTTAACCGTGGGCCACAGAAACAGATGACCTTTACATCAAATTCCTTACAGATCGCAAGGTCTGATAGGGGAACTTTGCTTTACTTTAACCCCTATGTCCAGAGGTGTCCCATTAACTAGGTGATCATTTAATAACATCCACCTATTGTGAGACATTATGGCTCCATGAACCCCACCTGGGTTCCCCCAATCGGTAGGCTGAAGGCTAAGCATATGAGAGACTCCTCCATATAAAGTAAGGTTACCGGAAATCTGCACACCCAAAAGACTCAAAAAAAAAAGAGGACATCTCACAAAAGGAAGACATAAAAAAAAATTAAATTACAAAATGTCTGTAAATCAAATCCTGTAAAACTACTGTAAGAAGTATCAAAATTCCTAGATAATATTACTTTTTATAGTGGTTCGCCAATGGCCCAAACATATATTGAGACAAATGTTTGCCAGATGTCTGGTATCCGTAAACCATTATGGTACCTGGGATAATCTAAGACAAGCACTTGTAACTAATTTTTATTTTTTTAACATTTAAAGATCAAGCATTTTTAATTATTGGCAGTGAATAATTATGAATTTGATGGTGTGATAGAACCTGGTTCTACTTTAAGGTAATTTATCATATTTTAAAAAATATGACTTAACATACCTAGAAAAGACCTTGCGATCTATTGGTCAGATGATGTTAAGGTCACCTGTTTCTTTGACAACAGTTAATGAGCAGGGTGTCATGTGGTCAGCACAACGACCAACTGTCTTTATTTTCCCCAATTATTGTCAGGTAGAGTTGGGTGGATTCAATCTTCACCGAGATATGAACCCAGGACCCCAGATTCGGAAGCCAAGCGCTTAACTACTCAGCCACCATGCCACTATAAGCAAACCAAGTACAATAACCAAAGAATGGGACAATAAAAATTACCTATTTTAGCAACACTTCGTCCATTGATATTCATTAAAGCTTTAGGTTTAAACAGAGTGAGGTAGACGTCATCCAGCTTGATAGAACCAATAAACCCATGATGGTGTTCCCACTTAACATCCAGCTTCTTGGCCAGAATGTCCACAGCTCTCATACCAACACTGTGTCTTGTTTTATCAAAGCCATAGTTACCAAGGCCTACAATCTAAAGACAATATACAACTTTTAAAAACATTTGAGTAGAGTTTAAATTTTTAAATTTAATTTCAATTTTACTCAATTCTACTATAAAATGTTATATCTATAAGCTTATCAAGTCGAAATCCTTTGAAAAGAAATGTTTAATCTCAGACATAAAATCTGATATACCTCATAAAAGGAACTCACTAATAAGGGAAATAACTTTGTTAATTTGTAGGAAAACCATATTATTCAGTTATTTCCCTTGCAGTGTAATTGGACTTGATGCCACTTCACTTTAAACAGATTTCATTTTACTTGTGTTATGAATGAAACGTATTACTATCAAGTTTTTCTTATTGTCTGCAACATCTTAGAGGGGAAACAAATCGTCTGGGCTTCTTAACTTTACCTTATCCATCCCTTAGTCTGTTGGGACTGTTGGGGCCACCAAGCAAGAATTTTTAACCATCTTTCTTCATTTCTCTGTTTCTTGCCTTAGTTAGAACCTCATTTAATGGCAGGCCAGTCCATTCTTTTATGTTGCTGTCCCTTCGCTCTCTCCGTCTGCCTCTTCTTCTTATTCCTGGTACTGTTCCCTAAAGGCAGATCTTTGCGAGACCCGAAGACCTTGTAATATTATATGGCCATATATTTTTAGCTTATGATTTTTTTTAGGATAGCAGGTCATAATGGGTCCAATTGTTGCAGTAACCCTGTCCCTAATCTCTTTCTTTGTGATACAGTCTTTAAATGGTCTGGCTAAGCATGTCATTATGTTTGATTTAAAATATAACTAACACAACTAACATAGCCTGGTTCGTTTCTTTTTTTTTTGTTTAAATCCTTTAAACTTAAATTGTTTAACAAAACTGGAAGAAGCATTTTGACAAGCTGGACTTGAAATAAATGATAGGCCTAGTATGTTATAATGACAAGAGAAACAATCCTTCAGAACATAAGTGCTTTTCATTTATCATATTTTCATTCATAACACCTAGATATATTGAGTTTTTAGTTTGTGTGACAGGTTCACCTAAAATAAGTAGATTAGATTTTGTATACATTTTTCTTTTTTGCTTCTCTTAATTATAGTTAATAACTCACATTTTCCTGTGTGGAAAGACAAGCTCTGATTTGACTCTCATTTCTTTAATTCTTCTAATCCTAGCCCTAGCTTTTTGTAAAATTTCAGTGTCTGTCTTTGTGCTTGTGTCATTTTTATTGTAACAAATTGTTCTTTAATTAAATCATAAATGTTATTCACTGTCAATGATTGGTATTGCAAACAATCTTAATGTGACTTTTGATAGTTTGTTAAATTCTCTCCCTATAAGGAAACCCTGAACAGATCTATAGATTCTAGAAACTGTTACTCTTACTCTAGACCTAGAGTCTAATCTAGATCTTTAACAAGTATAAAATTAATTAAAACTCAAATGAGTCAAATCCGTAACTTTAAACTTTTAAACTTACCAAAAAGTGATTTAGACTAGTTTTAGACTTTGTGGATTGCATTTCAAAAGTAAGACTCTGACTAGTTTGAGAATAAAATACACTGGAAATTCGAGTTATGAACAGATTTAGGATATTCTTTGTCCATGTGAAATAATTACTGCTGATGACAGACTTAGATAAAACAGATTGCTTCACCTGACCCATGATTTGCATCACATTCGAAGAAAAAATTGCTGTATTGCTAATGAAGAAATATAAACAAAGAGCAGGTTACTGTGATCTAAAATCTAGATCTATTTCATTTTCGTGACGTATTTCCTGTGAAATTGTATACAAACAATGCAAGTTAAAAATAAGTAGGAGGAGGGCCTACAACATTACAACAATACTCAAAATACTCTCCATATTTTGAATAATAATGTTATGAATAGATCTAGATCTACCTAGATTTAGATCTACTTAAATATCTAATCTAGATCTAGAGTCTAGAATCTATATATATGTAATTTTTTAAAATTATTATATTTTATATTTTAAAAATTAGTTAAAATTAAATAAAATTTATTAATTAACTAGTAGTAGATCTAGTAGATAGAATAGATGTCTACCTAATTTAATAATAATTAGAGATCCAAATAATATAATAAATAATAATATAATCATAATTAGAATTTAATTAATATGAATAGTAATAGTAATGAACATCATGTAAAAATATTGTACAATTAATAATAATAATAAAAACAAATTTCAAGTGATAATAATTAAAGTTATCATATGGATCTAGATCTAAGACAAATTAAGTTTAAAGGGAAACTCCAATGGTTTTGACAATTTCTGATATAATATGTGTTTTGATTCACAGATAATGAATATATTATTCTTTTTTTTTATTTGAAATAATAACTTAGTAATTGATGTTTTTCTGACGTTATTTTTCTGCGCATCCAAAACAGTCAGACTTTCACCGGGTTTCCATGTGACGTCACACTAACCTATTAATTTAATCTATTGACTCATTTTATAGCCTGAGACCATAGATACAAATTCTCATAAAAAAAATAAATCGCCGTCTATACGGTTTGATCTAGGATATCTTGTAAGCAAAGAACAAAATGCGTATTAAAAGGAGATATTACATGCTTGACTAACCACGGCAGTGTATATTTTCTCGCCTGACCACTTAACACACAACAAACATTATCGCTTGGTTGTCTTGTCATGACCGACTGCACGTAGTCTAGACTAGCCTTACACTGACCAGTTTGTTCGAATCAGTCAGACACACGATATATTTACGTAGAACTTGGGATAGGGAGAGGTTTAGATGAAATGTTGTTTTTTTCTCAAGTTGGTTATCCTAATGCTTTTACATCTCTCTCTATATATATAAAACTATTGCATAGCTCTGGACTATACCGTCACTAAGCCAAAGAGCCTGACAGCTACTGTAAGAAATAAGTGATACGATTGGTTAAATCTAGTTTCCCTTTCAGTATTGTTGATGGAAGTGACGTATGTCTAAGATAAAAACAGAATTTCAAAGAACCCCGTTTTTTAGGAGGCGTGGCAAATTTACTGTCCAATTTATTAAATATAAAATGTTCCAAGCATTTAAATAAAAAATGATATAATGTTTACTATTACAACTTTTTACGCAGAATTTAAATATGTCAATAACTAAAATTTGAAAAACTATGAGAGTTTCCCTTTAATCAATATAATAATAATAATATAATTATTATATATCAATCATTCAATCAATATACTTTTGTCTTATTCTTCTCAGATCTAGATTGTAGCACTCAACGACTGGAGTCTAGAATTAGAATCTAGATCTAGATGAAGTAGATGTGAAATGGCTAGTCACACTGGTTGTTCAGAACTAATGCAACGGCGAAACTATGAGCATAATCAAAAAATATTAGAGCAGCTCACACCAGGTGACAGAGTACAGTTCAAAAGAGGAGTTTACTCTCATTGGGGTGTTTATATAGGTTAGAGTTTTTAAAGTTATATTAATGATAAGATCATAAGTATAAGTGATGATAAGTGCCATGTTTTGTTGAATCAATTATTTTCTAGAATCATACATCTTGTCACATCTCTAGACTATTAGTAACATTTCCTTTTGATATGATAACTTATAATGATAAGAACATAAGTGATGATAAGTGCCCTGTATTGTTGAATGATATTGAATCAGTTATTTTCTAGAATCATTTGTCTCATGTCTGGTCTTGTCTCTAGACTATTAGTATAACATTCTTTTGCTATTTTCTGTTGGTTGGGTGTTCATATTCTGCTTCTATAACCAACGCAATCATCCAGCCATCTGAGTCAGCCTAATTGATTTCAGATACCCAAATAGAGCTGGTTGGTATTGTGAAGTAAAGTTCCCCTTTCAGATCTTGACATCTATATAGCAGATGATGTAAAGCTCAAATGGCTGGTGTGGAGACTTTTAAGTCTTGAAGCCTTTGAGAAGCCACTTCTGACAAACGGCTGAGCAATTCTTTCTTATGATAAAATTTACATCTTATCTTCTTAATCTTATAAAATACAGGAACAAAGGATTATTTGTACCATTTTATTTCTTGCCTTAATGAATAGAAGTCGCTCTTGTCACATAATCATGATCGAGCAAGTGTTGGTTGTCTTCTAACATTTTTCATTTCTGAGACATCTTGTTGAAAAAGTCCATTCAGATATGGTAGGGTTGTGTGTGTTGTTTTTGATGCTCTTTGTATAATTAGACTTTTCAAGTGGATCATCGTTCAGAACAGTTCTAGAATAAATTTATTTTGCTTAGTCCAATGTTTCTTTCTGCAGAGCTATCTTTATTGTAAAAAAAATCAACCCATAAGAAATAATAACATTAAAAGGAAACCCCACAACAACAAATACTACATTCTATCAATATATATTCTCCACAGGTGATAGGAGAATAGTTCATTTGGCAGGAGAAGACAATGATGGCATCAATGGCAATATCCAAGCCAAGCATGTGTTCACTATTTCAGGCAAAAGGTTTAACAAGGCTCGAGTTGTAGTCGATGATTTCTGGGATGTTGTTGGAGAGGACAAGGCGTTTATAAACAACGACAGGGACAGAAAGTGGAGGTACCGGTACTTCTTGAGTCTGTTTGTTTTTAACTTGAATACTTTTGGCCAATGCTGTCTCCTTCTTTATTGGACTTAATTTGACTTGCTTATTGGCCCATCTACAATTATCCTGTGTTTGTATGTGTGGAACATAGGGCCATTTGCGTAGCTAGGGTGGGGGCCTCCTAATGAGTGTTTTTTTTTACATTAAATATTGAATATTACACAAAATGAGAGGGCCCCAACTAGAGGTCAAGCCCCCTGGGACCCCGATGATGGAAAATTCCTAGTTACACTCCTGCATGCCCTAAAAAAACAGCAGTAAAAACAGACCCCTCTCCACTGTCTCTTGCTTGTTTTTTAATGGCTTCCAATTTCTTTCCTGTCCTTTTGGCTTCATCTAGTACACTGTGTTTATTTTAATTTTCTATTAGATTTTTACCATGACTAATTATTTGCATTCATTTGTTTCTTTGAACAGTGCCTTACATCCAGACATCATTGTCAAAAATGCCCTCGAGAAAATTGGCCAGGAAGGTTACAATCTGATTTGTTCCAACTGTGAACATTTTGTGAATTTTTGTCGTTATGGATTGAGTAAAAGTGATCAGGTATTAATCTTTTTCTGTGTTTTTATTTATTAACGTTTTGCATTTTTTTTTCCCTTGCTACTTTTTTTTTTTGTATTGCTTTAAAGAAAAATAGGACCTCAAAGCAAATATAATTTTTTCTTGATATTATAATTACATTTTCATCTTTAAGTTTATTTTGTTGCTTTTGCACTGCCTATTTTATTTTTGGACTGTGCACAGTCACTGTTGACCATTGATTGAAAGAAAACACAATGAAAATATGAAACTTTATAGTATAAGAATAAAGAAGAAAACAAAACATCTTTTGTTGAACAGAAATTTTGAACAAAACTATTAATTCTACTTCTGACTGGATAGATTTCTTTTAGGATTTGATTTTCAAATCATTAACCATCCTGGATGATTTAATGTAGATGATAAGAAAAAACTTTATTAAGCTGGAAGCAATTTTTAGGTTGTCCCAAATGCTATATAATGGAAAGCCTTTATTTGCTGAACAACACAATGGGTATAAATAAACTATAAGCATACAATAACAACAGCATGGGTTATCTTGAACTAAGACCAAAACCTAGAATCAAAATTGTTGTGACAATATATGATTGTTTGAAAACAAGAGAGAGCTAGAGGTTCAGATTTGGGGTTACAAACTGGCATTTGGTCCAGTGAAGAATAAAACCTTTTACTAAAGATGTAAAGAATATTCTTCATGTTCACTACTCAAGTTGTTGTGGACTTCACTGATGTTGAAGCACAACAGCATGTTGATCAAATGCTAATAAAGCTGAAAAAAGTCCCAGCCTAGTTATGGTAAATTATTTTTCAAAGTCATCCTAGTGAATTTGGGAAAAAAAAGTTATGTTCATCATAGAAAATGCAGAAAAAGCATAGATCTAATAGCAAATGATCTGTCAGCAGTTGTTTTTTTTAAATAATTTTTCTTGAATGCCAGATATGAAGATGGGGATACACATAGCTCAAAGCTATTTACACATTTAATTTTGTTTTGTTAACAGGTAGACAACTTTTTGACTGGTGCTGCAGCTTCCATAGCAACAGGAGTGGCCTTGGCCGTGGTGTATGCCCTTACCAGAAGTTTCAAAGATAAAAACAGAGATAAGAATGTTCAAACATTATAAACTTCTTTAGGAATCAAAAGATGTTAATTTAAAAAAGAGAAATTAATTTCTAAAACCTGAAAATGGAATGCTTAGGTAACTTCCCCCAGTAGCTGATACATATTTTCAAGTTTTGAAAAATAAGTAATAAGTAAGTAATAAGCAATGAATATTTGACAACTGATATACTAGAATGATATTTTATACAATAATTTAAAAATTACAACTTAATTTTAGTTGCAACTATCTGTATATTTTAAGCTTCTTCAAAAACTTATTTTTGTATTGGATGTTATTGGGGTTCTTATTTGAATTATTATTTTTATTTCTCTCTGCAATTTTGTATTGGTGGTGATGGAGATTATGGGATTTCTTGGTTATCAATATTTTTATTATTTTGGTGAACTATTTAAAAGAAAGAGGAAGTAATCTCGCACTTTTGCTCTCGCCAACTCTGATTCACTGTAAACCTTTCATATCAGCGGACACAACTAAAATTAAATTTTTTCTAATTTATTTATAATGAAAATTCATTTGATAAAATTGTCAGTGCAATATTCTTGTTAATTATTTTATATTTATTTAAAATCTTTTGTAAATTTTTTAAAAATCTTGGGTGCTTCTTTACAATCATACAAGTGATATAAACTATATAGCCTACACGGTAAAGAGTATGAAAAAGAACAACATTGTTTGTATTGAGAACAAAATTTAGATAAGTAGCTACACTTAATTAAATAATTGTCACATTTTTTAATTTTAATTTCAATTTCTTCTTGCAGTTGTTTTTTAAAATACTTATATGATTCCATACAATAATCTCAAAACAACTTTTTTTTAAAACTCATTATTAGTGGCTATTGAAACCTGATGACACTGCAGCTAAATGTACTAAGGAATATTTATATATTTTTTAAAATGTAAAAGACCAATGTAAAAAGCTTTAATTGCATTTCAAGTACATGTTTCAAATTATTTTTGAGAATTTTTTCTTTTTCGTTTAGCCAATAACAACTGAATTACTTGGAGCTATGTACTAGTTTATTAATTAGACCTTTCTACATAAAAAAATAATGAGATTATTGATTATATTTATTAAGCAAAAATAATTGTTTTTATTTTTCAATTAAGACAATGTCTAGAATAAAAAAAATATTTTCAAGACTTCCCGGTGATGACATGTTTGCAGACAATTTAGACTGTTTTCCACAGAACTTTCCTCGTGCTTATTAAAGCCTCAAATTACAGAATTATTTTAAAACTATCAAATCTTCTAAAACATTTTTTTTTCAATAGTTCATGGTTATACTGAAAATACTTTGAACCACTACATGCTAGTGGTTAATAATAGTACCCCTTTCAGACCTTGTGATCTACAGAGCAGATAGTGTAAAGGTCATCTATTACTATGGTCAACAGTTAATGGGGGTATCATGTGGCCAGCACAACTGCCTTTTTCTTTCCCCAACTAATGTCAGGGACCAGCACCCCATTGGGTGGATTCAGGTGTGTCCTAAAACTTCCAAAACTCAAAATCACTGTCTTTATCAAGATTAAAACCCAAAAACTCTCAATTCAAAAAGCAATCACTTTACCATACAGTCACCATGCCTTAATTTATCCACTACATTAGCTCTTTTTATACCCTAACCTAAGAGATTATTGTGTTTTAAAATTTCTAAAAAATAAAATGAAAAAAATATACACATCCAATTTTTATAAAAATTCCTGAAGCTCTGTTTTTAGTTCTGAATGAAAGTATAAAGTATAAAAAATGCTTCTAGCATCCCAATGCAAATTATACATTCTAAAGCATTAGATGTATACCATAAACAAAATATGCAGTGGTTTTATGTTAGTAATGATGTATTTATTTCATATAAAGACTTGACCCAAACTTTCAGCTCAGTCCATCATTTTTTCCCTCAGGGCTGTGGAGGCCATCATAACTAAACAATTTACTTGTGATATGTGAATTAACCAATTTTTTTTTCTAGCTTCATTGTATTCAACTATTTCAAAGCTTTATTACTATATACAATCTACATATCAAACTTTTGTTTCCTTTATTTAGTGTTGTATTTTTGTATGAAAATCAAAATGTCTTAGATATCATGTCACAAAAAGGTCAAATAATTTTTTTTTCATTTGTATACTTTATGCATAAGCAAACAAAACATTTTAGGTAAATTTTTTTCTAATAAAAAATTATTGTTTACTAAAGCATAATTAGATCTAAAAAATACAAATAAAAAAAAATGTGTAATATACTTTGAAAAAAAAAAAAAGATTTAACAAAAAGTTCAGAATTTCATTTTGGGTACAAGTTTTTCTTCAACTTAAACAAAAAAAAAAGCCATACCTTGGAATTGTATTATTACTGTTGTATTACTATATTGTCAGTCTTGTCATTGAGTATTTAGGTTTAAAAAATACACTGCAATTAGAACAACATATTAGATTGTATTATTTAGGGATTTCGGAATTAATAACTTTTATACATTCAGTGAAGGAAATAAAAAAACAATAACCAAGTATTTGTTAACATTAACGAAGATGTAACTACTTTTAAAAAATACTCTAAACAGCATTAATTAAGAAGTTCTTGTGATTCTTTTCAATCCATTTGGCCTAAAGATTTGTTAAAAGGAATTCAGAATATCTTTGTCTTTGTTGTCGATTCAATATCAACATATCAATACATATGAAATAATGTTAATCTATGCCTTATACTATTTATAAATTTTGATTTTATAAATTTTCAAAAAGATTTTATATCTCCACACAGTAACAAAATTATTG
>JADKLZ010000166.1:3680114-3707117 GCA_021533235.1 Biomphalaria straminea | reverse complement strand
TGAACTGGCTGTGTTGATGTGTTTGTGTTATTAAACCGCCACTGTTAATCATGAAGCTCTTGTTAAGTTCTTGTATTAGATGTGCTGTATTTATGTTAAGCAGTGTTTGCAGAAGGCCTGATTAGAGAAGTTCGTTACAATATTAAGGGCAACAATCATCTTTACAAGCATCTATAATTCATTTTACATATTTATACACAAGCTTTGCAATTTACTTTCAATTGTAATATGAAATAAGATGTCACTGTTACCATTGCTGAGCTATCAAATACAAACAAGTCAACAGTTGAAAAAATGTTACTGTTTTTTTATTTTTTTTTTTACATTAATATGTAACGTGTATATACTCAACATTGGAATCAAATAGAAAATACATTATTATGACATGTATTATTTGTATGATAGCATGTGATACTAGATGTGGCTGTATTGTGTTTCAAGTGAACAGGAGTTCTTGTCTTAGCTTATATAATAGAGACGTTACTGAAAAAAAAAAGAAGAGGATTACGTCCTACACGTCATCTACCCCTCCACCCCCACCCCCACGAAATAAATCCCTATTACCATTTACGAAGAGCACTTGTGCAAACAATTAGGGTGTATCGAGAAGATTATAAAGCTGGTCCAAAAGCAATAACATTGCATCCTCAGTTCCCCTAGCTGCTTTATATTCGAATTGGTGAGGGTCTAGGCTGTTGTTGACTTTAGCAATAAATGTTGAGGCACATATTTTTCAAAACATTAAAAAAATGTATTTGTTTTATATTTTGACATTGTCCGCTTTTATTTATTTTTTCTTAAAGCAATATAATGAACTCTCTTCCCTTTTTAGCGACACCCGAAATGGGAATAGTCGTCATTAGCAATTTGCGGTCTTTGTCTGTCCGTTCGTCCTGTTTAGGTCACAGAACCTAGAAGTAATTATTAAATTTGACATCGTGATATTTTAGACCTTTCATAGTTTGTAAGCAAAAGCTACTTATTGAAAGTGAATCATAACATTTTTGAAAGTAAATATGAAAGCAGTTTTTTTTCATAAAAGTAAACTCTTAAATCCTATTTACTATTAATATTAAGAAACCAATAATACACTATATAAACAATACGATATTTACATTTATAATTTTAACAAACCTATGCAAATGTGTTTTTATTTTCTAAAAAAAATATTTGTTTTACTACATCTAGTGTGTTCTGCTATATGAGCCGCTTACATTTTTAATGAGTGTTACCTCCCTTTGGTTATTTGCATTAATTTTGACACCACAGAACCGCCATACTATAGCGTATATAACATATACAAGACACAAAAAATGTATATATTATACTATTTCTCCATGAAAATACATCCATACTCTACATTTAAAAGCCTGTTTGGAGGGGATAGCATCTACCACGGCCACATTATAAACTGATCTCGAGTAAACTAAAACATTATTTCATCACATCCATTAGAACTTTACACTGCCTCTCGAATGTTGTCATAAGTCTTTTTGTCTAAGTGTTAAAAAATTGGTATGTTCGCACTTGTATTAAGACGACTCCAGTCAGGACCTTGTGAGAATGATTGGAGGCGATTATACTTAAAGTTCTTTATTTTTACACATGGAGATAGGATAGCAGTGATTGGTAGATTTGTAATTTTATCTTTTATTTTCACCATGTTGAAACAGCAGGAATGGAGTAAGATTTTTGGCTGACAAAATAGGAAGTTTATTGGTGAGAATAAATAATAAAGCAATTCTCTCGTCAGTTACATGGGTTGACAAGTGACATACATCCGCAAAACAGCGGTATCAAGTATACATCCAATATATCAAATTATCCAGTGTAGATTACAAACAACATCCGCATCAGAGCGGGTAACAATCAACCTCCATAATAAAGAATAATACACAATAATAACCCTTAGAAATACATATCTCACAAGATTTACTCAAAGCTACAAGTCGACTCCCAAAGTCGCTATTTACTAAGGTAAAGCTTTACTGCCTGCTTCAGTGGATAACACATCACTGACTTGACTTTACTGACTTACTTGAAGTGACTTAACTGACTGGCTCAACTGACTTAATATGACTGACTTGAACTCGAGTCAATTTTATTCATTCTACTTCCTGTTTTCTACATCAGGAGTTACACTTGTTTTTTTTCCCGTCTTAACCAAAGGTGAACATAAAATAATAATGTCAAAAAAGACTGTGACACATGTATTGTTATGTTTTAATTAAAGCACGTCATAATTTTGAAGCTCAATTTAAAAGTTTGATAAATATTATTGAAATGTTTTAAAAACACCAGGCAAAAAAAAAAACCCTGTAAGTTAAACGTAATGTATATATCGTATAACAAGACAATTTTTTTATTCTTTTAGAAAAACTTCAAATCATTTGAAACAGAAATCAACGTACTTAAACAATTGTCTCATGACAGAATCGTGACATACTATGGAGGGTATCAACAGGATTTTTCTTGCTTCATCTTCATTGAATATATCCCACTAGTAAGCAATTTCTTTTACGGACTTGGATACATTACCATATGTCTATATAATATTTATGATCACTAATTGATTATTGTGAATATTAGTTTCAAAAAGCTGAAATAACATATGAAGTACGAAATAATTACAAATAATTAAAAAGGGAATTAAGAACAAAATCCGACCATATATCCGTATTAGTAATTGAACTAGCTGCTGCAGTGGCGTAGCTAAGGGGGGGGGCCGGAGGGGGGCCTTTCGAAAATCCCCCCGGGCCCCCACTTGGGGGGGGGGCCGAACAGGTGTCCGAAATTAGTTTGTAAATACATAAATTAATATATTTGATTGACAAATAGTGTCAACAGGTGTCTTGTTTTTACAACATTTATGGGTAAAATTTATAATAAAGACTAAATCTAGATCTAGGTCTATCAGTAAGTTGACTTTGTTGACAAAAGTTAAAAGTTAAAGTTAGTTTTACATTTTAAAATGCAAATCTTTAATAGATTTGTTGCCGATTTATTTTCCTTTCAAAAGAGATCAAACATGTGTTTGCAGCAAAAACTAAGAATATTACTCTCTTTGTTGCCACGAACAGGGGCGTTCTTAGCAGTGCGCGGAGCCCTGGGCGAGTGTCATGTGTGGGGCCCTGAGCCGTAAGGATAAACTATACATACCGTACCACATCATGCTAACGGGGTAATCCGTCTCTAACGCTGTAACAATAACAAGACAGTATGTCCGCCTTAACGCTGTGGGCCTTCCTTATTTTTGGTACAAAACATAGAACATTGCGTAGCCATTGTTGGCTTACTATTGGCCTCGCTAAGTGCTATATATACTGTATTATAATTGTTCTGCATATAAAAAATTCTTTCAACTTAAAAAAGTTTAAAAATTACTCCCATGGCTATAGCCTATTGGGAAAGCAACAAATCCAAATATTTTATTTCTTATATTAACATCGACACCCTATCGGATGGATTTTATTAGGAAAATGTGTGATGATCAAGCTTGTGACAATTAAATCTCCGATCGCGCCCCCCCCCCTCAAGCGCGGAGCCTGGGGCGGCTGCCCCACTTGCCACCCCCTTTGGCCTCTACTGGCCACAAATAAAACTGTATTTTATTCCAGCATAACAGATCCAATAGTTATTCTGTTCGTTGCTTTCATCGGTATCATAGAACCCAGAGATGTCTTCATCGAAAATCTTGTTCAAAAAAGCATTGATTCCTTCTGTATGTTTTCCCATCGTTTGTTTATGATGTATGATCAGGGTGAGGAAATTTTTTTTATGACAACTGCTTTCTGACATGCTTGTTATAGACGAACTCTCACTTTCTCTCCGACAGAGTCATCTTTAGGTAGTCTTGCTTTTGAAACGTATTTCACTTTGTTTTTCATTTGTCGATCGTTGAGTAATGTCTCTGTATTTTCAGTTACCGATGGTTTCAATAGTTTTGGATCAGTTAGATTAATGTCCCTGAGTGTTCTACTCACCAGCAGTTGTGAGGTTTATTGGAGTATTTCTATACTCGAGCATAGCGAGATATGGATCTATACCACTGCTATATGCTCTGAATTCTTTTGCTTTCGCACAAGACATAAACAATAAATAAATTGTAACCCTTTCATGCTTTCTGCAAAATGATGAGAAACGGACGAAACCCAATCCATCGAAAAAGCAAAAGAAGATAGTGAATACTATGGATTACATGCAATCAAAACAACCAGAAGAAAGAAAAGACTTGATGGGAAGTTGAGTTCTAATGTAGGACTTTCAATAGAACTGCAATTCAAACGTGTTGCGACAGAAGTGCTGGACAGATTTCATATGGGGATGAAGGAAAGATTACAAAGGCTGTAAAAAAATTATACCTTTGGGTTTCTTCTTAAACCAAGACACCTGTTGGATGATGACACGCTTATGACAAACTGTGTTACTTTTTCCTGTTTGTATGATGAAATAAATGGCAAATCGCTTGTTCAATGATATCATTGATGTACGAGCAGTATTCATCAACAATCCAGTAATACAATCCACAATAGACAAAGTGTGGAAACAGGCTTCATATGGTAATTACGTGTGCTCAAACCTTGCAATCTCCTCCGAATACCGCTAACTCAGGCCACTTCCATTGCGTTATTCTCAAATCTCAAGTTCATCAAAAACTATCTCAAGAGCACAATGACGCAAGAAAGGCTTATCATGGATTTAAATACTTTAATGTCAGTGAAGATGATGTTATGTCTTTGCTGCACATAATGCACGACGTAAAGCGATATTAATTGAGATTTGTCACTTGTGCATTATTTAGCTAATAAACAACGGTATTATTCATTAAAAGAGTTTTAATGATTTTTTTTTGTTAAGTTTACTGATATACTGAACCAATTAGATCTTGGGCTTATATATATTTTTGCGTACATTATGTCATGTCATATGTCGAATGTGAAAATGCAAGGGGCCCCCAAAGAGGTCGATCCCCCCCGGGCCCCCGAACCCCTAGCTACGCAATGTAGCTGCACAAGATTGGATAACCATGTGTGATCCAACTATTGAGTTCTATGTGTTTCTACAAATGTAGAAAACAATAACATGTGAATTATTTGGTCACGTGCTTCTCCAAATGGTCTGTTTTTTTTTCTGTTCCAATGTTTCAATGTTCCAGAACGTTTAAGTATAAGTGACGGAGTTGTCCGGTGGGATAAATAGATACATAGACCTACTTTATTTAATTTCATAAGCAATAAAAAATATCTTGCGTTAGATGTCAACTATATTTAAATCCAGTAGCAGTAGGGGGTGGCAATTGCGACAACCGCCCTAGCCCCGTGCCTGAGGAACTCCAGCGATTGGAGATTCCATTGACACCGTCAGCTTCGATAGCCAGATCATTTCTCATAATATAGGATTCTTTACTCAATATCTGGGAAGCGTGGTCGAGAGGCTAAGTGCGGCTTGAGCTTGGCTTGGCTTGGCTACCTAGAAGGGGGCTCGAGGTTCGACACCCGACTCGGGCAGAGTTGTGTTTACTGAGCGCCCAAAGGCAGCACGGGAAACCAACTCCTAGATACCCCCTCCCCCCCCCTCCACTGGTCCACAAATGAGATTGGACCAAAGCGCTCTGAGCATGCTATAAGCATGAAGGTAGCGCTATATAAAAGCTAAAATAATAATCTTAGGAAATCTTTCCAGGCATTTATATGATACCAAATGCTATTTCTATGTAAGCTCTCAAAATCTTAACATGACAAACTTTAGCAGCTTAAGGTTTCTATAAATTCCGTTGAGTTTGTGACTGCGGGGTTGGATTTAGCTCCGAGAATGTCAAATGGTAGCACAACGATTTACTTGATACGAAAAGTATGTAGAAAAGAAAAAATGCATTAGCGCGCAGTCGTAACAAACATTCTAGCGATTGTACAGAACCTGGAAGAAAATAATAGCAAATATATTAGGATCAGAGAAACAAACGAACAATGATGATGGCCGAAGTCGACCCAACCATCTTATCTTATCTTATACAATACAGATGTTACTTCAAAAAAGATGATTACGTCCTACGCGTCATGCATTCAGCAATGCATATTAACCAATGACTTGAATTCTGCCAAGTCACTGGTTTTCCTGGCTAGCTCAGGCAATCCATTCCATGCTCTAATAGCGATAGGGTAGAAGGAGCTTTTGTACACATTTGTCCTAGCATATGGTATGAGGAATGTGCCTTTTTCTTTGTGTCTTTCTGAGTATTTTATTAAATTTTGTTTTTGAATTTGAAGGTTATGGCTCAGTGTTTTATGTATAATTGCTACTAAACTTTTAAGTCTTCTGTCTTGAAGCCTTTCTAAATTTAGTGATTTTACTAAAGGTGTTACTCTAGTGAAATGTGAATATTGATTTGTTATGAATCTTACTGTTCTATTTTGTGTCTGTTCTAGTTTCTTAATGTTTTCTTGAGTTGA
The DNA here is from genome assembly GCA_021533235.1 of Biomphalaria straminea. Classification (NCBI taxonomy): domain Eukaryota; kingdom Metazoa; phylum Mollusca; class Gastropoda; family Planorbidae; genus Biomphalaria; species Biomphalaria straminea. The sequence continues at coordinate 3,700,668 of JADKLZ010000166.1, read as the reverse complement.
GGGGTCCCAAGCAGATGATGCATATTCTATTATTGGCCTAACCAAGGTTAAATAACATTTTAGTTTTATGTTCTTGTTTAATTTAGAGAAATTTCTTTTAATAGACCCTAATGCTTTGTTTGATTTTTTTTTATTGTTTCATCAATATGGGGATTCAATGACAGTTTTTCATTTATTATGACACCAAGTATTTTGCGTTTTTAGTCTGTGTTACTGATTTACCATAAATAAAAGTGGAATTAATTTGTTTTAGTTTTTTTGTTACTCTTAATAACTGACATTTTTCCAGATGGAAAGACATGCTCCAATTTGATTCCCATTTTTGTAATTCATCTAATTCTCTTTGTAAAATTTCTGTATCTTGTGTTGTTTTTATTGTTCTATATATTATGCAATCGTCTTCGAATAATTTGACCATGCAAGAACATCTTCGACTAATTAAAAACACCTAGGCTCACGGTCATTATATCAGACATATGATTAAAAAACGAGCTTATGAGCCTTATGACATAAGAAGTAAAAGGGAACATTATTGACATTATTGATAAAATCGAATTAGCTAAATATTTTCCGTCATCCTTGAATGCACACAAGATGTTAGCCACAAAGAGCAGATGTCCCTTATATTGCTTTTTGTGGAAGTATCAGATCCAAATGTTAGGATGCTAGAACACTTCATCGAATTTCTAGAAGTTGACAACAGGAAAGGGTTTGTCATGGCTCTGCTCGCTGTGCTGGTGAACCTTGGTCAGGAGTCAGGACATCGCCGATTGTCGTGTCCAGGGATACGACAATGGTGTAAACTTGAAGGGAAAGCACCAAGGAGTCCAAGCACACATTATTCGCATGAACAGTTGAGTTTTTAATCTTCTTGCAATGACCATAACCTTAACCTCCATCGTTTTTAGTCGACATATGATTATCTAGTTATTGATTGTTCGTAAATAAATGTCGAATTCATCAGTTACGTTGATTAAACTTAAAGGCAAAATTTTCGATGTGGTACATTATGTAATGTAGTCAAACGTAGCTACGTAAGGTACTATGTTTTGTAACAAAAATAAGGCCTACAGCATTGGACGAGACATTAGCGTGATGTGGTGTGGTATGGTATATACAGTCTACACTTACGATTTAGGGCACCGCATATGACACCCAGGGCCCTGCGCACTGCTAAAAGAGCCTCTGTTTATATCTATCAATTGACGGTAAGCATGATTTAGTTTACACCTAAATCTAAATGTAATTCTGTACTAGATATTAGATCCACATTAAGATCAATACATTTAATGAGTAATGATTTTCCTAGAAATTTAACAGTTTATGTATATGGCTGAAAAATAATTACTGGTTCGTTGGCCACACATTTTTTCAAAGTAAAAAAGAAATAAATTTAAATTTGGCTAGATAACTAGATCAGGGTCTAGAGCCAACATCAGTTTAGAAAGGACTTTCGCTTTCTTGAAAGGAATATTGCGTTAGGGAATTTCCGAATGTAAGTATTTATTGATTCAAGAGTTTAATACAATATTATTCAGGAAATTGTGCGCATCGTATTGGAAGTCTAGATCTAAGGGTCTATTATTAGAATATTATAAAGTGTAGTAGACTCTATTCATACGCCTAACCAGGATTCTTTCTCGAGTGACAAATGAGGAAAGTTGCTATAAGTTTATCGATACATAAGCGTATTTTTTTCTGGCCGCATTGATGGTCAGTCACTCCGAGGAAAAAAAAAATCTTAAACTTAATAATCTTTCTGTATGCTCAACTGCTTTGTGCTGAGCTCACCTTTTGATTTCTGCAAAAATGACTTGATATGCTCTGCCTATTTACCTTATTTATTTCTGTTATCCTTTAAAATAAAAGATGTAATTGTTCATAGCTTTAAATTTGGATCTGTATTGTAAGGTCTATGTAAATGTAGCTAAGAGTATTTATACATTTAGTATGTGCAGTCCTTGTATGCTTAAGTAGAAAAACAATGCTCACTTTTATTAACGTTATAATTATTATTCACTACGTTTATTGTGTTTTGATACATAAAGAAAAGGAGAGAGGTCAGGATGTACGAACGCAGAGCCAACAAAGAGAAGATACAAGTTTTTAAGCAATGATTTGATTATATAGCCATCTTCGAGTTCATAAGAAATTAGAAATGTGCTCATCTCTGGCCACGAATGAGGAGCAATTTAAAGCATACATATTTTTTCTTTAAAAAAATTATTTTCAACATGTTAACATTACCATATATTTTACTTTGTCTTCTTTAACATTTGTTGACAAAACCAAGTATTATTAATTGCGATACTTCATGTCAAAATTAGTGCATTTTATAAGGTGCGTCTAAAATGTATACACACTTTGAACTGTCATAGACAATTGATTTCCCGTTCTACAAGGTTAAATTTCTGTGAGAATGTAATGTTATGTTTCTTCAACAAGTTGCAGCAGTGCCAAGGAAGTAACTGTAACATGGCGGATGTGCGTTTGAGTTTTGAAGAGCGGAAGCAGATAATCACGTGGCACTTGAAGTTTGAGAATGTAGCTTGCTGACTCCATATTCCCGACCATTCGTGCACTATATGGTAATGATGTGTACCGCCGCACTATCATCGGACATATGAGCACACCTGGATCACAATGTGCCAGGCCAGTGGATAGGACGCAGGGGACCAGTCGAGTTTCCTGTACGCTCTCTCCAGACCTCACGTGGATTTATTCTTATGGTGCACAATTAAAGATGAGTTATACAAACGTAAAACCAGGTGACCTGGACACACTGTGGAATGAGATTCATGCGGTGTGCGCAGAAATCTCTGGACACTTTGGTACGATGTACGGAATCTGTGTTGATTCATACTCCTGCTGTAGCGCACTGGAGGATCCATCATAATATTTCAAAGACATACTTTGCTTTGGAAGTGGGTGGATGGAACAGGGTAAGGGTTAAATATTATGTAAGGTTTCGAAGTGTTTAAAAGGGCCAAAAAGCTTTATATAGCTTATGTTTTTTACGGAGAAGAGTTGGTGGTTGGTGGACTGATCCAATTCTATGCACAAGATTAAGAATTAATCATATAAAGGAATGTCTGTGAGAGTGTTGAACTCTCTATTTTTTTTTATTGTTTTACGTAAGAGGTGTCCATGGCAAACTAAACAATATTTAGTTCTGGAACAAATCAACGGGCGTAGCTATTGGGGTAATGCTTGTATCTCTATTAATAAACACAATTTTATAATTATGTACATTTATTTTTAAGCGCTCATTACGTCACTTCCTAGCAATGAAAGAAGTTTTGCCTGAAGATTTAGTTCATCAATTTACGAAACAACTACTGGAAGGTATACAGTATCTTCACAGTAAAAGAATCGTACATAGGGACATTAAAAGTAAGTTTTGAAAGAAAATACTTTTTTTTTTATTTACTAGCATGCCATTCATTTTTTGCTTCTTTCTTTATTACAAATAGTTAAATTTGTATTTTCAAATAGAACACAATGTATAATTATTATTAATTAATATTAATGTATTACTATATCTTCTCTCCATGGTCCTAGGCCTTAATATTTTAATGAGTAGTGAAAAAAATGTAAAACTAACAGACTTTGGAATTGCCAAGATCTTCGGGGAATATTCTAGAACATTCACGAAAAACGTTGGTACTGTTCGATACATGGCTCCTGAGTTGTTATCATCAGTGGAGCACAGCTACTCTGTAGATATATGGTAAGATATAAATATAAATAGGAAAACGTTTACATTTGTTCTTTAACACTTAATGTGTCTAGGAATGATCTCTTCCCGAAAAACGGTAACTATTCAGTAGACTTAGCAGTGTGTTTTATGTATTGGTAGAATCTATAGTTAAATAGTGTCATTGAAGAGATATATGAATCTTTCTATAATACTGTAAAGACTTTCTCTATCAGGCCTTCTGCAAACACTGCTTAACACAACACAGCACATCAGTGGCGGACTGGGTATCAAAATCGGCCCGGGCATTACTATAACCGGCTCACAAACGAATTGCATGATTTATCATGAACGTAGTTAGGATTTTTTCGGGGTGGGGGGAGATTTGTTTGCCCCCCCCCCCCCAATGTATGTGTATGTAATTAATCTTAGCAATAAATTCTGACATTTCATTTGGACGTTTTTTTAAGCCTAGAAGAGGTTCTTCTTTTAATTAGTAAAAAGAATACACACCACCAAGGACATAGAGTCTGGGGGAGCGCTGTGAGGTCCTTTTATATTCTTATTGAATTAAAAAAAAAATTAATTGAAAAAAAAAAGAAAAAAAAAAAAGAAAAACTTGGTTGGGCCTCCCGTGTCTTGCTGATGTCACTTTTTTATTATTGAATTTTCTTTTTTTTTTGGTCGCGACCAGACTGGCCCATTTGGTACCGGGCCACCGGGAATTTGCCCGTTTGCCCAAATAGCCAGTCCGCCCCTGCAGCACATCTAATACAAGAACTTGACAACAAGAGCTTCAATAACAAAGTGGCGGTTTAATCACAATTACATAGTCAACAGCCAATACTACACAATTGGCTACACTAACTTCAAATGCTTTAACACAATAGAACTGCCTAACTAACACTACAAGTCTCTCTAGCTCGTACTGCTACATTTTGGAAGACTTCTTATAAACAAAACAGTCCTGCTCTCTGTGCTGGACTGGACTATGTCTCTCTCTAACACATTTCTAACACATTGCCCCTCGTCTGTTCAGTCTCTAGATCACATCAGCACAGCACAGGTCAAAACTGGGACAGCCGTTGACCTGTGTTACCCGCCTTAGTCTGTGTGTCAGTGGGTCTCACACATTAACCATTTCAGTCGCCACTGGAGTTATAACAATACGTATAAAAATTAAAACAAAAATTAAAGAAATAAAAACAAAATCACGATCAGTGCTAATTAAACTAGTAAATTTTTATTGTTTATAAAAATATAATCATCTTAAAATAAATTTGGCTTATGCTTTTCTATTTTGAACACTCTTCTCGCGGGAAATACAGCGTCGATACAAAAGTTTTTTGGTATTCAGTCAAGGACCGCTTTGGATAATTGAAGGCTTCTTACTTACTGACTTAATCCTGTGTATCCCCAGGGGAGCATAGGGCCGCAACTACACCTCTCCACCGAACTCGGTTCTGAGCAGCTTTCTTCATCTGCTCCCATGTCATTCCAGTACCCTCAGCTTCACTGATGACTGACCTCTTCCAGGTTTGCTTGGGTCTGCCCTCTTTCCTTGTGGATTCCAGTCAAGAGCCTGCCTTGCAACATTGGTAGCTGGTTTTCGCAGGGTGTGTCCTATCCAGCTCCATTTTCGTTTGTTAATGTCTTGTGCTATTGGCTTTTGTCTATTTTTTTCCCACAAATCGGTAGTGGTTATCTTTTCTGGCCACCTAATTCCTAATATCCGACGTAGGCATCTGTTAACAAAAGTTTGGAGCTTTTCCATATTTGTTTTAGTGACTCTCCAAGTTTCTGAACCGTAAAGGAGAACAGACTTAACGTTAGTATTATAGAATCTTATCTTGTTATGTAGAGATATTGTCTTGGAGCGCCAGATTGTTTGAAGAGTTGAGAAGAGTTGAAGGCTTCTGTAGAGCTTTATTGTGTATTAATTCGTTTATGAGGTTTCGGACTAATCCTCCAATCTCAGTACATTCTTATAAAGTAATAGTATATTAATGGTAATGTCCTTTGGATTAATAGTTAAAAATGTCTTCAATCTTTTCAGTTTGGTATCGCATTCTCAAATTTCCGATGCTTGTTTTTTTAAGGCAGTTTTGCTTGTTTCATATTTCAGTCTATCCCATGGACTTAAATAAATATAGACTGGCCAATAAGAGAGTTTTATGAAGGGAAAATTTGTACATTGCAATGGTGTGTACTTTATTTTATGTCTATATGAGTTTTGTTTAATCTCTAAGACTGAAGATCATGCAATTTTTAAATTTTTCAGAATTCGGAAATCCGAATTCAATAGATATACATGTTTTCAAGTTACATGAAGTTACTTCCTTTTTCCAGTCTATACCTATTAATGTCTATGGTCTATGCATAGGCCAAATTCTCAAGGTTAGTGAAAAAAGTAAAAACTGCACAACTACTATGGAGCCGCCTACTTCATATCTAGTAGAATTTTCATTTGTACTAGTCTATGTTTTCAGACTGTCTATAATTCTTTGTAGTGTATCTCTAGAAATATGGAGACTTTCCTGTCTTATCTTAACTGTAATTTACGTATATTTTTAACTCTAAACAAATTTAAATATTTATATATTTTGTTTGTTAAAACACTGAAAGATTTACTTTGTGTCTCTTCGAGTTTCTTTGTTTTCAGGAGTTGAGGGGGAAACAGATGAAGCATAAATTCTATTATTGGGCAAATGACAAAAAGGCTTTTGATGAGAAAAAAAATCTTTTAATAAACCTTAGTGCTTTGTTTGATTTTTAAACAACTTCAGCAATATGGTAAATTTACACCGAAAATAAGATCTTAATGAACGTTAATTATTTTAATCTAGAATGTTTAAAACATTATAACATTATCTATACGGAAACTAACAGGAAAGGCTATAGTTCATATAATTGCGTGAATATATAGTTCTGTGATTAATAGTCCATTCTAATTAAATTCACAGAAAAAGATAACGCATTATTTCGAAACTTTAAAAACTAAAAGTCCTTATTTTTCTAAGACAGAAATGGTTGATTTTTCTAGATTCGCGGCGACTTCTCTTACAGCTTGAAAAAAAGAGTTACAAACATAACAATCTATCTATCTATCTATCTATCTATCTATCTATCTATCTATCTATCTATCTATCTATCTATCTATCCCTTTGTTCTGCTGGACGGCTCGGGCACCACACAAGATCTGTCAACCCTCTTGCTCCATTCTTCTTTGTCATTTAGCTTTCATTCTGATATTCTTTTTGAAAATATAGAAACCTGCCTGGCTCGATTACTTCGGGAGCCGGTTGTGAGCTTCCACACAAATTGTAACCTTTTTTAATTTTATCTTTATTGCCTCTAGATCAATATGTCATTTAAGTAAGGAATTTCGTTATGATATTCTTTCTGAAAACATTGATACCTGCCTTTTTACCTACCTGGGTGGGCCACTTCGGGAACAAATTTTGAGTTTGTGTTTCCATATATACTTTCTTTGTAACCTTGTTATTATAGTTAAGCTTGTTCTAAAATTATATTTCATATCTCATACAGGGCACTTGGATGTGTTGTATTAGAAATGTTTACTGGTGATTCTCCTTTTCTGAAATTGGATGAGGGACAAATACATAGCACTGTATTAATAGAAAAGGAATCACCACTTGAATCTGTAGAACATAAGTTGCCTAGTCGAGCTGAACAATTTCTGAAAAATATTTTCAACCTTAAGCCTGAACATAGACCTTCAGCTACGGATCTTTTACATGACCCTTATATAACAGGTGAGGTTTTTACTATGTTACTAACGTATACTCTAATAGAAGCAATAATCGAATAATACTAATGATTAAAGCTAATATAAAAAGATAATACATTAAAGTATGTAACAATAAAAAATAATGAAATAAATTAGTTTATTATGACAGTTTGTTTTATTGCTATTAGAAAATACTGAATCTATAGTTGTAATAAACGTAAGTGCTAAAATAACTTAAAATAAATTATTACTATAGCTTTTATATAGCGCTACTTTCATGCTTATAGCATGCTCAGAGCGCTTTGTATCCAATCTCATTTGTGGACCAGTGGGGGGGAGGGGGTATCTAGGAATTGGTTTCCCGTGCTGCCTTTGGGCGCTCAGTAAACACAACTCTGCCCGAGTCGGGTGTCGAACCTCGAGCCCCCTTCTAGGTAGCCAAGCAAGCCAAGCTCAAGCCACACATAGCCTCTCGACCACGCTTCCCATGAAAAGGAAATATATATATATATTTTTTGGTGACATCGGGTATCGAACTTGTACTTTGAGAATGCCTACCCAATGTACCTATGTATTTATCCATTTGACCTGGACTACTTTTTTCAAATTGTAACTGTTTTATACATTTATTATTTATTGGCACATTAATCCTATCTCATCTCATCTGATCTGTCCCTTTTAAATTTCTTCGTATTTGTGCTGTGACAGTTTGACTAGCCAAATCCTTTTGGTTTTCCGGATCAGTAGCTTCTCTTAAGTATGATATCAAGTGAAAGGCCGGTCCATTCTTTTTTGTTCTCCAGCAGCTTTTCTTTGGACGACCCCCTTCACTTGAGGAATGAATTTTGATGGTAAGCGATGTCTTTCAACATGACAGAAGTTGCCCAGCTGTCGACTCTTCACAGTATTGAGGAGTTCTTCCTTTTTGCCAGCCAGAGTGTTTGGTACAAAAGTACAAACTCATTTCTTTGGGCAACGATTATTTTAAAAAAGTAAAAAATAAAAAAAAAACAACAACAAAAAAACAGCTTTTATATATAGCGCTACTTTAGGCATCATCAGAGCGCTGTGGTCCTATTTCGTTTGACTTTAGGCATCATCAGAGCGCTGTGGTCCTATTTCGTTTGTGGACCAGAGGATAGGAGGAGGGGGTATCTAGGAGAAGGTTTTCCGTGCTGCCTTTAGGCGCACAGTAAACTCAACTCTGCTCGAGTCGGGTGTCGAAGTTCAAGCCCTTCATAGGTAGCTAAGCCTAATTCAAGCGTTTTTAACCTCTCGACCATACTTCCCACAATATATTGTCAATTTATTTTTTATAATAAAATTAGAACATTCTTTACAGATAAAATTTTGTGAGTGTGTGATGTTTAAGCAAGAACATTAAATGTAAAACAAGTACAAAGTGTTATTTTCAATAATCGTTTCTAGAAAATTACTTTTTCGATTTAACATCTTGGACAACCTAGTGTCGATATTTTTGTATTAAAAACTCATTTGACATATATTTGTTTTAAGTTGAAAATCCGGAACAATTTAATATCAATAATGAAACTTAAGTTACGTTTTGCCTAAAAAATAATATAAGTCGATTATGTCATTTCAAATAATTAATTGATGTTATCAACAATAACAATTAACAATATCCTGCACATTTTATAGGTAATGTAATATAAGTCAGCATAGAGATTTTCATTTAACGTTTAAATGCTATTTATTTAAAAATACGGATTTATTCGTGTCGTATAGTATCCTTAACCAAGGAAATTAAATTATTATTATAGCTTTTATATAGCGCTACTTTCATGCTTATAGCATGCTCAGAGCGCTTTGGTCTAATCTCATTTGTTGTCCAGTGGGGGAGGGAGGGGGTATCTAGGAGTTGGTTTCCCATGCTGCCTTTGGGCGCTCAGTAAACACAACTCTGCCCGAGTCGGGTGTCGAACCTCGAGCCCCCTTCTAGGTAGCCAAGCAAGCCAAGCTCAAGCCGCACTTAGCCTCTCGACCACGCTTCCCACAAATGTAGTATAAGTTAGGACTTTCTCTATCAGGCTCACTGCAAACACTGCTTAACACAACACAGCACATCTAATACAAGAATTCGACAACAAGAGCCCCTATTTACAATGTGGCGGTTTAATAACAAATACATCAACCACGGCCAATAAACACAATTGGCTACACTAACTTCAAATGCTTTTCTACACAACAGAACTGCCTAACACTACAAGTCTCTATAGCTCGTACAGCTACATTTTCAAAGTCTCACTTCACTTCCTTACAGCTTGCTATTCTGGACTACACTGTCCCTTTTTAACAAACTGCTCATGTCCGTCAAGGGTCTGGATCACATGACCACAATATGGGTCATAACTGGGACAGCTGTTGCCCTGTGTGACTCGCTTTAGTCTGTGTGTCAGTAGGTCTCCTATATTGTACCATTTCATCCGCCACTGGAGTTACAACAATAAGTTAGAAAAACAAGACTAAATTTTGGTTGGCATTGTTTGTTTGTTTTTTTTTCATAAAATCACGAGGAACAATCTAAAGCTATTGAGATGTTTTGGAAGGGAAATTAAAGTTTAAATCATATATTCAATAATTTTTAGACTTTTTAAAATCTAAACGTGTCGGACAGAGGCTGACAGACAAAAAACACAAAAGAAAGTGGCCTTTATTATGTACTAGTGTATATTAGAATATAAATAAAATACAATTTTTTTAATTTGTGAAAATTATACAAAATGGGTTTTGACTTTTTAACATATGTTCGTAAAAAATTAACATTCTTAACCTTTATAAACAAAAAAAAAATGTTTTCTTTAATTTTTGTGACTTGTACACCTGAAAAAAACAAACATAGGTAACTAATATTTATATTTGTTGTGAACATTTCTTGTACATGTTATTAATATATTTGACTAAAAGATACTGAAAATACAAAATAAAAAAAAATCATTCTTTCTAAACGTATTGTAAACATAATCTCCCCTTACATTTATGTATTATTATAGTATTGGTGTAAACGGTTTGCTTTCAGTTCACTACTTTCAGAAAACAAAAAGGAAGCCGTTGCAATTCGCATCGCATGGAGAAAAAATATTTTTTCATTTCTCTTCTAGTTTTTAAGATCTGAATGTGACGGACGCAAATTTCGCACATAAAAGCGGCTTTTCCCCCTTACTGGGGCCGCTAAAAAATATATAAGTCATAAAATATTATTATACTATATGATTTTTTTTTCAATCTACAGGAAATTTAGAAAATATTTCTACAAGGAAATTAACTCAAGTTTTTCGTCACTGCAATAAAAACGAAGATCATGGTGAATTTATTCCTATTAAAGAATTTACACTACAACACGTACCTGAAAATTATCGGGAAAAGAAATTGTCTGAACTGATTACAACTATAGCTGACCTGACTGTAAAATTATTTATAAAAATGGTTAGTCCTTACAGACCTGAATATTATCCAAACACTTTTCGAGAGTACCCTTGTTACGGGAAAGCAGGAAGCAGGATTTCGAGAGTATCTAGTGGAGAAATATTCGCGCTGTCTCACTATATTAATGGTCAGATGATTGAACGGAATATATGTTTATACTCTCAAAAGATAGACGTTAGTGATGCATCTCACGATACATGTTCATGTGCAAAATGTTTAGATTCTGAGACGCCAAGTCAGGAATGGTATGAAATATTTGTATCAACGACCACATTTACAGTTTTTGATGAAACTGAGGCCTCGCACACTTCATGTAAATTGTTTTATGACGATGATGATGAATGCAGAAAGTCTATCTATTTTTTTAAAGCTATATTGCATAAAGCGGATGTCGAGACAGACTTTTGTGCAATCAAATATGTGACCTGTGACCTCACGTTAGGGGAAAAACTTCAAAAGATTTGCAAACGCAAAAATGTTTTACTGTCAGAAATATTAAAGCAATACGAGAACTCTAGCGACAGACTTTGTTTTATTGTCTCACATCCGCACGGCTGTCCTAAATATGTTAGTATTGGTCAGTGGGTAGAGAACAATAAGGTCTCAGAATACAATGAACACTTAGAGTATACTAGATTAAAGTACACTACAGCTGCATGCCCAGGTAGTGCTGGTGCTTCTGTATATTGTGTTGGATATAAACATACGCATGTTCATAGTGGACGTGATGATAAACTGAACGAAAGTAACATTGGTTATTATTACAATAATAATAAATCTTTTACTAAATAAATTAAAACTAATCTACATCCTCAATATGAAGAGGTCAGTCATCAGTGAAGCTGAGGGTACTGGAATGACCTGGGAGCAGATGAAGAAAGCTGCTCAGAACCGAGTTCGGTGGAGAGGTGTGGTTGCGGCCTTATGCTCCCCTGGGAGTACACAGGATTAAGTCAGTCACATCATCAATATGCACATTATCTCAATATAGATGTGACAATGGACAAAACTTTAAAAATATATTTTATTATTACAAATGTTGTACGAATATTCTTAATCTTCAAAGACATGTTATATGCTTTTTATTCACATTTTATTATCTTTAATTTCTCGCTTTAATTAAATGTTTATGATAACATTTTGAAAAACATAGTGCAAAGAAATATCTTTCCAGAAGGTTTGCATTACTCTATAACTTAATGTCTTTATATTAATTCATTGTTTTATCTCACATAAATATATGCTATAAGTGCAAAGTAGCACTGACTGACTAAGTAACTGATTGTTCAAAAGATCTCAGCAATTATCACTGCAGATAGACCTATTTTGTTTCCATTGCAAATTGTAACGCATTTAGTGCCTTGTTCTATACCATGTGTTGTATGCATTTTTAGTGTTTCTTATAATAGATTACATGTTTATTTAGTAGTTTACATAGTATATCGCTAGCCGTGTTTTCGTCCATGTTGTTGGACTATCCATATTTAAAAAAAAACAGCATGAAAATTTATTAAGTCCATCTTGTAAATACATTTTTTAAACTAGTGTTGATTTGTTCTATTTAATTGTTATGATTTTATGTATGGGAATAAAAAGAGCATTACTTTTGAAACAATATTACAATGTAATTTTTACAATGTTTCTGGTGTTCCATATCTCTCTTATGTTCTTTTAAGAGATGATTTGTTTATACTTTAAGATTTCGTTTTTTTTTTGTTTCTTGGTGAGAAAGGAGGAGTGTTGGGAGTAGGGCTAGCTACCTACCTTGTAGAAAAACCACGGCGGTTTATAGCGTTCTAAGTTTAAACTATCAATAAGTCCAAACGACAGTCCAGCGCCTAAATATGCCTTAAAATAGGGGGCGACATTTACATTAGACTCAATAGTTAAATAAATCATTCTTATACATGTTTTGCATTAATCTGTTATAAAATATACTCATATTCAATCTTGCAAAACTATTTATATTTTATCAAAAGATAATTTAAATATTCATACAATGTAATGTAGTATATACTCTACATGTAATTTATCAATTTCTCTGTGTCTGATATGGAAGGTTTTTATGGAACTGAATTAAACAAAAAAATTACATGTAAAAAAATTGCTTCATCTTTAACAAATTCTCTCATGTTGAATATACAAATTACACTTTTTCTATTCGTTTGTTTTCTTGTATGAAGTTAAACTTAAATGAACATGGTAAAATGTAAAAAAAAAAAATTAAACAATTCTCTGGCGACATGTTTTTGTTTTCATGTTTCGGATGTTGAAGATAATCTACTCCCTAGTCCTAACCTCCCGCAGAATGACGGGAGATGGCAGCGGGCAGGGTATGAGCCCTGGACCACGGAGACAACGAACGACTGCCCAGAGCGCGTACCACCCAAATGGATTTCACTTTGAGACCAAGCCTTTATCAGAAGTTCTCATTAAATCTTGTGAGGTGCCCCAACGATCCATCCTAGTCTATGTCTTCTGTTCCGAAGATTAAGGAGTAGTACAGTATCTTACATGGAAAATAGTACTTAATGTGAAGTATTTAACTATTTAAGCTCGTGGAACTAACTTACTACTTACACCAACACCAAGTTGTTATCGTTGTGACTACTGTCAAATTACAGTCAAACAGAAAAGACTTGTTCTTACACTTTTTTATTTTCAAACGTAACCATTGTTCACAGTAAATGTGGACCCATACACAGTGAAAATCTACCGACAAATGTTTTTAAAGTGTGAAAATACAGTGTCAGTACCCATAAAACTCATTCGTAGGATTTGACTGCAATGGAAATTCAGGCCATAAGTTGCTTTGAAGTATATATCTATATCTACTTCTAGATCTACATTAATCTACATATATATGTATACTAATACCTATATATATCGCTAGTTTTCGCGATTTTAACCTCATGGACAGGCATAAAAGTAAAAAAATGTTTTCAACTCTTATTGATCTTTTCTTGTTCAATAAAGACTATTATTTTTAACGAAATGTCAATATCGGGAATTGCCGAAATGTGTTTTCTTTATGTATTTTAAGACAAGCAGATACATTTTTGGCTTCCATTTTGGAAAAAAAGTAAGATTTTCTTTTCTATATAACAATTGCAACATGCTACTAAAACAATAGTGCTTTGTTAGACATACGACATAGGGAATAAATATACTTATTTATCCCTTAACTGAATTTGTAGAAAAACAAAATACATTTTAATTTTACTCTTTAGGTTCTATATGCCAGGAGCAGGTAAGAGTGGCGATTAAAAAAAGACTGTACTTGGCCTCTAATCATTTTTAATTATAAACGTACTTGCAGATCTTAAAGTAAATGGACCGTTTGATTACAATTTCTTAAGCAGAAGTGTTAAAAAGAAACAAATGAAATTGTATCATAATTAAATTTAGTTTTTTTCAAAAGGAGCTTTCTTTGTTATCTTGGTTAAGGCTGAGATTATTTATTTTCTTGGGCGCCTCTAAGTCCAGCCAGCTCTAATGGGTACCTGACATTTATTGGGGAAAATCAAGGCATTTGGTTGTTGACAACCTTTTTAACCATCAGCCAGAGAAACAGATAACCTTTACATCAAAGAGAGTCTGGAGTTGTAAGCTAAAGAAAGAATAGGTTATAAAGTACACGTGGAGTTTATTCCTTAACAAAGACCAAAGACATTATTTCCTATGTCAATCCTAGACTTTAATCCACTTCTCAGACTGCTGTTCTTTCTTTAGCTTAGAACATCAGACTCTCTTTCTAATCTCTTGAGAAGTATGTAAACTCTAGGTCTCTCTAAAACATTATCTTCCAGCAGTCTGTCCATATCCAGTCTTAAGTATTGTGCTAATACAAAACATAAGCACCTGTTTAGGGGCAAGGTTTTAAAAATATTTCATATTTAAAAAAAAAAAAAAAACTGCAAAAAAACAACAACATTTCTTTTATTAGAATGACAGATAATGTGAGCATCTTTAATGAAAGGGAGATCCGGAAAGCCCAAAACGGTGAAAGGGTTCAATTTCTTAGAAAAGGATATTCGCATTGGGCACTGTATGTTGGTAAGAGAACATTCTGTTTCTATTTATTATACAAAACATTAATCAATCTTTAGGTTTCTATTATCAAGATGAGTTTCTTAGGCTTAGCTATGAGATGATTTTAATGAACTGGGTTACCCACCTTAGAGCAGGTTGAGTATTAATACATGGCAGCACAAACAGAACGCTCGTTTAATAATTTAACATTTAATATCGAAACAAGAATTGATTAAGAGCATCATTTACTTTACTAATGTGACTGGCAATTCTTATAATAATAATTATGCATAAGTAAAAGACCTCAAACACACACTTATCCCGGGGCACGGCTCAGGAACTCAACACTAAAGAAGTGAATCCACGGCCTCGCACCGATCTAAGCCTGACTTAACTCTTTCCCTCCTAATCGACGATACTATCGTTAATTTCACTAGAATGTGGTAAATAATTACGGAGAGAAAGAGTTAATTCCGCCCCAAAGTCTGGCTCAATACGACCCCAAACCTAATACCCTGAAACATAGAATACGCCTGGATATAGTGATGCCGATAAACAGAGAAACGTCATACACGTCGCGCATACCAGAACTTCGAGCCTGAATGAAACATCTGTGTACTTACGCACCCGTTATAACTGGAAACAGTGAACACTGTAACACAGAAAGAAACATTCAGACCAAACATCTTCCTTACTAGAGAAACTACAAATAACTTAGTCGTGACGTCTTACACAAAAAAAAAAAAAAAAAAAAAAAAAACTAAGTCGTGACGTCTTACACACACACACAAAACCGACGCCGTGACGTCTTACATGTAAAACTAAGTCGTGACTTCTTACACACACACACACACACACACATACAAACAAGTCGTAACGTCTGACATACAAAACCAAGTTGTGACGTCATACACACAGATGATTCATGCCAACAAATAGTGCAAAACACACATATACCAAAATAACAACAACAACTAAATAATTAAGTAGTTAATAAATTAGATGTAATTAATTTTGTAATATATAGACAAATAAAGTTAAAACTTAATTTTAACCTTATTAAGACACGGTAGTGAATTTGCGGTTCTTCCACTTGTATGAGCTTTGTTTTGTTTTAAAAGTATTTTTGTAGATAGTTTATTTCTTTAATGATCTTAAATTTTTTTTTTTTTTTATTTAAGGACAAGATTTCGTTGTTCATCTCTGGAATCCAGATATTTCCCTGCTAGGAGTTATCACAGCATTAGTCTGGTGGTCTACAGCTTTTTCTGTTCGACAGGATAACTATAGAGCAGTTGAAAGAGGCAGCAGAATAAAGATCAACAGAAGCATGGATAAATATTTCACGTAAACATTAGTTTAAAGAATGTTTTGAAAGACTTTTTAGGGAGCAAGCTTCAGGGCCGGCTTAACAAATTTGCGACGCCCAATATAGTTATTATAATGAATGCTTGCACGACTTCTCTTCTAACTTTTTTTAACAATAACAACTATTACTATGACTTAGATCATTATATAAACATTTGTTATACAGTATTCATAGGAATTAACTTAAACGCAATAGGCGCCAATGGGTTAATTAAAGTCACATCAATCAAACGATTTACTAAATATGTTAACCCTAAGTTCTACCACTTTAAAAGCATGAGATGCTAAATTTAAATTGGGTAATGGGTACTGCCAGGAGCGGGATCCAATTTGAAGCAGTCGGTAAAATTGGCCTAAAGCCGGCACTGACTAACATTATCCAACATGGTATATATTTATTTTGGCCAGGAACTCCTCCCTTTTTCAACTTATAAATAATAATAATAATAAAGACTCACATATAAATGCTCCTCCATACATCTAGAATCTATTACATTGAATTGGACCAGCAAGTAATTGCGAGTATCACTTATCTCTCCCATCTAAAATAACCGCCGTAATAAATATTTACACAATCCGACTAATAGGATATATTTTGGTTTGGTCCCATTTTTCATTATTACGTGTTGCAAATCGCAGTTTTCAAATATTATTTTTACATTGTTTGTACTCTTCGTTATGTGGCTTTCTATATTTATTTGAACTTTTGGCTATGTAGGCCATAAGCCAAATCAGTGGGTCAAAATTGCAAATGAAAAACATTTTTTTCTAAATTTAACTGCTTCGGTTTCGATAGTAAAAAAGGGTTAGTTATTCTAGATGTATGAGGAGTAATAACAGTGTTTTTTTTTGTCCTAATGGAAGAATTTCAGTCAGGGCCCTTACATGAAATTATAGTAAATATGATATGAAGCTACGTATTGTGTCTAACATTAAATTCTTCAACTGTATGATAATCCATTTATCAAAAAACGTGGATACTAAAAGTTTGAATATGGATGACACTAACCCTGAATATGATTTAAAACCTTACTTCTATATGTATGCATCCATCTACTACAATGTGTAACTTGTGCATCGGAAAGTTTCAAACTACAAAGTCAATCACAGAAATCTGGTCCAGGTTGACACATTGATTGGTAAGATCCCGACATTATGAATACATTCTGTGTGTTGTGAAATTCAGTAAGAGAGACAAAGAAGAGAAAGTGATTAGAAGAAATGTGGTAACAATATAGAAAACATCACTCAAAGCTTAAAAAGTTAAAAGAGGATTATCGGGTTACATTAAAGAAAAACAACAAAAAAAAAACGAAATAGACATTATCAAGGACGCTGTATGGAAAATCTCTGTTGCTTCAAGTGAAATATCTGAGAAACTTGCTTGTACAATGTTAAAAACTGCATAAATATTATATTGTTACGAATCTCAGTTTCCTATCTCAGGCTTCCGTAAGCACTGCTAAACACATAACACAACACATCAAAGAAACTGAAAACAAGAGCTCCAAATAATCTGGTACTTTAATAATGGTAAAGTAAAACAGCCAATATGACACAATTAGCAACATCAACAGCTACAAATGCTAAACTGTACATCACCGTACTAAACTCTACTGTCTCTATCTCTTCTGGACACGTACATTCACTTCAGGACTCGACCAGGACCGACTTCATAAGGAGACTAACAGACCTGGTCTCCCCCGTGTCCTGTCTTGAACTGCCTTGCTTTACACACTGTCTCTCGTACACGCTGGCCTGTGATCAGATGACCATAACAGTGGTCACGTGCAAAGTTCATGCCTTGCCCTACGATGTAGCACACTAACTGTTTAGCTGGCCTGTGTATATATTGACCGGATTTAAGATTCCAACATTGCAAAATGTAAGGTATTATTCTTCCAAGCATAAACAGTTCAAATAAAAATCTGTACTTTTTAAAGTATGTTTACAAAGTAAATTGAGATAATTAAAAGTATAAGAGACATTTGCTATTCTCTTAGATTGATTTGTCGATCATGTTTAATGTTTATTATAATAACTTTCTTCTTTTAGACCCCTTCCGGAAACAACTATTGTAGAGAATGCAAATAGAAGCCTAGCAGCCAATGAACGTGGTTACAATGTATTCTTATACAACTGTGAACATTTTGTCAATAAATGCAGATATGGATTGTCAAGATACAACTTCTTGAGTAGTGAACAGGTGCGTATAAACTCAAAATATCTAGGTGTCGTTATAAATCCAAAATCTAAATTTAATAAAATACTCAGAAAGACACAAAGATAAAAGCACATTCGTCGTCCCATATGCTAGGACACATTTTTACAAAAGCTCCTTCTACCCTAGTGCTTTTAGAGCATGGAATGAGTTACCTGAGCTAGCCAGGGAAATCAGTGACTTGGCAAAGTATAGGTCACTGGTTAATATGCATGACTAAGTGCATGACGCGTATAACGTAATCATCTTTTTTTTTTTGAAGTAACGTAAAGAAGATGAAAATTTACATGGAATCCCTATATTGATGAAATCATTTAAAAATCAAGCAAAACATTAGCGTTTGTTAATTTATTTTTTTTATTTTTTTTTTTTTACAAATCAAACAAAGACATAAATTTAAAATGTTATTTATCTTTAGTTAGGTCAATATTAGAATGTGCATCCTCTGTTAGGGATCCATCAACTCAATAAAACATTAAGAAACTGGAACAAGTACAAAATAGAGCAGTGAGATTTATAAAACAAATATTCCAATTTAATTAGAGAAACACTATTAGTAAAATCAATAAACACAGGGACACTTTAGGACAGAACAAAACCAAATAAAATACTCAGAAAGACACAAGGATTGAGGCACATGTCTTACTTCGTACGCTAGAAAAAAATGTTTACAAGTCTTCCTTTTTCATTAGTTCGCTTAGACATTGGCATGGGTTGCTTTAATTAGCCAGATAAACCAACGACTTAGTTTAAGTCATTGCAAATCTATGTCAAGATATCTCATCAAGCTAAATTTAGTAAAGTCTTTTGCATCTATAGAGGCTTTTTAATTTTTAGGGTCCTCCGGTTGGAGAGAGGGTCGTGGTGGCATAATGGAATTGCATGTCATTTCCTTACCGAACCGAGATGTCCCGGGTTCTAATCTCAGTGAAGTCTTGGATCTCAAATTTCAGGATTTTAAGGGCTCCCCTGAACCCACCTATCTTTAACAGATGAGTTTATTTGGGTAAAGTAAATCTTGTAGTCGTTGTGCTAACAACATGAAACTTTCGTTAACTGAATTCCAGAGAATGCGATTACTTTTACATCATCTGCCATCTAGTCTGTGGATTGAAAAGGAAATGGAGATGTATCGGGTTCGAAAGGGAACCTTAACACATCCTACGGTCTCCGCTATTACGTAAGGAATGTTCATGCCAAGTAACTTCGAGATGGCTCCAATTGTTTTGATTTCTAAAAAGAACAAACATATACCTTACATTTCAATTTTATATAATAGATGAGGAGAGCAATGAACACAATATTAATGCTCATACAAAGAAAGGAGAGCTATTTAAACGCAAGGTTAAACTACGGAAATTGTGACATTAAATAATTTCTTTCTCAATATTATTTTATACTTTACCTTTAAATCGTATAACTATATATATATATATATTTTGATGACATAGTATTTTAGTATTAAAATATTTGACATAGCAGAAGAAACGTTTACATCTTAATAACTATTGATATTATATTTGTCCACAGATTCTAGCGCTACCTTTCATTTTCAGCTGCTTTTTATTAGCTACCGAGGTTTTCTTAGTAAAACACTTCATTTCATATGAAAATATTATTGTCGTTGTATTTGCTGGCATTATCTATATCTGTAGATTAAAATTGTTAGCTGTATTAAATTGGTTTAGTAAGCTCATTATAAACATTTTTAAGGTAGTCTTCAGACGATGATGTTATTGATTAGCCATGATTTATTGACAATGAAAAATATATGGGCAAATCCTGCTCACTCTAAAATGTACACATTTTAAGCTCCACATAAAAAACTAAGTTTTTAACTAAGTGGACTGCAAAATTCTTAATATTCTTAACTTTAGAACTAATCTAATTCCTAAACACATTTATTTATCTAGTTATAATCTATTTCTTCGTACTCATACATGACCTTTGTAAATAAGTGTTAAATGAACTGATTATAATGACATTTGAAAAGTGCAGAAATATCCATGGATTGTGATATTTAATTGAAAATATGACCATG
>JADKLZ010000166.1:3668789-3680014 GCA_021533235.1 Biomphalaria straminea | reverse complement strand
ATATATATATATATATATATATATATATATATAGTAAAATAAAATATGTATCTACATAATAATATGGCACGAGTTATGTAATCGATTGATATGACAAATAATCTATATTAGTAATTAGTAATGTGATATAATCAATAAAAACTTTTTTACAACTTAAATGGAAATAAAGATGATTTTATACGGTTAAACTGATATTTTTATGTATCAATATTTATTTCTGTATATGTCTTTACTTATGTAAATAATATGAGGCTTTGTGTAATATTGTGCATCTAAAGCAGCAATATGATTTACTACGAAACGATCAATGATCACACACAAAAGACTATCTTTAGATTTCGACTAACATCTGTAATCCACCAGTAGAACAACGTACTAATTCTTCTCCCAAAAACATAAATAAATCTAAATATTCATAAATATTTTCTTATTTATCTATTATCTACCGAAACTTGTCTAAATATAAATTACTTAACGCTAATGCGACATCTAAAAACGGGTCATGTACCATGCTACTAAATATGTTCCATGGAACGCAACATAAACCATTGTATCATTTTTGCTTTAAGTTAATATTGTCCAATTTCTGTATTTAAATTATAATGTCTCCGAAACATAGTTATCAAACAGACTATATTGTCTCATTATGCCAAAAAAACTAGCGTTTTACTATTTGAAATTCATCTTGGTCTTTTACATCATTTAACTGGCTAATCAACATATAATATACATCTTAGAAATGTTTCATTTGCGCTTTGGGAGCATTTTTAGCGGCCCCCATAAGGGAAAAAGCAATATTAGGTTTGTGCAAAATGTTCGTTTGTCTATGTCACACTCAGAACTCGAAAACTAGAAGACGAATGAATAATATTATTCACCAGGCAATGTGGCTTGAAAAGTTTATGTGCAACGGCTAATTTTGGTTTTCTAAAAGCAAACAGTTTAGTTTATATAATTAATTATGCAAGTTATTTTTTTTTATATAAAAATACACCAATTCTAAAACAATTACGTAAATGTAAGGCAGGCAATGTTACAATATCGTCGTAACTCTACGGCAAGTACTTAATGAAACGCAGGAGGTAACAATAAACTCTGTATTTATTTACAGTACAAACAGGCATGGACTTCAGCCATCAAGTCCCAGAATGCCCTATCTAAAGTCACACCAGTCCTTTTCTATATAGATTCTAGTACAGACCACTGACACACTTCCCAGTGCCGCCCCCAGTCCACAATAAAGTTCATAGATAGCACAAAGGACGTTCTCTTGATTCAAGACAGCTCAGACTTCCTGTCTAAACATGTCTTGTACTACTTATAAACTAATTCCTTAAAATTTTTTAAATAAGCAGATTTTATTTAATTTTTGTTTTGTGCCCCCATCAGGATAAATTTCTTTCTTAGATATAAACAACAACAACACTAAATGCTATTGAAAATCTGATTTAACCTTTAATGTTCCTTCCAAAACATTGCAATAGTTTTAATAATCTATTGTTCCGGATGTTTTTGTGAAGAAAAAAAAAATCAATGCTAACGCACACAAACTAAAAATCGTCCCCCGAAATGGTCCACCCAAGCAGGTAAAAAGGCAGGTTTCAATATTTTCAGAAAGAGTATCAGAATGAATGACTGAAATTATATAAAAGGCAAATGACAGAGAACAATGGAGAAAGAAGGTTGAAAGATCCTGTCCATCAGACCAAAGGATATGTAAAATATAATGTGAAGTTAACTGTGAACCTGGCCTAACAGATGTCTTATAATGAGTATCTAAATTGTATCTAATTGTATATTTGTAAAGGGACTATCTCTTATTCCTCAAGAAAAAAAAAACATTTCCGTGAAAAAAACAATTTCTTTCGTTTAATGATGATGGTTGTTCCAGTTCACGCGATAATATAACTTATTAACTAACTACTTGTTAATTGTTGTTTTAAATTATGTTCCACTTATATTCATAGTTAATAAATTTTTTCTTCTTGAAAAAAAAAATAAACATTGTTTTATAAATGAAGTAATTAGTAAGAGAACTTACATAACTTAGCAATACGATTGTAAAAAAATTGATTTGAACAAAAATTTAAAACCATTAGCACAAATGTTACAATATTGTAAATAGTCCTCTCCCTTACTACAATAGTCCTCTCTCTTACCAAAAAAAAAAAATTTTGGTGTTTGTTGCTATAAGAAATGAATACAATAGAACCTCGAGATACGAGCTGCTCAACATACGAGTAATTCAAGATACGAGCAGCGTCGAAAGCGAAATTTCTGTTCGTTTTACAAGCGACAATTCGAAATATGAGTCGAGCTAAATCCTTTTGACGACGATCATGCGAAATCTGATCGTTCCGTTCTCCCTCGGAATAGGAATCATAATTGTCAGCGCAGGAAAATGGGACAAGTTGCCTCAGCCCCCTTTGTGACAAAAACAGCAGAATGTGGGTAGGCCTACACCATGATCTCGACCAACATCACGTATCATAGCGCTTAACGAAGGCTCTTGTAGGTAGTGTGAGTGTTGTAGCTAGCGAGTTTAGTGATCTTAATCCGAATTATTCTTGTGCATCATGGGTCCCAAGAAAATTAACGTAAGTGTAAAGTCAAATGATAAAATATCCATCGAAACGAAGCAGTGTTGTTTTGTTTATGATGCTAATGAAGTGTTTACGTAGCCTTAGTTCTGCGCAGTCAACTCGTCCTCCCCCTCTTTCCCTCCTTACGCGCACTTGTATTACAGCAGTCGTCAGGAACCTAGATAATATTCTGTACATTTACCATTGGATTGCAGACATTTGATTGATTTCTTTTCTGCATTTCTCATTTTTAAAATTTATTTTATTATTTATGTATACGTGTTTCAAATACATTTATTAATTTATAACATAACTAGTTCAGCATTTAGGTAACTTTGGGACTTTATATAGGAAATAATAGGTTTAGAACCAATTCATCGGGTTTACTTTATTTTATGATGGAAAAAAACTCGTTTGAGATACGAGTAATTCGACTTACGAGCTCGGGTCTGGACCGAATTAAGCTCGTATCTTGAGGTGCCACTGTAGTTATAAAAATGGTGAATTTTTTAAAAAGAAAACAAACTGCTTGTATAACTGATTTTAAAAATATAAAGTAGCCGTTACATCAGAACTTTGAATGGTCTAAAATATTATGATGTCAAATATTCACTTTTTCTTTACAAGATTTAAACGGTTCGTCTGACAGACATTCCACACAAAACTGATAGCGTCTTTTCCTCTTCCGGGGAGGCGCTATATAAGTAAACTACATCTTAGAGATTACATTTTATTTGTCACTGTTTTTGTTTCTAAAATGTGTTACTAAAATCAATTCTTTGTTGTTTGCATTCATTAGGTGAACAAGCAGATCAAGTAGTTGAAGAGGCAGCAACTATTTTAGAGATACAAATGAAATAAAGCATGGTTAGAAAAAAGTAAGTGGTCTTGTGGTCTATAGGGCAGATGATGTAAAGGTCATCTGTTTCTTAGCCTACGGTTAAGGAGGCCAGCACAATGACCAACTGCCTGTACTTTTCTCCAACTAATGTCAGGTATCCATTGGAGCTGGGTTGACTTAGAGGCGCCAGAATATCCCAGAATTGAAACTCATAATCTCCACCAGGTTTCGAATTCCGGACCTCGGTTCTGAAGCCAAGCGCTTTACCATTCAGCCACCTTGCCTCCTCATGGCTAGAAAGCTTTTATTAAATTATACGTAATATAGTAGATTCTACATTATTTTAAACTTTATTTAGATTAGGTTAACGTAAATTCAACTGAGGTCATTTTTAAAGTTAATATATTTTTGAATTGTCGTCTATCTTGTGCATTTATATAACAAAATACCTAGCCTAAATCTGAAATGAAAGGTTCTCGATTCATCTGAAATACTAAATATAAATATTCGTCAAAGTTTTCTCTTCCCTTTATACCTGCTTACCTGGCTACCGCAGTCCTATACATCAATAAAGTACCTTGTTGACAGAGTGACTGATCTCTTAAATCTTTGTAGGCAAACTTTTAAATTCAGTGAGGACTGATAAAAAAGAGGTGGTCTTAAAGCTTTCTAAAATGTCCAACTTTAAGGATTGCAACAAGTCGAGGAACATAGATAAGGGCACGTTCCTCGTTCCACATGATAAGACAAATTTGTACAATTGCTCCTTCTTCTATTACATCATGGTATGTGTTACCTGAGCCAGCCTGGAAAGCTAATGACTTAGCAGAATTTAAGTCATTGATTAAAATGCATGACTAGATTGACCTAGAATCACGAGTGGGACATAATGATCTTATTTTTCGAAGTAACGTCTGTATTTTAATAGATAAGATAAGATGTTATGTTGGGACGACTTCTACTGGCTAAGAACGAGATGCTGTAAAGAAAGCAATAAGGCTTTCAGTTAATCATTTATCGTTCTACTTCTATCAAAGAAAAAATCATAGAATACCAACAAAGGCTAATGATCATTTTCGTAGAATGGTCAGATAACACGACTTCCCTGTTAAATTGGAAACAAGAAAGAATAACTGAGTTCTATAGCATCAAAACAGGTGAATGACAAGGAGTGCATCTTGTCTCCTTTCATCTTCCTCATAGTTTTGGAGTGTAATGAGAAGAGTAATGAATCATGATACCTTGGGTATTTCTATGCTTAAACTGAATCTAATGACTAAGGCTAAGACTGTCATTGTGATTTCAAGGACTCTTTTCTCATATAAAGACAACACAACAGAAACATTCACATAAATAGAAGATACAACATAAAGAGTTCATTCAGCGACTACACAGGCATTTTAGTCCTTTACACGTTTCCTGATCGAAGGGTGACGTTGATAAAGTCTGATCGAGTGAGGTACGAACGAGTTTTTGTACCGCTCTGTTCTTGTCTTGATTGACAGAAGTCGGACTTGGTTTTCGACGACATTCAGAGTAAGGATAAGACTCCATAAACATCAAGATATATTACATTGAAAAAAAAATGACAGACTCGTCAAATTACAAGAATTCACTGTAAGAGCATTTACATAGTGAGTGTTTTTAGATTTAAAATTTGAATACAAAGTTTATTATCACCTCACTATATCTGTCTGGTACGAATCGTAAATACGTTATTTCACTCGCTTCACATTCTTGAACTATGTTAAAGACTTTTATTCAATATTCCTAATTAAATTTTTATCAATAAATTTTCACAAGTTATTGAACTGAATAGTGAAAGATATTAATTTTATTTGATGTGAAAATAGGAAATATATTTCAAGTTTTGAGATATATGGCAGCAAATGTGGAGTTCGTTTTGTACAAGTGTTTTAAAATTAAGTATTTAATTTCTTTTATTTTACTGTTAATATAAATTGTAAAATTAAACCTTGTACTTTCTACATAGAATGTAAAAAGTAAAATGAAATCGGGCGACGAATCTCAGCTATACAACACATTTAATGAAGGTGATGTCTTGACATTTACTTTAAGTGGTGGAGAAACCTATGGCATATACGTTGGTGAGTTGGTTACAATTTAATTCTTAGCAGAATTTGTCAGTATATAATATAGTCACCAACATGTACGAGCAAAATATTTGGAAAACTGTCATTATCTGTCATATATGAAGTTAAATCTTCATTGACATTTTTTTTTGCGACATCATAAGAAACAAATGTAAAAAAAATATTTAACGATGTAAAAATATTTCAAATAACAAGCTTTTAATCTTGACTGAGGTATAGAAGGAAAGCATGAATTGTTTTCAAAACATAAGGTACGGTTTAAATTTCTCAAATTATTTCAAACTACGAACACGAATACAGAATTGATGATCAAGAATGATAATTCATGGCAGGTCTGAAAAGAAGTTCCTTAAATAAGAACTATGATTGAATTTTACCAAAACCTGACAAAATAGAATATCACTTTTGTAAAATTTGATCCAGAACTCTAAATATTGGCTATTTGGATTAATGCTGCAAGACACCAAAGATAGTTTAGACAAAAGTCTCTTGATTAATGTAAGTTTTTCTTTGTGTACAATTGTAACACTCTAATCATAACCAAGTTGTTCGGAGCATGCTACACTGTTATATTTCCAACAAATGTATGTTCATGTTAATATATACTTCAAATCTACTGAAGGCATTTTGGCTGAACATAAGGACTTACACAATGTTATCTGGCAGGCAGATATTAAATTAATGACGTTACTTTTTTAACACAATAAATATAATTGTTTTAGGTGGGAGGGGAATGGACTCTTATGCGAGAGTTAAGGAAGATATTGCATTCATAGCATTTTTAAAATGGAAAGATAAAAAAAAATAACATAACTAAATTTCATTTTTTTTTGCCTTAGGAAACGATATGGTTGTTCACTCAGTGAAAAATGCCAGCATTGATACAAAGAGTAATAGATCTAGTCTTTTACGTTATCTATTTGGTCCTAAGTGTTATTCGGTTACACTAGATAAATTGGAAGATTGGGATCATGATACACAAGCTACAAAAATAGAACTTGGAACGTCTATGTCCAGGTAAAATGATAGAAACTAGATAGAAAATGTCATAAAAGTTTACTTTTTGTGTTTTAGCCCAAAGGCAGCTGAAACAACAGACTGTTGTCATTTTAACTATAAATGTAATTCTTTCAAGAATTTTTTTTTTTGATTTATGTATTGGAATGGGATATAAAACTTACAATTTATCCCAATAAAAAAATAAAACTATTTCACGCAGATAAAAATTGAATAGTTAAATTATATTAATTAAGTGCATAGATATTTACAGATTAATTAACTTTTAATTCATAGAATCAGAACTATAAGTAAATAAACAAGATAACAAAAGTTCAACCTCTGTAAATATTTTTTAGTAAAACTTTATTTGCACCAATAACAAAATTGAAAGAAAAAGACAGAATAGATGATTTGAAGTTAATCCCCCTCCCATTAAAATAAATGTGTTAAAATATGATATATAGACACCCGCTTTATTAAATATTCACCTATATTTATATTGAATAGTTGTAAAAATTATATTTTTTGATAAAAAAAAAACTTGTTTGGATAGTTGATTTTAAAAATAAAAATTTTCTACAATATCATGAGGTCGAATTTTCAATATCTCCTAGTTTACTAGATCTAAACGGGACAGACGGTAAGACGGACAGACAGAGAAAAAACAAAACTAGTTGCGTCCTTTCGGGGGCGCTAAAAATCGAACATTTCTAGGATCGGCCTTAATCCAATACAATGATAAACGGATGTCAGGTCACTTTATCCTTGTCATTTTCTTCTTCGATTTTTGAGTGACCGGGTATGAAGTGAATGTAGTTCGAATAATGAATATGTGAAGGATTACAATAGTAATTTTAAAGAAATTATTTCAAAATTATATTTATAATTTTAAAATCACACTACTGTGGAGGTAATCCCACCAAAAATTTTACTTCAAGAATTTAAAAAAATATTTCCTTAAATATCCCTGAAAGTCAATGTTTTAATATTATAATTTAATATTCTAACATAATGTATTACAATTTTATGATTAAATCTTTTTCTTTTATTTGTTTTAGTGTTTTACTCAAAAAGCGAAATGTAGAAGAAATAGTTTCAGAAGCCTTAAAAAACGTTGACACAGACACTTCTTTGAATAGTTTAGATTTTGTGAAACATTGCATTTCTGCTTGGAGAATAAAACAGATTGCTGTAGGTATTTTAGTAAATCTCATTTCTTGTTCTAGAATCTTCTTTAATTTAATTGATTTGTAAAATATCAAATCTGTAGAATTAAAAATTCCGTGAGACCTTTGCAACTTTTCTTGGGACTAAAGAGGTTAAAGGTTGATACCACATTCCGGTCACCGGTTAGGCATTAACATTACAAGATACGGTAGTATTTTCCTCTTCTCTCTACCTCTGATGTGCACGCCATCCTTTATGATTGTTTACTATTGATAACAGGGCGATGTCCTGGCACCCTGTTATTCCAAGCACTTCTTTAATGCCATGTCGCGCTATTTTAAGATTCTGTTTTAAGCATCGAAGGTGGAAGATATTCACCTGTATTTCCTGCCAAGAGTAGGTGGACAATTTTGTAGGTGAACCATTTTTTTAATTCCGTATTGCAGAGTGCTGATCACAAAGTTCCAGCAGACTATGGATACAAGCTGTTGTCCCACACTATTTTATATTTTTAAATATATTTGATCTAAGACATAATTGTTGAAATGTTAATAAATAAGCTGAACCTTTAAAAATTATTACGTACGTTTTAATCTATATATATATTCCTCTAAGTAAGAGGTCAAACACACAAAAGTTCAAACAACAAAATGCAAGTGGCAAGTAAATAGGGAAGATCCCATGGCGTACGCACGCGGTGTGAATGGACCCAATCCGCACTATTTCATTCACAAAATAGCATAGACATAAATAAATATAGACTGGAAAAAGGAAGTAACTTCGTGTAACTTGAAAAAACATGTAAATATATATACTATTGAATTATGATTTCTAAATTATGAAAAAAAAATAAAAATTGCATGATCCTCAGTCTTAGAGATTAAACACAATTTATAGACATAAAATAATGTACACCAGGCATGTCAAACATGGCGTTCGGGGGCCGCATGCGGCCCGCGACCACCTTGTATGCGGCCCGCGTGACCACCTAAAAAAATATCAAAATAATGTTAAACTGCAACGCTAGAAAATAAAACATGACAAGCTACTTGAATTGAACAATAGTTAAACTGAACAACGAGAGTGAGTATGCAGTGAAAGCAAGCTACATTTTGTCAAACTTAATTGCAAGCCATAGCAAATCATTTAGTAAATGTGATTTTATGAAGGAGTGTGTCGTTAAAGTAATTTGTCCAGAAAAGGTGAAAGCATTCACAGAAATAGCACTAAACAGAAATATTTTGATAGATAGAAGCAATGATATGTTTGTCAGATAGCGTAAAAAATTTAAAGAGTTTCAAATTAAAATTTCAAATTTAAAATTAGTTTCATTGGCTCTCCATAAATCAACTAATGTAACAGGTGTAGCACAGTTAGTTAAATTCATAAAGGCCTGTGACAGGAATTTTGAGATACACGAGGAACTACTTGAGCTCTGTTCTATGCATAAAACCACAACAAGTGAGGATGTTTTTGAGAAATAACAGATGATATTGCAGTACAATTTATGTTTGGTAAAGCTAGCTAGTCTAACAACGGATGGCGCACCAACCATACACTAAAATGGTTTTGATGCAAAGCTTCTTGCACCAGGAATTAAGTTTCAACAAGTCATAAGACCGGTTTCAGTCACTCTCTATTTTTATTCGATGCCCTTAGTTTAAATCATCGCCAATATTCAATATTTCTGGATGACATTGGACACGAATTTGTTTTCCCTAATACAAATTAGTTCGCTGGCTTTCCTGACATAAAATATTGAAGAGATTTTTTGCTCTGCGTGAGGAAATTGTATTGTTTCTGAAATTAAATGTAAACCTATTGAACATTTACAAACTGACGAATGGGTTCAGGATCTAGTATTTGCAGTGGATCTCACTGGTCACCTGCAAGACTTAAATTTGAAATGTCAAAGTAAAGACAAAATTGTCACAACTGCGAGTAATCATGTGAAGTGCTTACAATCAAAATTACGACATTGAAAAACCAAATATGAAGAGGAAATTTTGTTCACTTCTCAAGATTAAATACGGCTACAACTTTGGTAAATATGTCTTACACTTGTAATCGTTAGTGTATGCTTTCAATGACCGTTTGCGTGACTTCGTTCGTATGAGCAAGAATTTTTGTTGTTTGTGTCTCCATTCTCATTCTGAAATTGCTTCTGGTAATGTGCAACTAGATGTAATAAAATAGCAATCAGATTCTTTGTTGAAATCGACATATATAGAATTGGCTGCTCCAAAATTTGACAGTTAGTTATCCTGAACAGTACGTTGAATTGCGGAAATTAGCAGCCAGAATACTAGCTGTTTGCAAGCACTTATCTCTGTGAGCAGTTCTTTTTCCACAATGAAAGCTACAAAAACACCTCAAAGTTTCTGATGGAAATTTGTCATCAGTGATGAAATTATCATTAACAAAAAAAAAAAAAAACTTCGACCAGACATCATATTAATTTTTTATTACGAAATAGTGCTAAAAATTTAGTTAGCTAATGTACAGGTGTGCCAATAATTTTTGTTTTCTATTGTATTGTTTCTAATTTATATAAAACTAATAGGCTTTTTTTGAACTGATTTTTGGCTGCGGCCCCTCATGTCATAGTAAGTTTTTATGCGGCCCACACACCTTAGTGAGTTTGACATGCCTGTTATATATACACTGATGGCAAAGTGTGGCGACCTTGTAATCAATTCTTGCTTTTACGGGTAACTAATGGAGCGCGCGCAAGAGCGCAGTAGCAGAATCTCGTCTTGTTTTTTTTAAGAACTATTCGTGCGGCGTTGTTCTGAATACGTTGTAGCTTGGCTATTTTGTCGTCGGGTATACCTGCTAGCACGGCGTTGCAATAGTCAAGGCGGGAGAGTATGAATGTCACAGCTAGTGTTTTTGTTGACTCCGTTGTTAGGTATGGTCGGATCTGGTCTAATCTGCGCAGCTGCAGATAAAGACCCTTGCAGAGCTGCCTTATGTGTGAGTCGAAAGATAGTGTTGAGTCAAAGAAAACTCCAAGATTCCGGACAACATGGACATAAGAAACCTGGCAGTTCGTAATAAAAAGAGAATCTGTGCTCTCGACTTTTGAGACGTTGTTCCGAGTGCCAATCTTGATTATTTCTGTCTTGTCTTCGTTCATCTTGAGCTTATTCTCAACCATCCAATCGCTCACCCTTGCAATGGTACCACTGATTTTCTCTGCCAAATGCGACACCTCTGAGGGTACTGAGCAATCGTATAACTGTGAGTCATCGGCAAAGAAATGGTATAAGATGCCTGTTGGCCGTATGACACCGCTGAGCGGATATGTATACATAGTGAACAGTACTGGGCCTAGAACTGATCCTTGGGGTACTCCGTACTTCAAGAGTAGCTTGTTGATTCCGTCATGGCATTGGGAGCTATATTTGTCAGGTCATTTGGAGCTATATTTGTCAGGTCATTGGGAGCTATATTTGTCAGGTCATTAGGAGCTATATTTGTCAGGTCATTGGGAGCTATATTTGTGAGGTCATTTGGAGC
>JADKLZ010000166.1:3642298-3654778 GCA_021533235.1 Biomphalaria straminea | reverse complement strand
GGCCGCAGTGGGCTCCGCATTTTCATAGGCCCCGCAATCTGTAGCACGGGCCCTGTATATATATATATATATATATATATATTCAGGCCGTCTGTACCACTCGACACCACCACTGAAAGAACTTGAAAACTCATGTCTCCAAATAACTTAATACTTTAATGTCAACAAATAACCAATACTGTACCATTGGCAGTACTTAACGCAAGACTGTACAAATATCCTTCCGATAATAGCCGTACCGCCGCATCAACTCTTGCACGGGTCTCCCTGTCTCGTCGTACTTGTACTGAGCCGTCGTAACGAACCGTAGATCGGGAAATTGTCACTCGACTCGGCTGACAGGTAACTCGTCGCGCGTGACCGCTCGTCTAGCGCTGGCCTAGGGCGATTCGCGTCGGCTGTCTACATGCACCACCCCATCCGTGCACCACCAGGTTTATAACAATATATATATATTTATTATCTTTATTCCTTCTCATCTCTTTCATTGTTTCTCTACTCGCTTCTCTTATTCTAAAACCGCCTCTCTCTTTCTTTTTCTTTTGTTTTCTCTCTCACAAATAAGTTTGTGTTTTAAGCTTTCCGTTAGAAATGAAGATTAATACTTCCTGAACCAAATCTCCGGCCGGACTGCAGGGACTAGCTGTGACAGTTGTTCGAAGCCAAACAATAGCATATCCCTCTCTCTCTCTCTTTTCTCTCTCTCTCTCTCTATTCTAAGCGAGATCTCTACAATCTTTTATATTCCAGTCCGTTTTTTTTTCTTTAATACACTTCCCCCCCCCCTATTATTACCTGGCACGTTTCTCTACAAATTTTATGCTTTTCTACAAATATATGTTTCTATAGAAATTTAGAATTTTGTTTTCTATGTATTTTTGGGATGTTGTAAATGTATTTTGAAATAATTGTTTATATTTTAATGTAGATTTCGTGTTATCAATCATGAGTTAAAATTTTTGGTGATGACCGTGATTTTTAATTACGAGGTATTTAGGACGACCGTAAGTCCACTCAAATCTAATTCTTACCTGACTTTTGCTAGGGGAAGTAAACGCTGTTGTTCTTTTGTGCTGGCCACATGACACCATCGTTAACCGTAAGCCGTAGATACAGATGACCTTTACATCATCTGCCCTGTAGAGCGCAATAAAAACTTTACTGCTTCATTTACATTTAGTTTTGACACCTTGCTTAAAAGAATGCCATATAAGGAAACTATAATATAATAATTATCAAATTTAAAGACCGCATTACAATTCAAGAGATTAGAGGCAAAGCTACTACAGCTGAACTGCCAACTATCGTTAAAAAACGCACGTAAAAAACCTATGGCATTATTACAAGGTTATTTGGGCTAGCAAAGACCTTTCTTCAGATAACAGTATCAGAAGGAAGAAGAAGTCGACAAATATTGCAAGGTTCCCCAACGGTCTAACAGACTAAGAGACACTACGGCCTCCTTCATTCGCGAAGCGACTATGGATCATCACATGGAAATGAGATGAATGCATGGCCATTAGCTGTGGTCGAAATGATGTCACCCACACATCAGTTCACGCAGCTGATGTATCCAGTGTCGATAAAGTTTGGGGTCAGCGACGTCGCAGGTTCTGCCAGAGTGTAGCGCTGTGTGCTTCAATCTGCCTTAGGGTCGCGAGCTCCTGATTTTTCCTCAGGGTTGACTCCCGAAGCCTTTATCAAATTGGGTATAGCTACAAGGCAACAGAGGCTTCAATTCAGAGTTTTATTTTTACATAAGATAGATGTACAAGTAAATAACTTAATCTAGACAAACTCAGAAATAGACTCACGTCAAGTAAAAATTGACAACCACAACTTACAGTAGGTAGGCAAGTTGTTTTTTGTAACTAACAGTTTATTGTCCCGTCCAGGCTTTGGTCAAATTGTCCATATGGCGGGTGAAGACAATGATGGTTTGGGTTCCACTAGCACACATTTCTTCAGCATTGGAGGTCAACGTTACAGCAAAGCTGAAATACGCATCGATGATTTCTGGAGGGTCGCAGGAAACGACAAAGCGGACATAGACAATAGTGCCGATTCAACATGGAGGTAAGTTTGTTAAGGAAATATATATGTAAGTGAGGTTGATCAATAAAGTACATAATCAATTTGTTCATTCCTTTAGTGCTATTGTGCTATTTAAGAAGTTATCAATGATTAATTTCACGAGGCTATGTAATAAAGTGGAGCGTTACACAAACTAAACAAAATTTTATTTATTTATAATTTTTTAACACACTAACAATCATTTCATATAATAATTAACACAAATTTTGATCTATAACGTAAAGGTTATCTTTATCTATGGCCTACGGTTTACGAGGGTGTCATGTGGTCGGCACAACGTTCCCCAACTAAACTCAGGTTGAGTAGATTAAGGGGCGTCCTAAAAAGTATCGAAATTCAAAATGCCAGTCTTCGCTGAGATTCGAACAGAGGACCTCTCTGTTCGGTTGTCGGTTGTACATCTGCTATGGTTTGGTCTTAATGTGTATCAAAATTTTGAACATGTCTGCTGCGGAGCATAAGGACGCCTCAAATTTCTTAAGAGGTACTATCAGAGAGGACTGTCGGTCAAATAAGTCCGCCCCTGAGGCTGAAGCAGTGCCTCTTTTAAATCTTCACCCCTGAGACAAGAACGTGTACTGCTTAATTTCCAGAGCTCCTAGATTACGTGAGTTATCTACCTTTCTACAGGGGCTTCACGTCAGAGTTATGAGAGCCGGAAGTCCCTGATTGTCTTAAACTAGTAGGTTTGTCTAAAATGGGTCTTAAAGTAAGATTACTGTTAGGATTTATATTGTCCTTCCTAGAGCCCTCGATCCAAACGTGATAGTGGACAAAGCTACAAGCAGGCTTGGGAAAATCAAATACAACATCTTCTTTTCCAATTGTGAGCACTTCGCTAACTGGTGCCGTTATGGGAAAAGTATCAGTGATCAGGTAACTTAGAAACAGAAAAAAACATTTATATGTAAATAGGTTAAAACTAGAATGAATAGCAGATTGACATAAGTCACGTGATTTACCAACCAAAGAGGCTTTGGTTGATATGAAGTAGTAGAGTATTTTTTTAAACTCGAGATTTGACTAGAGCTGCGTTGTGTTTGAATAAAGACTTCTGCCAACTTTTATTTTGAAGTGTCCATTTAATATTAGTTATTTTCAAATACTGCAAACACATTATAACTAGCTTGTCTTCTGTAGGAAACGGTGTAGAAAATAAAGGAAGTCTTAATAAGCTAGATGTTTTTAAAAATAATCATTACCTGATATTCACAGGTAGCCGTATCACATTTTCTAAACTCTTTTGTTTTGTAGCTCAAAATGTAGAAGTTTTAGACTTTGTGAATTAAAACGTACGGACAACTAAATAATAAATAAAATTTATACAAATATTAAATACCAAGCATAGTTGAAACTATAGATTTTTAGTTCGATTTGTTATACTATACAGTTTATAAAACACAATGTGTCTAGTACAAATCTTGTCAACCTTATTTCTGCCACTTCCCATTCTCGGGTCAAGTTGAAACTTAGCACAATTATTCATTGTACTTAAAGTAATACAAAAATAGATTGTGGGGCTAATAGCACGAATCACTAAACATAAAATTGTTTATACTTTATTTTTCAATAAAAATAACATACTAGGCCTATTTAGTTTACTTTATTGAACAATAAGTAAAACCGTTTTTTTAAAGAATGTATATAACTTGTATAGTATCCAGGGGCGGACTGGGTATCGAAATCGGCCCGGGCATTACAATATAAACCGGCCCACAAAAAATGGCTTGTTTTATCATGGGCGTATCCAGGAATTTTTCGATGGGGATGTTATTTTTTTGTACCCACTCTGCAATGTACATGTATGCAATTAATCTTAAATAAATTCTGACCTTTAATTCTTTCGGACTTTTTTTTAGCCTAGAATAGGTTCTTCTTTTAATTAGTGGAAAGATAGTACATACCACCAAGGACAGAGAGTCTAGGGGAGCGCTGTGAGATCCTCCAGCTTGATCCGGGGCGAAGCCCCGTATCCAAGCATTATTTTCGTTATTTAAGCTTTTAAAAAATGCATATTCTAAGGTATCTACAGTATCTGCTATGTATATTAATCTTCAATAAATTCTGACCTTTAATTCTTTCGGACGTTTTTAAGCCTTTTAATTAGTGGAAAGACAGTAAACACCACCAAGGACAGAGAGTCTGGGGGAGCGCTGTGAGGTCCACCAGCTTGCTCCGGGGCAAAGCACCGGATTTAAGCTTTATTTCCATTATTTAAGCTTTAGAAAAAATTCATATTCTAAGGTATCTACAGTACAATTAGCTTGTAACTCTTCCGCTAAAACATTCAAAAACCAAATATACTATTCATTGCACTTAATTAATGCGTCCAGCGGCTGTAGAAAATGGTAACAATAGTTTTGCTTCAGTTTTTGTATTGGAGTGGAAGGATAATTACAAAACCCCTTTGGCTACGCTTAGGAAATTCGGTGACTGTAGTTTGCTTAGTTGTCTGTACTGGGACATTAGTTGTTTTTTTTTCAGACAATGAGGTCTGAGGCAAGTGATGATTTGAAACTCCTTCTTCGCGGCTACGCTCATGTGTCATATTATATGTGGAAGCCTAATTCTCTTGAAAATATATACAGTTTGATAACGTATCGAAAACTGAACGTATGCTTGCGTAGGATTATATAACGTATTTTATTTATACATGTATGTAGTCTGAAAACTATAAACAATACAATAGCAGCCTTAATGAGTTTGAAAATTACAAGTACATTCGAAAAAAAAAACGCGAATTGTATATGAATAATTCATGGCCATTATTTAAAATATAAATATAAATCTCCTTTCATTAAATATTGGATGTGACAGCGCTATTGGCCTATAAATTATCATAATTATTATAAGAATTTCAATCAGTAATGACTTCATACTATACGTACTAAGAATAATTTTGCAATTAATTATAATAGTAAAAAAATGATTTTTATCTAGATTTGTTTTTGCTTAATTAATACAGTGTGTATTTTCTAGATCTATGTTATTAAAAATAAACAAAAAGAAAACTTACTTTCTCTGTACAAATCTCAGAAAAAAGAACTCTATACCCATTGAACCATATCTGGTGGTCTGCAATTTCGAGGCTGTATGCGTGTGATAAAGTTAATTCCGATTAGAACTTCTTCTTTATTGTTCTCATTTTTATGTTGGAGGGTTCAGATGACTAGCCCAATATATGTGATGAACTGCGCAGTGGTTTCCAAATAAGGGAGCTCTTAATATAGTTTTCTTTCTATTGGTGTGTTTTGAGACCAGTGTCTTGTGCGGACCTCATGGTAAACAAAAAAAGTTTTGAAGGACATGTCTATTCTGTTGTGTCTGGTCCTGAGTTATAAGATTACACGTTGTTCTTGTCGGGACATCTTTTAATAGGCATCACCTTTCTTGTGATTCGGATGAGAGCTTGTCCATATCTCTTTTTTTTTAAATTTACTATTAGTTTCTTTATTTCTTCTGGATAGAGTGAAATGTTTAATTGTTTGTTCTTCCACTCATGACAAGTGTGTCAGCCTTCTCATTTCCTTTTAGTTCTATATGTACTGGTATTCATTGTATCAGCAAAAGAGCTAATTGTCGCCCCTATTTTTTTTTCTGCGATATATTAATGCTTTCTAATTTAACTAACATCTCTCATCCCTCTTTTTCGTTAACTGACAATGGAACCATCAAAAGACGGGGGGAGGGAAGGAGCAAAAACAAAAGGAAGTGCCATCACAAGGGCATGCCGACCAGCGAAATGATTAGGCCAAACACAACCTCGAAGACATCAAAGAAGTATTAAAGTTCATGCCACTCGTGCATAGCAGAAAGTACGGTGTAACGTTTTGCACATGATAATACATAGGCAACAGTGTATAGTGTACATTTTTTATATTCTTGTTGAATTTAAAAAACTAAAAAAAAATAAAATAAAGCGTGTCTAGCTGCTGTCACTTTTTTTTCTTAAAGTAGTCTGCATAGAATTTTTTTTTCTTTGGTCGCAACCAGACCGGCCCATTTGGTACCGGCCCACCGGGCATTTGCCCGTTTGCCCATATAGCCAGTCCGCCCCTGATAGTATCTAGTTTAGGACGTCGTGGAGACTGAATAGCAAAGAGCTTAGTGTCCGATTCTCGAAATCAAATGTCGATGAAGACCAACATTTAAAACTTTGTGATTTTTAGGACGCCACTGAGTCCAACAAACTAATGGGTGCTCGAGTTGAAAAAAAAAACACTGAAGGTAGTGGGTAGGGAAGTAGCTAGGAAAATTTGCCAGCAATTGGGGGCCCGGGGGGGTTTGACCTGTTGGGGGCAAAGTGGGCTTGACCTCTTGAGGACCCCTGCATTTTGCGTAGTATTAAATATTTAATGTAAAAAAAAAACAACTCATTAGGGCCCCCCCTCAAGTTGGGTGTGACTTTACTTTCTCTCTGTCACACGCTGAGGATTGTAAATAATAACTTGATGAACTCAATAAATGAAGAAAAAAAAACTTCTGTAGTTTCTCGAACAAGCTTTAATGACTTCTTCTGCTTTCTTGAACAACAACTCAATCTATATCTTGAAAAATAAAACTTTACTTATAAATAACTTCTATATCACTTCGTATAACACTTTACTCTCTAGTAGACTTCTAAGAGATGATTAAACATAGGACCATCGCTCTATTAAATACAATACAAGAACTTTTCTTCTACAATAACCATTACTAAGCGAGGACACTCGCTCTACAAATACCGTTACTAAGCGAGGACCCCGAATAACATTCTTTCCCCCAATTTATACCTTTCTAATCGTATCTTCCAGAACCTAGAAGTTTCTCGGATCACTATTTTAGTAACTCTGACCTTCTGGAAGATGACGTGTTAACCTATCCCTTAACCTCTTTCTCCGATTGGATATTTAAAATAAACTTGTTTACGCTGGACTTGACTTGACCTGGTTTCTAGAACCTACTCTACAAGGGACACAAGCAAAATTGTTACATTGGGACACTAAGGATTTTAAAATTCTCCCCCCCTCCCCCACCCTAGCTACGCCACTGGGTGAGTAGTTGTGCTGGCCACATGAGATCATCAATACATTATCTCCCATATATATACCACAAGGTCTGAAAAGGGTTCTTACTTTAAATCCAGTTTAGAACTATGTGGCATATAACGATGTTCTAACTCAGTTGACAAATATAGCAACACATTTTGTCTTCCATTTAACCAGGTAAACGGAACACTAATTCTAGGGGCGCTTGGCGCCTTCGCCAGCCAGTCGTTCACAGCAGGAGCACTACTCGTTGCTTTCTTCATCTACAACGTCGTCAAGTCTGATGACAAAACGGAAGAACAAGAATGACATTAAACATTTTTCATTGAGTTTTATTTTTATTACTTTTGGTTATGGTTCCATCCAAAGATATATCTGCCTGCATTTTTTTAGCGACCCCATGAAAGAGGAATAGACGCCATTATCTTTGTGTGGTCTGTCCGTCCATCCGTTCGTCCGTGCCATTTAGATATCGTAAACTAGAAAAGGTAGTGAAAATTGGACATCATATTATTTTAGACTAGTCAAAGCTCTGATGCAACGGCTTTTGTAAAACAATTAGATCAATTAGATTATCATTCTAAGATATTAGTCAGGCCAGGTTCACATCGATCTTCACATTCACTTTCATCTATCCTATGGTCTGCTGGACTGTTGGGGCACCACACACGATCTGTCAACCTGTCTCCATTCTTCTCTGTCGTTTGCCTTTGATAGAATTTTTTTTTTTGAAAATATTGAAACCTGCTTTTTTTACCTTCCTGGCTGGACCATTATGAGGAGGGGGAGGGGCGATTTTGAGTTTGTGTTTCCAAACAAACTGTCTTTGTAACCTTCTTATTAATTGATTTTTTGAGTTGTTGGCTGACTTTTCAATATGCCGGATTGCATAGTACGTTGTAGGTCGAATATCTTTGTTGTCTGATTCTAAGTAGCATTTAGAATCTAATCAATTACACTATATTCTTTTATAGTTGACATGAACCAGCGATATTGTAGTGTGCCAATCTAGGTGTAGAAGGGAGATAATAAACATAATATATTATATATTTAACCTCACACAATGTTTCAATAGATATTGGAACTTTAATGTAAGTTGAAGACGCTGCCAAAGCGGCAGG
The DNA here is from genome assembly GCA_021533235.1 of Biomphalaria straminea. Lineage (NCBI taxonomy): Eukaryota > Metazoa > Mollusca > Gastropoda > Planorbidae > Biomphalaria > Biomphalaria straminea. The sequence goes on along the minus strand of JADKLZ010000166.1, from coordinate 3,646,536 downwards.
GAGCAGTTCACCCATAGCCAAATATTTCTGCAGTACGACAGTGAATATAGTAAAGCATGTGATTGCATAAAGACTGTACACGTACAGAGTCCACAGTCACATAGTCCTTTTATCAGAATGTAAACAAACATAGCTTATGAATGAAATAAACATTTCAATGTATAACATATTGCTCTTTGGAATTTTAATAATAATTGAAAATGTTCTTTGTGATCGTTGTGTTAAGTTTCAATTCTTTAAACTACTGTTCGTTGACAGAGCAGTGTGTTTATATCACACGGGAATGAATTGGAACAACGCTACTATTAATATCAAAAATTTAGTTATGCATGCTCCTTTTCATAGAATAAAAAACTAGTATTAAAAAAATGTTTGTAGGGAGAAGGTCTTGAGCTTTTTTGCATATGTCATTATTTTGAGGTCAGCAGAGAAACGAATTTTGGGAGATGGGGTAGAGAAGCGAGAATTTCTAGTCTTTTCATTTGTGTAATAGATTTTGATTATATTTCTTGAATTTTATTGTAAAAAATATAGGATAATATAAGTTAAGATTATTTGATCGGAAATTCAGTTTGACTACAATTATTATATTTGAAAAAAAAAATGAAAATTGTGTACGCTAAATATAACGGCTTAGAGAACTGGTGTTGACATGCATATTTCATAGGTTTACAATACAACATGTCCACGACAATATGCGGTGCATGCCTCTGTAGACTGCTGGAGATTAATACGATAAACTCAACACTAACAAGGACATTTTAAGTTTTACTATTGCCAACTAAATTAAAAAGAAATTAGCTTTAATTTTAACGATTTAATGCCTGGCAGTAACTCTTAAAAATAAGTCTCCTTCATTACCACTAGCTAGGTTCCCTTTAGTGTTTAAAGCCATAAGGTATTTGTTCACTTTCTTGCACTATTTAGTACTACAGAATCCTATTTCCTAAACTCTTTCGTTTTGAATTGTTTTGTAAAAATGTTTGACATGTTTCGAAAATTCCTTCAGAGCTGAAGATAGTTATTTCCTAGTCCAAACCCCCCGCAGGACGACGGGGGATGGGAGCGGGCAGGGTTTGAACCCGGGAACATCGGTAAATCGATACGACAGTCCAGCGTGCAAACCGCTCGACCAGGCAGCCATCCATTGTAGTATAAAATGATTCATCATTTGAGTTTCTATGAAATAAGAACGGGACTCATCTTCAAATCACGAAGCAGTAGCTATCTGGTGAAAGTCTATGAAGTAAAGTAAGTTCCCAGTTAAGACCCTGCGATATATGGTTCAGATGTTATAACTCAAATAACTGTCATCTGTTTCTTTGGCACACGGTCAACAAAGATGTCTTGTGGCCAGCATAACGACCCACCGCCTTAATCTTTCCCCAACTAAAGTCAGGTACCCATTAGAGCTGGGTGAAAGCCACGGAAAGTTAACGCCTAAGCTGGTCTTTAAAGCGTTTCCTCTGTTACGTCGACCACCTCTTATCTCACCAAAAAAGACTGCCTTTGGCATACGGCATACGTGCCCTGACCAGCGTAGCTGTTGGGCCATAAGAAGTCCTCTATACTGTCCATACCGGCGTTCGCAAGGACATCGTTGTTTGTAGTACGGTCCTGCCATCGTATGTCCATGATGGAGCGCAAGCATCTTTGGTTAAAGCGCTCAAGAAGTCTTAGCTGTTTTCCATATTGTGCTACATAAGGTGGAGGTTACAAAAATTCAATTTTCCAGTTCTAACATGTACCCAAACATTATCATTTATTTCTGAGCTTGTAACACTTTGTTTATTTTTATACAAAGGTGGTCGACGTAACAGAGGCGCCCCACGGAAACGCTTCTAAGACCAGCTTAGGCGTCAACTTTCCTTGGCTGACATAGAAGAGAGCACTTGGCTGCATGCGGCGTCGGAACGAGACAGCTGGAGGTCACTCACGAAGGCCGCGGGATACACATTTGAGACCAAAAGAAAATCTGCCGCCGAGGACAAACGCAGACGACGTAAAGAAAATCTAAACCGACCACCTGCGGACAATGGTTTTGCTTGCCCTGGATGTGGCAAAATATGTAGGTCACAGCTGGGACTGCACAGCCACGGGAAACACTGTATCTCTTAATAATCTTCGGATTCGAAGACAAGCCTATTATTATTATTATTATTATTATACAAGATTATAGTTTTTCCACCATGCATGAACATCTCCAATGAATTAAAAGGAACTGGAAATTCATTATTCGCTTGTTTTCGAATCCGAACATTAATGAGGAATGCAGTGTTTCCCATGACCACGAAACCCCAGTTGTGACCTACACATTTTGTCACATTGTGCGCAGACATGACCATTAGTCGATTTAGATTTTCTTTTCACCGACTTTCCTAGACAAGGGCTATTTTTTTAGGGGCTGAAATGTTTCTTCCAAAATATTGTTAAACTCTAAAGTGGAAATTCCCCATTTTACTGTTTTGTGTGCAGATTAGACACATTAGTCAAACAGAGATCATACTACAGCTATTCAGAGTTCCATGGCCATTCCATTAGGAGACTCATTTCATATCTTCAAAAACTAATAGAAATTTTAGTCTAGTAGATAAAACAATTACATAAGACAATTATATCAGGTATGTGTGCATTTACAACTAAATTGTTATAAAAAGACATACCTATTGTTCGGGCATTCATCATCATCTTCTTCCTTGTTCTCATTTTTTATGTTGGAGCGTTCAGATGACTAGACCAATACATGAGATGAACTGCGCAGTGGTTTTCAAATCAGGGAGCTCTCCATATAGTTTTCTTTCTATAGAGGTGTTTGGGGGCCAGTGTCTTGTGCAGGCCTCAATGTAAAGAGAGCAGTTTTAGAGGACATGGTCAGCATTTATATATTTATATTAGAACTGTTTCTTTTACCTTGAAGTAGCTAGATCTATGATTTCATTCTAATTTCGTAATTCAAATTTAATGTACCAATCTAAAGAACAAAATATAGAACTATTTCATTCAATAGGGACATAATATAGCACACAATCGAGAACATAATGTTTCTTTACTTGCCGCAAATGAAACCACATTTAAAATGTCATTCTACTAAATAGTGAGTTAACCGCTTTACTAGTTAGTAACTGGTCTAGACGCGAAGTCAAAGTTTGGCAAAATAAATCTTATGTAAATCACTATTGGCTTACCACCAAGTTTCCCAAACTATTCGTTCAGCTCTGAGTCTTGTCTTCGAATCGATGGAGTGCACTTGTCAACACCAAACTGTGGGGCATAGGTGGACAGAGAAATAAAGAGGTGCAGATCCTAAAGAGAAACTCGAGATGGTCATTGAAGCAATGTCAGTTTTATTCAAGACAAGAGTGGAATCCCCAGGGCACAAGGCGCAGAAGAAGACCAAAAAGAACGTCGCGGCGGAGTCGAGTAGCTGAATTCGAGAGGACAGGAAAGAGTTGGAAAGCCATTTAAAAACTATCCAGAGACCGAGGAGAGTGACGAGTTTTTACTGAGGCCCTAAGTTCCATGAGGAGGAACACAATGGACAGGATCATCATCGAATGTTTATCATGTGGAATTTCAGCATTTACAGACTGCATGTCAAACTTCTTGAGGGCATTTTCCCTATCTTATCTTTTCTTATATAATACAGACGTTACTTCAAAAAAGAAGATGATTACGTCCTACGCGTCATGCATTCAGTCATGCATGTTTACCAGTGACTAAAATTCTTAAATCTTAAAGTCACTGGTTTTCCTGGCTAGCTCAGGCAAACCATTCCATGTTGTAATGGAACTAGGGAAGAAAGATCATTTGTACAGATTTGTCCTAGCATATGGGACGAGGAATGTGCCTTTATCTTTGTGTCTTTCTGAGTATTTTATTAAGTTTTGTTTTTCGTATTTGGAGATTATGGTTCAGTGTTTTGTGTATAATTGCTACTTTACTCTTAAGTCTTCTATCCTGAAGGCTTTCTAAATTTAGTGATTTTACTAAAGGTGTTACTCTAGTGAAATGTGAATATTCGTTTGTTATGAATCTCGCTGCTCTGTTTTGTGTCTGTTCCAGTTTCTTAATGTTTGCCTGGGTTGAGGGGTCCCAAACAGAGGATGCATATTCTATTATTTCGTTTTGGGAACACAGTGACAAGACCATGAAAGCAAAGCATTATTTTTGGCCGTTATGCACATTATAGAGTCGGTGCTTAAAATAAGACATCTACCAATATGTTCTGTACTTTTTAA
>JADKLZ010000166.1:3597282-3612719 GCA_021533235.1 Biomphalaria straminea | reverse complement strand
GACAAAATTCTAGGAGATTTTAAGAGGTTTCCTTTTAAAGGATGAACTATATGATATTACATATATTATGTATGTCCGTGTCCCGTTCATTTGTGTCATAGATGTAAGAGTCATGGTGGGCATTTGAGGTAATGTTTTATTCTTGTCTAAACTGAACTTAAATCCTTCTCATAAACAGAGCCTGTAATGTACAGGCCTATTTATATGTTTAATTCACACTTGCTTACTAAACAATGGCTTTTTATGTGATTGGGGAAGGGAAGTAGACCTATTTGCGTTTTTGTTTTCAAGCAGAATTTCTTTTTTAACTAGATCTGTGTAGTCACCCTTGATTTAACGACCGAAAAAATAACGTTTATTTTATAGACTTTTTACAGCTGTGTGTGAAATATTTTCATTAAATCTACAGAAGAACTAGACACTTGATCTAAGTCACTAAAATTCACTAACTTTTCACGGCTGTGTGCAAATTATCTTCACTGAATCTCTTAGATTTGGAATCTATAATAGACTCTATAGATTCTAATTCTAAATCGCTAAAATTCACGGACTTTTCACGGCTTCACTGGGTTAGTAATTATCTTACTAGATTCTAGTGATTTAGCGTAAATCTAGAGTCTAGATGTAAGTCTTTAAATTTGCGGACTTAATCGCGGCTGTGCTCGCGAATTATCTTCACAAACTGTAACGTAAATCTAGAGTCTAGATCTAAGTCACTAAATTCGCGGACTTTATCGCGGCTGGGTGCAAATTATTTTCACTGACTCTGCCGTAAATCAAAATCTAGACTCTATTATAGATCTAAGGCTTTTAAATTTGCAGACTTTTCACGACTGTGCGCGAATTATCGTCACTAGATTCTAGTAATTTAGCATAAATATGACCTTGAAAAGGTGCAACCAAACAATGACTTTTCAGGAATGCATGCCTTTTTCTTGCATTTGCAAACATATCTGTAATCATAAAATTTGGCAAATTTCTTTTCAAAACATTTTAAAAAAAAAATAATAATAAATTGAATACAATGTTTAATCGAACATATAAATAAACAGACCTACTATTGCCTGATTCAATAGTTTATTGAAAAGGAATGGTATAATTTGGCCTGCACTACAGTCAAGATATTTTAGGCATCCATGAATGGTGAATTAGCTTAAAGAGAGTTATGAATACTGAAGAAAAATGTTAAATTCAATCCCAAATATTTGGCTCAGTATAATTGACCATGAAAATCACACATTTCATAAGACATCTATAACTAAAATATAAATTGTATAATAGTACTTACACTAAATACAGAATGGATGCCAATATTCTCAATGTCTGCCCAGAGAGTAGATATATAATAATAATAATAATAATTTTATTTATAAAGCGCTGTTAACAAACAATAATGTAGGCTCAAGGCGCTGTAAAAACATTACAAACATAAACATACAACATGACAAACTAATCTAAAAAAGTTGTAAACAAATAGGTCTTAATGTTCTTCTTAAAAGTGGTGAAGCATGTTGTCTGTCTCAGATCGATTGGGAGTGAGTTCCAAACATTTGGTCCGTGAACTGAAAAAGCCCGCAGACCGTAGCTTTTTAGGGAGAAACGTGGCACCACTAAAAGCGTTGAGTCCATTGAGCGTAGGGCTCTCTGTGGAACATATGGAGTAATCAGTTCGCTAAGGTACAAGGGCATCTCATTGTTGTATATACACTGATGACAAAGTTTGGCGACCTTGTACTCGATTCTTGCTTTCACGGGAAGCCAATGGAGCGCGCGCAAGATCGTAGTAGCAGAATCTCGTCTTGTCTTTTTAATAGTAATATAATATAATTTTAATAGTCATATATATAGTAAAAGTATGATCCTTGAGCCAATCTGCCATGTCATCAGAGCTAGTTGCCTTGATTCTACTTGTTAATAACTGACAATATTACAAGCATTTTAAAAATAATTTATCTCAGACTAGATCAGAAATGTTGCCAGCATAAAATACAAATGGTTGGAGTCACTAACTTTATCAGTGACTAGATCTATCACTAACACTCATTTCACTGTCAGTAACATCTATATAGGTCTACTGTAGATCCTACTACTTTTTACTAATACTACTAACACTAGCACTACTAACTAAGGTCCTAGTAAGTAGTAAGGTGACTAATAAATCAGAGTTATGAGACTACTAGACTAGTAACTAAAATAAGAAGGTGGATCTAGATGATACTAAATCTATTCTATACCCATGTATCCAGAGGCGTCACTAGGGTGGATGTCACCCGGTGCGGTAAAATCAGGGTGTCACACCCCCCCCCCCCCCAGCGTTCCATTTATTCTTCAAATAAAAAACTATCGTTGTTCAGTTGTTGTTTTTTGCGCATTAATACAGTTCGTTGATTGCTGCTACACAAAGTTTAAATGAGTATGATTATGTTTTTTTCTCTTACATATTATCGTTAATCATTACATACATTAACATCTACGATTTTTTAAATAGAAAGAAATTAAAAACCAACTGAGCATGCTTTCCTAAGTAAACATTAAAAAGCTCTTAATGGAAACTTTTGACCATTATAATCACATAAAATGGTAGTTTCATTAGGGCAACTAATGAAAAATGCAACTTAAATGGAAACTAGCATGGTTTTGACAATTTTTGATATAATATGTGTTTTGATTAACAGATAATGAATATATTATTCTTTTTTTTTTATTTGCAAGAATAACTTAGTAATTGATGTTTTTCTGACGTAATTTTTCTGCTCATCCAAAACGGTCAGATTTTCACGTAGTTTCTATGTGACGTCACGCATAGATACACAATCTTTTACTACTCCGAATACCTGCTGAATAACGGAAAACATAACAGTAAAGTTTACATTCTCGTAAAAGAAATATATCTTCGTCCATGCAGTTAGATCTAAATATTGTAAGCAAAGAAAACAAATGTGTGTTGAAAGTAGATTTACATGCTTGACTAACCACGGCAGTGTATATTTTCTCGCCTGACCACTCAACACACAACAAACACTATCGCTTGGTTGTCTTGTCATGACCGACTACACGTAGTCTACACTATCCTTACACTGACCAGTTTGCTCGAATCAGTCAGACACACGATATATTTACTTCTTGGGATAGGGAGAGGTTTAGATGAAAATGTTATTTTTTTTCCTCGAGTTGGTTATCCTAATGCTTTTGCATCTCTCTCTCTCTATATATATATAAAACTATAGCATAGCTCAGGACTATGCCTAAGAGCATGACAACTACTGTAAGAAAGAAGCGACACGATTGGTTAAATCTAGTTTCTCTTTCAGTATTGTTGGGGGGAGTGACGTATGCCTGAGATAAAAACAGAGTCTCAAAGAATCCCGTATTTTAGGGGATGTCAAGAATTTACTGTCTAATTTATTAAATATAAATGTTTCTAAGCATTTAAATAAAAAATGGTAAAATGTATACTATTACAATTTTTATGCAGAATTTAAATATATCAATAACTCAGATTTGAAAAACTATGAGAGTTTCCCTTTAATGAAATGTATATTGATAGGTAAAAACATTTTTAAAGAATTTTTGTAACATATAAAGGTGTAAAATAACTTTAGAAAATAAATATTTAAATTTCCTATTCAGGATTTCAAATTATAAAACTTATAAAAAAAAACTTTAAACTCAATATATCTTGCGACTTCGTTTTCAATGGACAGTATTGCTTGATTTGATTTAAAAAAATAGTTGTTAATTAATGTTTTAATGAGAGAACGTTGTTAGTTGATGTTTTAATAAGAAACCGATATTAGTTAATGTTTGAATGAGAGAAAGTTGTTAGTTGATGTTTTAATGAGAGAACGTTGTTAGTTGATGTTTTAATGAGAGAACGTTATTATTTAATGTTTTAATGAGAGAACGTTGTTAGTTGATGTTTTAATGAGAGAACGTTATTAGTTAATGTTTTAATGAGAGAATTTTGTTAGTTGATGTTTTAATGAAAGAACGTTGTTAATTGATGTTTTAATGAGAGAACGTTGTTAGTTAATGTCTGAATCAGAGAAAGTTGTTAGTTAAATTTAGTTTTGCAAAGTTTCTTTTCACATGACGCCTTGTTAACATGCATTTGGCAAGAAACAGTTAAAGGTTTAATTCGAAGGCTGGTAGAGATTCATTGTCGTCTTTCAAAACTTTGCTGCATTCTAGTATTCTAGTTTTAGTATTTCTGTTCTCATATCTTGCCGTCAGGCCCAATATAAAAGAGATTGATGCACTCAGTATTAACTTCTTGCTCTCTATTTGAATACTCTTAAGAATACTTTCCTGATATTTTCAAATTGTTAAAACCTATTTTTCTTTTGCGTTAACATGCTAGTTTGATTTGAGAAAAGTTATCTTAATAAATTTTTGAGCTAACTTTTCACATATTTCGTAGAGTAAATGTTTAAGTGCTCGAGCTTAGCCACCACTTTGAAAATAATAAACACTTAAATTTGAAGGTACTTTTGTGTTTATGTAACCAGGCGGTTATATTTAATTTTTTGGCTTGTTTAGTTTACCTGGCCAGTTGAGGCATGACGTGGGCCTATATAAATTCGGCCATTGGTGGCTAGTCGAAGACCATGTAATTATTTATGTAGTGTTAGGCTTCATGCTGGGATCGCCGGCTATCATACCTCGCCTGTAATGCTAGCTCGCCAACGAGGCTTGCTCGCCAACAATGCTGGCCTTACTTGCCAGTAAGGCTTGCTCGCCTATAAGTAGGCCATTATCATTGTGTCTGTTTTGTCATTAGTTATAATTTATAGTTTAGGTTTAGGGCCTTATTTTGATATAGTCATAGTGAGTTAGTGGATATATATATATATAGTTTGTTCGGTAGGTTTTAGTGGTCGTACTTTTATTGATAAGTGTGTGGATTTAGGTAGTTGATTAGTCTTTTTAGTAAGTTGTTCTGGTTTAGTCTTTGTAGCTATTTTCTTAAGGTTTAATTTTGCGTACTCATTTATATTGGCTTGTTTTGATTTTGTTGTAAATAAAGAATACGTCTATAGTTTGTTTATAAATTTAGTTTGGTTATTTTTATGGTTGTTGTTTTTATCTTAGAAGTTTAGTTTATCTTAGTTAGTAAGTCTAGTTCAGTAGTATTCTAGTCTGGTAAGTGTCAGTCTGGTCACTCAGGTGAAGTCCACCCTTTGGTATTGCACCAAAGTGCACAGAATGGACCCAGCCATTAGCGTCACCACCTGGCTACTGGTAATGTGAATTGTTAAGCTGCGTAAAATTGGCCGAAGCGCCTGTGACAAGCTTACATTTAGTTTACTTTTTTGAGTACATCTATCAATAAGAAAGTCAAGCAATGAAAGTTATGCATGTATTCACAGACAGCTGGCAATCATATTAGTGCTGCGCCTCTAGTGTTTGTATTTTCAGAGAGACGGCAAATATTTTCGCCGTCACACCTTCATAAAATCGTTCTTTCATGGGTCTAACAGCAACACCGTGAGCACACCAGCGAGATGTTCATATGACACACTGTCATTAATTATATTATCCTATCTATTAGTATTAGCGGCAAAGAAAGAAAACACTTTTTCTAGAGAACCAAGAAAGTATAATTAAAAAATATTTTCCGATTAAGAATTTGGACCACATAGCTTAAGTAAACGGTGTACACATCCATTCAAGTTTCTTTTCTGTTCTTCATTTATTACTGCCTGCACTTCTTCATGAATCCCTGACATTGTAGCTGCATTACCATGTCCCTTAGCTCATCATATCGATACGTTAAGCCCATCTCTTTTCAGTCGTTTTAAATTATCAGAACTGATACACCAGATTTGGCCCATATTAAGAGGAATATCCTATATTTCTGTCATTTCAACATTACCATTGCTACTGTTAATATATCTTACAACTTCAGAGATCTATGTTAGGTGTGCTGTAATACAAGATACCAGAGTACCTTGCAGCTTTTATGTCTCTCATCTCTGATAAGTATATCCCTTAAGTGGTTTGCTAAAACATTTATATATATTTTTGGTACAAGCTTGGAAAGTAACTTTTTTTTTTTCATCGCTGATTTGCGATCGTATAAGTTATTATTTCAGCACTGGCTCATATTTGGATAACATTTCCACAATCCCAAGAAAAAAAAAAATTCATTATTCAATGAAAAGTCTTCTTCAGTTCGCCACCATATACCAACTTTTTCTTTGCTAGAAACAATCGATAGTAAGCAATCTATAATACAATATGTTCCTCTGTTTTCCCATCTATACGTCAATCATAGCAATGACGTCCTTGTCAATTTTTGGAAGCTAAATGCCTGCTCCCAAAATGTTCCTAATTTGAAAGCCTGATAAATGTTCTTCAGTCTTCTCTCGATTTTCTCGTTGTGGACATGTCCACTATTTATCAGAGAGGAAAATCTTACTATTGATGTTTTCCCGTTTAGAATAATTTTATTCAACAATTTCTAAGCTTTATGATTTTGCTTCTGTCACATTTTAAAATTGGTATTTCTTAATTTTTTAAAGTGCCTTTTTACACTTGGGTGTCACCCCATATCGGGTGTCACCCGGTGCGGACCGCACCCCCCGCACCTGCCAAGTGACGCCTCTGCATGTATCATTGTATGGACCATAGACATAGGCCAGATTTAGATTTAAAATTTATAGAATATAATAGATGATCAGATCTAGATATATAATATATTATAGTAGATCAGATATATTATAGTTTATACATTATAGTATTATAGTAGATTTGTAAGTAGATCTAAAAAAAACTAGGATTTACTAGTCTAATACTATTATATTAATTTAATTTACTAATATTTTAAAATTATATGTAATATACAGTCTCTAGATCTACACTACTATTATATTACCTTATTACAGTATACTCATTACTGGCACTGCATGACTGTGACTGGGTTAGTGAGTACTCTTGACTCTATTAGTTACTAGATGATAGATCTAGTTTAATTAGAATAGTTCTAATTCTTTTTTTTTATTTTTATTCAAAAATGTGTCTTTGTCTTTACTAAGACTAAACTCAAACTGTCTAAACGATGCATAGGCTAGATCTATAAGGTCCATACATAGATGATTAAAGATCTATAATATAGATATACAGTACATATGCAATCTAGATCTACATACATTAATTTGGATCAAGTAGAACACATCTGATCTGATTCTGAAATAAACATTCTCAGATTTTTTAGATCTATAATGTGAAGGTATTTTAAAAATGCGCATTCGAAATTTAAAATACCCAGATTGAAGTATTAATATACCCAATTGGTAGTTACTCTTTAATTAGCTTTTTGGTTCTTTTAAAACATGCCTATAAAAATGTATATTATTATTATATAAAAGATAACGTTATGAATTTATCACTATAATTACCTATAAGCAAAATCAGACAAATGAGTTGTTACTTTTGCAACTCAACATTATGGATGGTTAAAAGGAGGAACTCCCCAAAATTGTAAAGAAACGAAAAATGAGTCGGATAGGTCATATTGTATTTACTAATTTAGCAACACTAGATGTCAAAAAAAAAACACTTCAAAATATAGATTTAGATCTACAGTAGAGGAAGCACGAAAAAAAAAGGTTGTCCAAATAAAATTAACTGGACAAAGCAAAAGAATGGACGGCCTCTCTCTTAATATCTTGTTATTAACTGCTGACTGGGAAAAGTTGAGGATTTGGTTACGCGGGACTGATGATAATGATGAAATGTCTATAAAAAAGGTTCCAGATTTTGTGTAAAATACCCAAATGAGGAAGTACTGGAAACATCTCTTTTTACCAGGTGGCCTTAAAAAAATAACTTTTGTGACGATCTCTTATTCAGGGGAATTTTATCTATTTTATAAGATAGTCAGAAAATGGATAAAGTTTCTACAGATCAAATAAAATATAGTAAACGGAAGTTTTACTCTCAATGCAGGTCGATCCAAGTGGCTCGCCGAGTAAATTTCTTCTTTGACATCATCACTGATTTTTCAAATCGTACGGTGCGCGAAAAAAGATGCGCGACGGCACTCTGATCATAAAATCTCGAAGCTGGTGTTCCATTAGTATAGTTCCATGCCTCAACTATTATGGTATGGATCATTTAGGGCACAAAGCGCTTCTTACATGTTGTCACGTAGTTCGGACAAGTGTCCTTGCTTTCTCCCAACTCTGTTTGGTATTACTTGTACGGGGCGATGGTGCCTTGTGTTTTTGTTTTGAGTTGTTTAGTCACGTCACAAAGCTGGTAACTTTTGTTGGTCAATTGTTGAGGCAGTTCACTCCTTGCGTTTGTTTTGAAACGGACAGTAAGTCCGTAACTAGGCTGTACCATTGTATTGGACTGATAGTTTCTTGGACTTATCCGGTGGAATTGTTTCCCCTGTTTAGGGTGAGTTACTTTGTGGCTTAAAATTTTTATACTTTGTAGTATAGAGTAATCGCTGTTTAAAGTTTTGTTTATAGTTATGGAATAGAGGTTGAATTTGGTGTCATTTTCGTTTATAGGGTGCCAGTATTGGATTTGTGGTTACTGCTCTTGATCCTATACCAGTGTGGGCGTCGCTTGTTTTCTCAGAAATATATATTACAGTCTCTGGTGTCACTGCCAGTGTCAGTACTGTTACATATCAGTTGGTGCCTGTTACAGATCAGTGAGGTCTAACTTTATTACAGACAATGTTGGCAGTAGTGTGAGGTCAGTCGGTCAGTATCTGGTTTTACGTTGAAAACCCGTGGTGACAAGTAACCGTAGAAAGGTGCTTATGTGTACTTAGGAATACATCTTATCTATCATATAATTTATGTATGTATATATTATGTATTAAATATATATTATCTATTTACTATTCATCATTCTCAGTGTACATATTCATAGATCAAGTATCATACAATTAAATTCATAATTTTTGTTATTTAAATCATCCACATAGTTGGTTACTCTCTGCACAATTGTGTGTGTGTGTGTGTGAATGACTTTGTTTTTCTTGTCAGCTTGAACCTCGGGACCTTAAGTGTGTTCAGCTAATAACACAATTCTTAAACCTGACACATGTATTATGCTGTGAAACGTAAGCATTTCGTGGCTTATTTTGTTTCGAAAAATCGTTGTTGCCCTTTTATTTTTCATGTCATATTTCTGATTCATTCAATCGCTATTGCAACGATTTTATTTAATCGATCTATTTTTTTCCAATGTAATATTACACGGCATGCACTATACCTTTCCCTCTAGTTTGTTCTGAGAGTGGTTGCAATCCTTGAAAATATTTTTTTGGACCTTGGGAAGACATATAACAAAATAGGCACTTGTGCCGTGTCTTTAGGTCGCAAGATTAACAAGTGATAGGATAAAAGAAAGTTGAATAGCTTCCACCTGTAAATATGTTACATTTGAAGACATTTTAAATATTCTAGTTTGAAGAGTTTTTGTATACCGTAACAAATATTTGATTTTTCGTCAAGATTTATCGTCTGTAAATGGTTTGCCTTTTTGTGCAAAGTCCAGTGATACCGCCAAACCTGCCTGATTAGCATTAGTTGTAGATTGCTTCTAAGTTTGAGAAGATAATCGCTTCAAACTCATTTACTTCAAACAACAAACTTTACGTCACAGCCATAGCACGTGTTGAAGACGCCAGTTAATCTAGCGTCGTAAGCGACTTGAAAGCTACATAGAAACATCCGACGATGGCGTCATTAGAGAGCTTCGGACGGAATGACAACAGTGACGACGCGTGCATGGGGAAGGGATTCCAATAGATAGAATCGGTGCCTAATCTTTGTTAAACGATTTAGAAATATTTAAAAAAAAATGTTTGGATAAAATAAATAATTTTTTCGTTTGGAACTAAAGAGCCGCAGCTTCACATCCAAAGATCCGCATGTGGCTCGCGAGCCGCATGTTGACGACCCCGGGTCTAAGGATTGCTATTTGATAAAAATTTAATAGCTTAAATTCTGAGGTTTTCATTTTTAAAACTCCTGTTGCTTTTTGAAAGGGAGACGATCATTTACCATATATTTAACCTTAACACATTTTGCAAACGGTTGTAGGTGTTTTTTCCAAAACTACCGAACATCATAATGTTTTAATTCCAAATCTCCACGTACTTTTCGGAACTGCCAGTTGGGACCGGCCTTGGTTAATTGGAGGCCATAGGCGAGGTAAAACTGGTGGCCCCGAATAAAATAGAAATATTAAAAATAAAGGAAAAAAAAACTAAAATCATGCAATTTATTAAAGACATAGTGTACTTCTGATAATAGCATTGAGTACAAGTTGCTCTACTCCTTTTGTATAATACCAAAGTATGTTTCCTGTGCGAGCCCTTTAACAATCATGGATCTTAGCAGCTGCATGCTTTGACCATGCTTAGGGACGGCTCTAAGTATACTCCGATTTCGTTTGTGATATATGCCCTACCACCTTCGAATTCATTGTACCTTTGTGTAAACATGTAAGTTACTAGTTTATGGCTGGGATATTTTCTTTATTTTATTAAAAAGGTTGTTTTTCTCAGTCAAAAATCCATCAGTTGTTGACATCTTGTATAAGCCAACCCAACTCTTTCAACACAGTTCTTCATAACATTAAATAAATACTGGCATGGGCTTATGTCTTTTACTGAATGTATATAATATTGCTATTAAATATAATTTTCGTTTGTTTGTTTTTTCTAACTTTTTAGAAAGACGTTTAGAGACAATGTTTCTTTAGTCTCTTTATTGTCAGTGATAAGAATGAAAAGTTTCAATAATTTCTATAGATATTTACAATGATTTATTTAGGTTTTCGCTGGCCGCATAAAACATTTTGGCGAGCTTCATGTGGCCCGCGGTCCGTTATTTGCCCACCCCTGGCATACAGCATAGATAAGGATTACTCTTAGTTTGCATGATGAGCATATTTAATGAAATGATATATAAAAAGAAATGGTGGAAAGAGCAAAGAATAAATCTAAAGAAAATATCTCTACGAATAAACTAAAAATCACTTCATCCTTTTGACTGCTCCTGGTAAAAATTTAAATGTCCTATTATTTATAACTTTAGCTCATGTGTTGTCCTCTTAGAAACGCCTTGGTTATATAGAGTGTTCCAGTCCGTCAGAGTGAGTATCAGCCACGGAGTTAAGAGCAGGTTCAGCTGCAGGAAAGCGCAAGGATAAAACTCAAGAAAGAAAACAGCGATCCAGATCCAGTAATAGTATAACAGGCAGTAACTGGGTTATGACCAGCAGTTCGATTCCAGAAGTTTTTCCGGATAACAGGGACACGTTCCAGTCATAGAAATAAGCAGTAAAACAGGAACATGAATTCAGGTTACTACAGGAACTGGAAGGAGCTAATCGCAATCAGGCTGAAATAATAAATCGAGCCTAATACATGCATTATATAAAAGAGCATTGTGTTTCTCTTCGAACCTAGCCGTCAATTAGAGAATCAATCACATTGACGGCTCAATTGCAACTTAATGAGATCAGATCGAGATCACAACACTACAGGGGAGATTAACATAAATAAAAACAATGGAAAGTGGTCAGAGCGACCTTTGACCTCAACGTACACATACGGACGTCAGCCATTAACAATGGAATATAACTTACAATGTAGAGAGTGTCCGTTCAAGGGGCGCATCTCTTGTGTAAGTAATATTTTTAAGCACAGATCAAGCCGATCAGCGGAGATAAAATAAATATGATGAAATGTAAAAAAATATACAATGTTGCATCAATGGGATCCACTGTAATATGATGTTGATGTTTAAATTGGTCATCATTTGGTGTATTATCATTTTTAGTGTTGTCAACTCTCTTGGGCTTTTTGTGGTGCTGCTGTTAAGTGCTTGAAGAGTGGATTGTGAGTCTGTAAAGACAACAATATCTGATGGTGCTTGTATTCCTTCATGTAATTTATTTTCGACTGTCTGCAAGGCTATGGTAATTGCCTCAATTTCAGCTTGGAAGTTTGAGCAGTAGTCGCCACAGGGTGCACTTATTTCAAAGTGTATGTTTTTGTGGAAGACCAGGAAGGCACCAAGACCGGCATTGATGGTGGCTTTGAAGGCTGATCCGTCTGTGTATATATGGATGGTTGTTTTTGGATAGCTTTCAATTGTTTCATTCACAAAATGATTTTTTTTTACTTTAAAACGATTTTAATAATGTCCGGAAATTTCCAGGACTTTTTCGACCGGCGGCATAGCATTTAATAACATTTCAGGAGATTTCCAAGGGGCTCCTGGTAAATCAAGAGGCCGCGGGAAATCTGTTATGTTTTATAAAATAGTTCAATTTCATAATTTATACACCTAAAAATTAGCACGGGTCCAAAGAAAGTTCGGGACCCACTGTGGTCGCATATGTTGTAGTATTTTTTATTCATGAATTCACTTATAACAAGTAAATGGGAATATCCCATGGCGCAGCATGGTGTGAATTGAAATGGTGTGTCCAAATCCGCACTATTTTTATTCATAAAATAGCATAGACATAAATAAATATAGACTGGAAAAAGGAATTAACTTCATGTAACTTGATTTAATCATTTATATACCTAAAAAATTAGCACGGGTGCAATGAAAGTGCGGGACCCACTCTGAGAGCCCTAACTTAGCAAAGATACATTTTCCACCTTTTTTCTTGGATGGGGTATTTTCTACAATTTTAGCCGACGTTTCGGCGGACAGAATAAAACCATTTTCCGGGCCGAATGCAGCCCGCGGCCGTATTTTAGGCATCACTGTTTTAAACCAAACACCCCCACCGTATCAAGCCCACAGCAAATAATGAAGCATATTTACTGGGTGGGATTGTTTTATTGAATCTCTTGTTGTTTTGTTGCCATTAGTGTAGATAATGTTGCAACGCCGCCTTTGTTGCAGTTGATTTAGCTGATGTTTTTGTTGTTTTCTGCTGGCTGTTGTTTTTTAACTGCTAAACTTAGTGTTTTTGTTTGCGGTTGTTGCAATTATCAATAGAATTGTAGGTTTTGGTGTTTTGTTGATGTTGCTCTGCTTCCGTTGGTGTAGGTGTTTGTGTTTAAGCTGATTCAACTGTTGATGTTGTTTAAACAGATATACATGTTGCTGTTACTGTTCTTTTTGTTGACGCTGCTGGTTTTGTGTTGTTGTTTTTTTTTCTTTTTATTGTTGTTTTCAATGCTGTTGTTTTTTATGTTCGTGATAATGATGCTGTTATTGTTTTAGTGCTCGCTAATGCTACTCTGGTTATTTTTGCTGCTACTGTTTTTTTTTTTTGCTTTGTTTTGTTGTAGTTTAGTTTTAATCCTTGTTATTACCGATTTTATTAATGTTGCTGCTGTTTGTGGTGGCTTTTTTTCGTATATTTATATGTTTGTTTGTTTTACTGTTGTGCCTATTGTTTCAAGTACGATTTTAAAAAAGTGTTGTATCTGAGCAAAGATCCATGTTTTTATTTCCAACTTTAGAAACTTCTATTGGAATATCAATGTGACGACGCTTCTCTGTCAAAAGAAAGATGTAATAACCTTCGAAATCAGTCAGAGCAAGAATTAAGGTAAGTTGTGTATTTTCGTCGTCACAAACAGATAGATTTACCTGAAGCGTAGGAAGTATGATCGAGAAGTTTTATTTAAAAGAGTTTTTTTTTTCCTCTTAATCTTGTTTTTTTTTCTTTGACGATAACAGATATAGATTACTACCCTCTTCCATAACCTCAAAATACGAAATGAGTTTTAATCGTTTTTTAGCGGCCCCCGTATGGGGAAAAGCCGCTATTAGGTTTGTGCAAAATGTCCGTCTATCCTTCTGTCACACTCAGGGTCCAAAACTAAAAGAGATACGAAAATATTATTTCACCATCAAATGCGGCTTGAAAATTTTAGGTGCAACGGCTACTTTTAGTTTTCTAAAAGCAAACCGTTTAATTTATAAAATTAATTATGCAAGCAATTTTTTAATAACAAAACACCAATTCTAAAACAATTACGTAAATTTAAGGGAGGAAATGTTACAATAAGAAATGCTCTGGACAAGGAGATATCACGCACATTTTTTAAAATGAACTTTTAGCAGCGACTTTCGTGTACTAGCGTAATACCCGGCCAAGACATGATTCTAAACTAATTTCTTAAACTTTTTTAAAATCAGATTTTAAAAAAAAAATTGTTTGGTGCCCCCATTAGAATTAAAGAAGCATATTTTTGTGCGTTTTGTCTGTTTGTTGGTCTGTCCATCACGGTTAGATAAAAAAAAACACTAAAGGCTTTTGAAAATATGCATTAACCTTTACTGTTCCTTCAGAAATATTGCGATAGTTTAAGGATGGGAGCACACAGGAATTGAGCCAGGGACCAACGATAAACCCGAACTGAAGTCTAGTAAGCAAACATCAAGATAAGGCAGGTTTATACCCTGCTCGCCATCCTCCGTCGTCCAGCAAGAAGTTAATTATTTTCAACTTAGAAGGAACATTCGAAACATCTTGCGAATAGGCGGATCTGACAGGGATCCGACTCCGATGGGGGCCGCCTCTGAGTTTGTGTATCACACAAAATCTCTTTGTAATCTAGTCTAATTTTGCGTTTTTGTTTTCCTCAGAGAAAATTTTCTAGATCTTGTGATATACTTTGACTCTATGTACGTAGAGGTTTACACAGATGAGCCGGATATGACAGTAAGTCGTTTGTATAATCAGCTAGATAGTGAATTTTCATAAGAATGTACTATTCCAACTTTATTTTTCGCTCTGTGGATATCCTCTTACCAGGGCCATCAGTGGATAATTGTAGGCCCTAGGCGAAGTGAACCTGGTGGCCTTGAATAAAATTAAAAAATGAAAAAGAAATGAAGTAAAAAAATTATCACACGGAACTTCAAGACAATGTGTTCAGGTCTCAAATTTGATCTAACGCAGGTTGACGATGTAGGGAAGACAGCAAAGACTACGCATTGATATTGCAGCTCTCCGGGAAACCCAACTGCTCCTCAAGGCTGATTATACTTTCGTTTTGAAAGGAAAAGCACAGAATGAGACGCAAATACATGGTGTGGGCTTGCAAAGGCTACAAAGTATTAGTATAATGACAACATCTGATAGTCACTCTAATTAGTGTCTGTGCACCCACACTATGGTCACTTCAGAAGTACAAAGACAATTCTATGAATCAAGGAATCCATTAAGACTATCCCTCAAAAGGATGACATAGTCCTTCTATGTGACTTTAATACAAGAGAAGGAATAGACCACGCTACCTGGCGAGACTGCCTTGGGGCGTTTTTGGAGCGGTAGGATAAATGAGAACGGACAAAGATTGCTTGAGTTCGGCGCATACCATAAGCTCTGCATTACCAACACATACTCCAGAACAAAACCACAACATTGTGTGTCATTGAGGCATTCTAGATCTGAGCACTCAGCACCAGCTGGATATGATACTG
>JADKLZ010000166.1:3563817-3584104 GCA_021533235.1 Biomphalaria straminea | reverse complement strand
CATTAGGCCTAATGTTTACTGATTTCCGGATTCTTCATTGCATGCGCCACTACACGGGATATTAGAGATTCACATTTATGGTATCTAACGAGGTGGCGTAACTACAAGCGGATTGGGCCATATGTAGCACAAATATCAGAAGCTATGAACTAAATGCTACCAATAGCCGCAGTCCTAGCGCCTAGACGACGGAGTTTAGGGTTTGGGTAGAAGACTATAAAGAAAATTACCATAATAAAAAAGGCCACACACAGTAAGTAGGCCTAGCTGTGATGAAGAATATCATAAAAAAGAAAATTAAACGATGATGATGATTATAGGTAAGAAAACTGAATGATGGTAAAAATTGTTGTCGTTTGTTTATGGACATTTTGGAAATAACGTCTCTGTTATCCATACAGACTACTTGATAATTGACAAACTCAGATAATACATAGAGGGTGCTGTGACTTCTTTTTTGAAGTAATATCGGTATTTTATACGTTCACTAGACTCTAAAGCAGGGGTTCTTAACATATGGGTCGCGACCCCCTTGGGGATCGATTGACGATTTGCAGGGGGCGCCAAACACAATCTAAAATATGAATCGTTTTTGTCTATTTTTCTATTACTGTGTGGGTAAGGATCGCCTCAGAGTGGGGTATTGTAAAAAAAAGGGGTCGCGGACCTTATGGGTATGAGAACCGCTGCTCTAAAGGAACATCTAAAACATGTAAAAAAAAATGTTTTAAAAAAAACTTTTATTATTGAAGAATTAAAAACAAGGGAGATGAATAAATGACAAACGAATGAAAAGTCGAATGCGAGATTATTGGACGTGAAAGTCTTGCTCTATCCACCCCAGTGGCGCTACAGCCCATGGAGCCGAGGGCTCTGACCTGCACATCCCTCCATATGACGTACATCTATTGTTACCTGCTCTCAAAATAAATTATCAAAATGATTAAAGTTTTGATCGAAAATTGAACGCAAGCTGCAAAAGTGGATTTAGATTGGCATAATTTAACGAATTGATTTTCTACAACCAAATAGACTTACGAGCTATAGTTTAAACAGAAGTACAATGGGCTTCATTCACCAATAGTAAAAAAAAAATAGCCACGTCATAATGTTGACAAAACAATGAAAAATACTGTAACGAACTTCTCTAATCAGGCCTTCTGCAAACACTGCTTAACATAAACACAGCACATCTAATACAAGAACTTAACGACAAGAGCTTCATTAACAACAGTGGCGGTTTATTAACAAATACAACACCACAGCCAATACGACACAATTGGCTCCACTATCTACAAATGCTTAAACAATACAACTGCCTAACTAACACAACAGAACATCTAATACAGCGCGTACATGCTACATTTTCAAAACCATCTTCTTCTTAACACCAGTCCTAACTGTCTCTATCTGGACTGGACTACATCTGTCTCTCTCTGTAACAAAACACACACATTCTAGTCCAAGCTTGGGTCATGCGCAGAGCACAGGTCACACTAGGTACAGTAGTTGGTTGACCTGTGTGACGCGCATAAAGTCTGTGTGCCAGTGGGTCTCACACATTAACCATTCAGTCCCCAACTGGAGTTGTAACAATACATATCATGTGACATCCTTTATCCGTTACATAATTTGTATAGATAGAAGAGAGGCCCTATATAGAATCACCTGACTAAATGTTGTTTGTTTACGATTGATGAATAAGGTCCATTGCAGCATTAATAAGTTTGAATAGAATAGTTTGGGATTACTTTGAATAGAACAGTTTATTCAGTAGCGACTTCAGGGTGATAAGTGGGGCACCCACCCCCATGACCGCTCCTGAGGCGGGTTTCCGCGATAGGAGATTCCCTTTTCACCGTCTAGTTTTCGTAAACTAGGACTTGTTGATGAATATTTTCTGGCATCTATATAATAACCAATGGACCTCATTCACCAATCGCAAACAAACAACATTTAGCCACGTGATAATATTGATAAAACAGTGATTAAAAAAACGTATCACGTGACAGCCTTTATGGATTAAATAATTTGTATAGAAGATAAAAAGAATCACGTGTTTGCCTTAGCATAAAAAAAAACACTTAGTCGGAAGTAATCAATAAAAATCCTTTAATTCGTAACTAAGTAGTCATACAGTAGGCCTACTGTTATGTCACATTACATTACAAAAGCATTGGTACTTATGCAGTAAAATGTTACTTAGGCCGCAATAAAAAAAAAAAAAAAAAAGACGGCGGTGTGTGAGGATTCCTTTTATGGTACTGTGACCTAGCTTGTATCTTACCAGTGAATGTGCTATACAGTTACAGTTATTTCAGCCAATTAGCATCCAGAAAGTTTGACGATGACGTATTCATTTTTTTCCCAATTGGCTACTGTACATAAACATCGGGTTGCCGTGTGAAAACCTGTGTTTTAGTTTCAAACGCGGATGGGTTTTTTTTTTTTTTCATAGAAAGTCAGATGTAAAATGTTTTACTTTTCGGATGTTCCTTCGGAGTTGAAGATAATTACTTCCTAGTCCAAACCTCCCGCAGAATGACGAGGATGGGAGCGGGAAAGGGTTTGAACCATGGACCATCGATAAATCTGAAAGACAGTCCAGTGCGCATACAGGAGGGCCAGGCAGTCATCCATACTTATAATTATGAGTTAAACTCTGAGCATGTCTAATGGTAAAGTAAAGTTCCAGATTATGAGTCCTTGTCATCACAACAAATTTACATAAGAATCAATAAAGCAATCTTAGTCTTAGGTCATGTGTTTCTTTGGCCAACGGTTGGGTACCCATTAGAGCTGTGAGGATTCAGGGGCACCCTAAAAATCTTGAAATTCAATATTCCAGTCTTCACCGAGAATCAAACCCAGGACCCCATGTTTGCAAGTTAAGCACCCAATGGTAATGCAATGAATATTTTTATGCTTGAACAAATTAGAAAAGAAAAACTGCATTCGCGCGCAGAATTCTAGCGATTGTTCAGTACCTTGCCAAAAAAACAAACAAACAAAACAGCGCATTTCGTGGGAGAACATAAAATAGTTACGCAACAAACAACGGTCAGTTTTTTGACTTGCTTAAGATGCTGGATTAATTTGAACCAACCACGCAAGAACGCCTAAGACGAATTGAGAACACCGAAGCTCACGACCAGTTCATCGGATATAGGATTCATAACGAGATTATAACCTTAATGGCAATTGCCACAAGGGGTAGATGTCTTTTACATTGCGTTTGTGGAACGTATCATATTCAGAAGTTAAAGTGGAGAGCACTTCGTGTTTATGTAGTTAAAAGGCTAATACTTATGTACGGTAGTATGTTTTGTAACAACAACAACAACAACAAAAAAAAAAAGGCTACAGCGTTAGAGGCGTACGAAATACACATTGTCTACCTTTACGGTTCATGGCTCCGCATATAACATTCGCCCAGGGACCCGCGCACTGCTAAGGCCGCCTCTGACTTTATTACATGATTTTGAAACTATTTGGCTTAATTAAAAAAGTGAAGCATAATGCTTGAAAAGGTTAGAGACACGAAAGCTCTTACATTTGACTGGACAAGCTATATTTCAGGTGTTTTTTTTTAATGGTGGATTTATAGATTACTGTAGATTACTGTATAGATCTACAATAATGCCCATTATAGGCGGAAATTTGTTACTAATGTATAAGCTCCGCTTCTTGTTATATATTCACCTAAATATGTTCATACTAACGCAACTTCTACAGGATTATACAAAATATAAACATTATGCCTATGTTTTTGTTAAAATCGCTTAGTGAATACCAATTTCATACAGGAATCTGTAAACCTAAAAAAGAAACACCAACTCGAAAAAGTAACTCTGGACACCTCAATACACCATAATGGATCTCCACCTTGGAACGAAAGCCCTCTTCCTACTATAAGGGACCATATTGAAAACATAAAAAGAAAATCTAACTACAGACCAACAGAGCTCAAGGAAATAGTAAACTGTTATCTTCAAATCAATTATCCTAGCAATCAGTGGATCAGAGTTTATACCGATGGATCATCCCATAAAGCCATCACAAATGGAGGAGCTGGAATTCTCATCGAATGGCCAGATGGAGAAAAACTTGAAAAATCCATTGCAACTGGAGAGCTCTCTGACAGACACAGAGCAGAAAGGGAAGCACTAACACTAGCTGCTACCATACTAGCAAATCATCCAAGTTCCCCACACAGTCAGATTGTCTTACTAACCGATCGAAAACAACCCTCCAAAGCTTACAAAACTTCGATTTCTCTTATATTAAAAACCTCAGATCAGCACTTACAAAACTCAACAACAGCAGCAAAAAAAAACAAAAAAACTGTTATTCAATGGGTACCAGCTCATATACAACTAGAAGGAAATGAGAAGGCTGACACACTCGCCAAGAGTGGGAGAACTAACTCACACATAAACTCTGCACTGTACCCAGAAGATATGAAGAAATTAATTGTAAATAAAATAAATGAGAAATGGTCGAGCTCACATCCAAATCACAAGAAAGATGATGCTTACTATAAGTTATCCCGACAAGATCAACGTCTAATCTTTCGACTTAGGACCGGACACAACAGAATGCGACAACACATGTACCGGAAGCTCAAAATTGGAACCAGTGAAATCTGCCCATGTGGAGTGTCACCAGAGAATGCCGACCATGTCCTCTAACAATGCGCTATTTACCAAGAGGCCCGTATAAGACACTGGCCCCAAAACACACCAATAGAAAGAAAACTATATGGAGAGTTCCCTGATTTGGAAACCACTGTGCAGTTCATCTCAGATATTGGTGTAGTAATCTGAACCCTACAACATAACAATGAGAACGAAGAAGAAGAAGCTTAGTCAATATAGAGATTACCAGTTGAATGGTATATGTTTCTAAGTGATTTCATTATTACGAGGTTGTGTGTTAAGTGCTGCACAGTAAAGTCTGTAAAGTTCTTTATTAAACATAAAACAATGTCAATCACATTTACGATACTATTATCTTTTGAAGTGGCCCATTCGACGACCCCCCCCCCCGAACAATTGGGTATCGGCCCCCCCGGGCATTTGCCCTGTTGCCCATATAGCCAGCCCGCCCTGCCCAAACCCCAAGCCGTTGTAGACATGTCTCCACATCATCAATCCATCGTCATGATGGTCGAGATGCATCTTCCAAATATGATATGATATGATATGATATGATATGATATGATATGATATGATATGATATGATATGATATGATATGATATGATATGATATGATATGATATGATATGTGATATGTGATATGATAAGATAATGATAAAATAAGTGATAAATGATAAGATAAGTGATAAATGATAAGATATAATAAGATAAAATAAGAGTGTGTTCCAAATGCGAACAGTTTGTTGGTTTCATTATTTATGTTTATCATGAAAGAAAATATATTGTCGCATGGATATGACTTTGGGAATCGGACTAAAGAAATGACCGCCAAGAAGCCATGTGAGATACTGTGACATGTTAAACTCGCAAGCCAAGCAACTGGCATTACATAATTTCTTGATTTTTCTGTCACTAACTAGAGCGATAATCAAATTCAAAAATCTTCCAGAGATAAACTTAAGATTGAAAAGTGTAAAAAGTAGAAGCGGACATCGATACGTGTAACGCGGAATACAAGGCATCACTTGCAATGGCTTGAGGTACTTCAGGAGAAGAACCCCGATTGGGTTCAGAAGTGCCCTAGTAATTAACTGAGCCGTCCGGCGTAGTGCCTCGTAGCCCCCATACAGATCGAGTGATCGTCAAGACACGCTCCCCACCCCTTTCCCGTCATAGTTCGGACTATGTCCTAATAGTGTACTGTCCTACACTGATCATTAGTGCGCATTGGTTGGCTGTTCTGATTTTCTAGCTGCCACCATGGATCGTCGCGACCCATACACTACCAGACACCATAGGCCGTATTGGATTCCTCCCAGGATTTTAATTATTTCTCGTAAATATGGGATTGGATTTTTGACGTAACTTCTACAAAGAATATGTTTGGAACTTCGAGATTCATAGCTGCCAACGCGCCCTCTCTCGCGCATACATCCGCCGCCCCATTTCAGTCACGTTACAGCTCCAGTAAATCGGCACATGTTATTTGCGGCGTCGAGTGCCTCTTCTATCGCGTGTGGTGAGGCGAATGACGCTCCTCCCTGCGCAACCCAGTGCTAGAAGACTGGAACGAGGTACTACCAGTGGTATGCATACCACGGTTTGCTTTAACACTGATCTATTTGACAGGGTCCTACAGACATGTGGTTTGACAAAGAGCCTATCTCTAATTCTTGGCCTCTGGAACAAGTTCTCTTATGCTAAGGGTCTCAAAAGTCACTAGTTGGACTATATTAATATTTTTATCGACGCACAGCATGCCTCCAACGAATTGCATTAGTTCAGGGAACAACAAAAGTTAGATTATTTTCAGACTATCACATAATATATAGAACAATAAAAACAACACAAGACACAGAAATTTTATAAAGAGAATTAGATGAATTACAGAAATGGGAATCAAATAGGAGCATGTCTTTCCACCCACACTTGAATGCCAGTGAACATTGTTTTAAGATTGAAAAATTCTTTTTAAAAGCAAGACATTGAGCGCGGAATAAAAAAAAAAATTATAATACTAATCTAAAGCACTGTCGTATACTTCCTTATGAGCAAATATTGCTTCTAGAAGATGTCAATTCCTTATAAAAAAAAAATGTTGAAAATAATTGTAGTTTCTCGCAATCATTAGAGATTCACCAAATTTATGATGACATAATAATAAGACGTGTCTTCGAGTCCAAAAGTCATTAAAGAATACATTAATGTTCTGTGGCTACGTAGCGTCAGATGTGATCTACATATTTCGCCACAACCAGGGTAAGCTTGACCATCGTCCTAAGTGGTCGATTAAGATTTCCTTTTCGCCGTCGCGTCTATCATCGGCAGCGGATTTTCCTTTGGTCTCAAATGTGTATCCCTCGGCCTTTGTGAGTGACCTCCAGCTGTCTCGTTCTGAGGCCGCATGTCACCAGGTGCTCTGTTCTTTGTCAACTAAGGCAAGTTGGCGTCTAAGCTGGTCTTTAAAGCGTTTCATTGGGACACCTGTTACGTCGACCACCTTTTAGCTCACCAAAAAAAGAAAGACTGCTTTTGGCATACGTTTTCCCCCATACGAGATACGTGCCCTGCCCAGCGTAACTGTCGGACCTTATTTATGCATGAACTGGCTCAACGTGACAAAGTCGACAAAAATATAAAGAGACTTTGCAAAAATATGAAACATTCACAGCGTTTGTCTTACTGAACGTAAGGGGTATTAAAAACAAGTGTTCTGTTTCGTATGTTGGTAACTAGCAAGCTTTAATATGCAGACAGTCAAACTAGGTTTCCAAGTTAACGAGACCTTATGTTAAAGTTTCCCTTTCAGGGCAGATAATGTTAAGGTCATCTGTTTCTTTGACCAACGGTTAACGAGCAGGGTGTTATGTGGCCAGCACAACGACCAGCAGCCTTTACTTTCCCTAGCTTAATAAATTATAATAAAGTTTAACTCATGTAGAGTTGGTGGACTCGATGACGCACTAGAAATCCCGAAAATCAAAATCAAAGTCAATGCAGTAATTACTTAGATACAAATCCAAGATCCCGGGTTCAGAAGCAAAGCGCTTAACCACTCAGCCACCGCGCCTCCATGACCTTTCGAGATGGGCTATTAAATAATGGATGAAGAGGTGTATAAGTAAAATGTGTATTTGTAAATTGAAGTCTTTATGCCAGAGAAAATGGCAGGGAGTGAAACTGATTCACAAACTAAATGTTCGTTGATGGAGATCTTCAGATGCCTTGAATGTGAATGTTAAGTACATGTATATGTCGATGCATGTGTTGGCAGAGATTCCCCATTCAAAGTGTCACACTTTGTTCATTTACTAGGCCTAATAGTGAGCATGTTCATCCATAAATATTGACTTCATACGTTTGGTGAATATATAATTGCATTACATTTTTTTTTCACATGATTCCAGCAATAGTTCATTTTCTTCTTCTTCTTCGTTCTCATTGTTATGTTGGAGGGTTCAGATCACTACACCAATATATGAGATGAACTGCGCAGTGGTTTCCAAATCAGGGAGCTCTCCGTATAGTTTTCTCTCTATTGGGGTGTTTTGGGGCCAGTGTCTTATGCGGGCCTCTTGGTAGAGAGCGCAGTCTTGGAGGACATGGTCGGCATTCTCTGGAGACACTCCGCATGGGTAGATGTCACTTATTCCAATTTTGAGCTAATAAAATTCTCAAAAAAGACTCAAAGATACATCCCTCTCATAGGCTAGGACAAATTTGTACAAATGCTCCTTCTTCCCTAGTGCAATTAGAGCATAGAATGGGTTGCCTGAGTCAGCCAGGAAAACCAATTTCAAAATTAAAGTAATTGGTTTGAATGCATGACTAGATTATCCATGGATTAACCTACGAACACGAGTAGGATGTAATCAACTTTTTTTTTTTTGAAGTAACGTCTTATAAGATAAAATAGTGCTTATTAGATAGTTTCAAAATCATAATATTTATATAGCAAATTACTTTCGATACATTATTAAATTTTACACAATGCTTTTGATGACATGAATGATTGTGCATACAATTTGTGGGCCAGATTGTATAGAAATTTCCGGGCCGGTTTTTCACCCTGTCCGCCCCTGGTAAAATATAAGATTAAAAGATATTAACCCTAGCCCAAAATATAAAAAAATCCTTTTTTAAAAATGCTTATACAAGGGAAATAACTGCGAATTTAGATACCACATCTCTTAATGCTGTAACATTTATTTCCCCTTTTCTATACGAATAATTAATTAATACGAATTATTTAATTAATTGTTTATTTTTTTTTATTCGCATTTTGTTAGGGACGATTGCACTAAACAAAAAATAATTGGTAAAAAAATGTTTCCAGTTGCACAGATTTATTATTGTTAGTCCAGATCTATTACAAATTAATTACATGACTGATTTAAAATAGTTGATACAATTACACATGGTATAAGCTTTTCTGTTTATCATTTTTTTTTTTACATATATATACATTTTACTTGCTTTTGGCGAGTAGAGTAATAATACTAATAATTAGTCCTATAATTATTATTATAAAGCGCTGTTAACAAACTAAATGTAGGCTCAAGGCGCTGTGATAAAATTACAAATACAAACACGAGATTAATATGACAAACTAATCTAAAAAAAATTTAACAGGTAGGTCTTAATGTTCTTTTTGAAAGTAGTGTGGCAATAAGTTGTCTGTCTGAGGTCAAGGGGATTGGGGAGTGAGTAGACCTACTAATAAAAACAATACCCGTTCTGATAACAATTTAATTAATATGCATGACTAGATTAACACGTAATTATCTTCTCTTTAAAGCATCGCCTGTAACATATGATTTACTCATGACTCATGACAAAATGTTAAATTTCTCAATTCATAACAATATTTGTCCATGATCCATAGACCGGTACTAGATCTATAGTTACGGGTGAAGCCATGAAATAAAATACTAGCCGCTCCCGTTTGTGTTGGGAAGATTGCTTCCGAGGTCGCGATTCCAAAAACAACTTTTAGAGTAAAATTGCATTACAGGTGTAGAAAAAAAAAATCTAGTGACTCACTCTTACCTTAGATCTAGAGCTACATTGAGTCTAGATCTACTCCGATAAATATTTTACACGGAGGTAGCCGACCAGGTATTCTTGCTTTACGACAACTTTACGTATCGACATGGATCTAATCTACATCTATCAATTCTTAACTAATCTATTTACTATTACTGTATTAGTATTACTTAGACTTAGACTTAGATATATTCATATTGTCAATATTGACAATATAATTGTAACTATATTATACTATAGTCATAATAGTCATATAGATATTAAATATTATAAATATAATAAATATAATAGATCTCATATAAAATTATATATAGTTACAGTATATTCTATTGTAACTTATTGTTACAATTGTTATTGTAATAACTAAATAAGTAGTAATAGTACTAAGTCCTAAGTAATAGACTATATGTAATACTAGTAATAGATTAGTAGTAAGTAATACTCGGTAACCTAACTAAACTAATAGACTCTGTATATATCTAGAATATAGATCTAGTCTAGATCTAGTACTCTACTTAATTAATATTAAATATATACTCTTTAATTAAGTTTAAGTCTAGGACTCTGTCTCTACTACTCTAGTGACACTCTTCTTGACTCTAGTCTCTAGTCACACTAATAAAAGTATCTAATCTAGACTCTAACTCTAGTAGTTACTAGTATAGTTAAAGTTAAGTATAGTCTTAAGTGACTTAATAAGTAGCAAGTCTAGTTTTAGATTATATTATTAATTATTATATTTAATATTAATATTTAATATAGATCTAGTATCTACTAATAATATAGACCCAGTACTGCAGTAGACTAGTATTATGTTTATTATCTAGTCTAGACTAGATCTATATATTATTCTATTCTAATAATAAAATTTCAAAAAATTAAACACTAAAAACACAGTACTTAGACTAGTCTAGAATAGATATATAGTAATATAGTATAGTCTTAGCCTAGATTTTCCTACATTCTAGATCTATTATAAATTAGTGACAGTTAGTAACTGAGTATCAATAATAATGAATAATATCAATATCAGGATCATAGGCTTGGAGTTGGAGTAGTCAGTATCTCAATTAGAATAATTAGAACTAGAATTACTATCTACTTGTTTTTGGCGAGTAGAGTAATAATAATAATTATTATTATTATAAAGCGCTGTTAACAAATATATTATATGTATGTAATAAAAGAATTTGATATTCTTTCCCTTGATAAATTTGCAAAATTTGTAAGTTAAGGAGGGGGTCTACTGAAAACCAGAAAATATGGCAAGGGTCTATGAAACAAAAAAGTTTGGGAACCACTGATCTAGATGATAGATTTAGATATGCCTTATTAAATTAACGCATCAAGGATCTATAACTAGTACTGTCTGACTTATACTAAGTTATACTTAACTACTGTGGTACTCATTGTTGGCTTCTTTCAGTCGTAAAGTGTTGATGGTTCAACTTGAACACATTTCATGTGACTGTGGAACTGTAGTACTAGTCATTAACTAAACTAGTGATAAGAATAATTTAGAATAATGACTAAAAGACTAAGTGAGTATCATCATCAGTCTACCCTTTTTTTAATTTTGCTTAATAACTACTAAACTAGATCTAGTCTGGTGACTTCTATTCTAGACTCTAGACTATACTTATACTAATATAGTACAGTAAATACTATATATAGATCTACTAATAGAGTATGTAATATATATTATCCTAAATTTCTAGCTTAAGTACTCAAAGCTAGATTTATCATATGACAGTAGATCAGACTCAGTACATCAGTAGACTTATAGATTTATAGATATTATGAGTATTAGAACCATTCTGTCTAGATTACCTAATTTTAATTATCTTATATAATACAGACGTTACTTCAAAAAAGAAGATGATTACGTCCTACGCGTCATGCATTCAGTCATGCATATTTACCAGTGACTTAAATTCTGCCAAGTCACTGGTTTTCCTGGCTAGCTCAGGCAAACCATTCCATGCTCTAATGGCACTAGGGAAGAAAGAGCATTTGTACAGATTTGTCCAAGCATATGGGACGAGGAATGTGCCTTTATCTTTGTGTCTTTCTGAGTATTTTATTAAGTTTTGTTTTTGTATTTGGAGATTATGGTTCAGTGTTTTGTGTATAATTGCTACTTTACTCTAAAGTCTTCTATCCTGAAGGCTTTCTAAATTTAGTGATTTTACTAAAGGTGTTACTCTAGTGAAATGTGAATATTCGTTCACTGCTCTATTTTGTGTCTGTTCTAGTTTCTTAATGTTTTCTTGAGTTGAGGGGTCCCAAACAGAGGATGCATATTCTATTATTGGCCTAACCAAGGTTAAATAGCATTTTAGTTTTATGTTCTTATTTGATTTATAGAAATTTCTTTTAATAAACCCTAATGCTTTGTTTGATTTTTTTATAGTTTCATCAATATGGGGATTCCATGACAGTTTTTCATTTATTATAACACCTAGGTATTTTGCGTTTTTAGTCTGTGTTACTGGTTTACCATGAATAAGATACATGGAATTAATTTGTTTTAGTTTTTTTGTTACTCTTAATAACTGACATTTTTCTGGGTGGAAAGACATGCTCCAATTTGATTCCCATTTCTGTAATTCATCTAATTCTCTTTGTAAAATTTCTGTATCTTGTGTTGTTTTTATTGTCCTATATATTATGCAATCAATTGCAAATAATCTAACTTTTGTTCCTGAACTAATGCAATTTGGTAAATCGTTTATGTAAATTAAAAATAGTAGTGAACCTAAGACTGTTCCTTGGGGTACACCTGAGTTTACTGTTATTGGTGTTGATTTAGAACCATCTATTATTACGGTTTGTTCTATTCCTATCAGAAAATCTTTAATCCACTGATGCAATGGACCATCAATACCAAAATATTTTAATTTTTTAAGCAAACTATGGTGGTGAACTTTGTCAAAAGCTTTGGAAAAGTCTAGTAAGATAGCATCTATTTGTTCACTATTATCTAAACCTTTTGAAAAGTCATCAATTAGTCCTATTAGTTGTGTTTCACATAATCTATGTTTCCTAAAGCCATGTTGGTATGGAGTAAGGACATTATGTTTATCTAAGTGGTTTATGATGTTGCTACATATTATGTGTTCTAGGATTTTACATGTGATGCTGGTAAGTGATACTGGTCTGTAGTTTCCTGGGTCAGATTTTTCTCCTTTTTTAAATAGAGGTGTGTCCCTTGGTACTCTGCCCTGGTTAAGAGATGCCTGAAGAAGTATTTTGAACACAGGTGCTAGTTCTTTGCTTAGTTCCTTGAGTAATCTAGCTGGAATACCATCAGGTCCCGACGCTTGATGCTGGCTAATAGTTTTTGGACTCCATTTTCCTGTACTTCTATCTCTCCTATATTGTCTACTTGGTTTAAATTAATTGATATGTCTTTGTCCCCTGGGGCTGAGAATGCTGATGCAAAGTATTTGTTTAGGATGTTAGCTTTAGTTTCATTATCGTTATGCGTTAAGTTGTCTTCTCCTTTTAATGGCGCTATGCCGGTTGTTTCCATTTTCTTAGACTTAATGTATGACCATAGGTTTTTGTTGTTATCTTTAGATATTACATTGTTTAATGGCGCTATGCCGGTTGTTTCCATTTTCTTAGACTTAATGTATGACCATAGGTTTTTGTTGTTATCTTTAGATATTACATTGTTTATGTACTCATTCTGCAGCTGTCTGCTTACTTTTTGGGTTAGGTGCTTAATTTTTATGTACTTTTTATAAACTCTTTCTGCCTTAGTTTCTTTAAATTTTCTATATAGATTTTCCTTCTGTTTACAATTACATCTAGAGTCTATAGATGAACCAATTTGCCTTGATAAATTCAGTAAATGAATATATATATATATGTATGCAATAAAAGTATTTGATATTCTTTCCATTGATGCCTTGATTTAAGTTACTAAAGATTAGGGGTGTACCGGATAGTCGCTCCGGCTCCGGCCGAATATTCGGCACTTTTTCACTATCCGGCACTATTCGGCTCCGGTCGAATATCACTACCGGATAGTAAACCGGATAGTAAAAACTACAGTGTAGTACCTGTATTTCTTTTAATATTGTTAGGCGCCTCCGTGCGCTAAGTCTTTTCTAGATACACCATACGGAGGTAACACTTAATATCGAAACAACACAGGCGAAAGACAAACAATATAAGGGTGTCGACGCTGATAAACGAAGTCCAACAAGAAGTTTAAACTAAATCTCCATGTTGATAAAAATATACAAATATTCACAAAGTGGACATGATTAAATAATGTCAGTTCTGAAATACATTTACTTTTTTTTTCAAATAAAAGAATTAGATCTAGTTTTTTTAACCTATAAACAATGGCTATGCACCAAATCTTGTTTAGTACAAAGACAAGGCGTGTTAATCTAAATAGAAATAAAACTGTACATTGTAAGATCACATAGCAGCGATGTCTGGCACATTTTCAAAGCCTGTTTTGACCTTTGAGTGTTCTAGTAAACACGTAATATTCATTAACTACGTCACGCTGATAATCTGTCTAGATGTGCGGGTATATCTCCAGAGGTAGAGATGAGCAACCCCCACCTCCTTTTGTTTGTTTAGTCCATAACATTGAGATCACAAATAGGCAGCTGACCACATTAAGCCAGATGTCAACGTGTTGACACTGTCTAGAGGTCTATCTTAAGAGGGAACTAAGTTTGTTTACTTGGAGAAGAATTTTTATTAGGGGGCGGGACTACAAGCCATCTCTCTATAAGGTTAATCTGGTTTGGGTTTGTTTATTATGAGATAGGTTGTCAATCAAAGGGTCAAAGGACCACAAGCCACACCTTTTATACCATTGGCCGGGTAATAAGTTTGTTTACTTTGAGTAAAGTCTCAATTAGGAGGCTGGACTACAAGCCAAACAGACACTGACCAGTGGTATCTTTAAGGGAGGGCTCAAGAGACTCAACACCCTTAACTTCTTATGTGTTTAACCCATGACAATGTATTGATAGACATTGACCATACTTAAGCCAGAATGGATTAACGCAAATTGTTAAGACATATTGACATTGTCTATTTGTCAACAGATGATGACACTAAGTTTGTTTACTTGGAGAGAAATGTATGGGTGTATGTAGTTTTTTTCCTAGTCTTAAAACTTTTAGAAAGAAAGCTAATTTCATTGCTTAATCCTATTGACTTAATATATAGGGCCTAAAGGAAAGCCTTACAGTAAAAATTTAACATCACAGAAAATAAATTGATCGCAGAAAATAAATTGATCTAAAGCACCATAATATGCTGGAATGTTAAGAAACACTTGACCTCTGTAACTAGTGTACGGATAATTTAGCCTATCCATTTGTTGACTGACCATGCCAGTGTGTTATCTTTTTTTTTTTGCCTGCACACTAAACACTATTGCGTATGCCCAAAGGAAAAAAAACGCGTGATAGTCAACACAATCATCTATACACACTACACTAGGACAACTACGTCTATCTGACCAGGTTGTTACAATCAATCGAACACAAAATCCATTTATGTTTCTTTTTTTGGTAGGTAGGGTGTGGATGAGTTTTCATCTATATTTGGTTTCCTAATGCTCTTTGATCTATTTATCAGTAGATCTAAACATCAATAATGTAGGTGTAATGGATGTTCCTGCTGTTAATAAAATATCTTTAGCCGCAAACGGATTAATAAATATATGACCTACTACGCTTCAGATTCCAACTATTAACTAACAGCTATCAGTATTAAGTCCTTGAAGCCAGAACCAGAAACAGTCTTTGGACTTAAAACTACAATTCTGATGACCGATTGTTGGTCGAAATTCTTGAACACATTTAACCACCATACAAGCCAGATGAGAGATTTACATTAGTAACTAGTAAAATATATACTAACATATTTTACTGTGACCCTCCAACGCACAGCCAATATAGTTGGTGGCTTCGTACATACACACAGACACGCTCATGCTATTCATGATGATGCTACACAGATTATTTCTGTTTATAAATACTATTAATCTTTAATAAATCAATCAGTAACAGAGTTTAAAACAATAAGGTTTATAAAAGGAAAAAAAATAACACCAACAAATATAGATATGTTATATAACAGTTTCGTAAAATGTTCAGCAATACAAGTTATTTACAAGATACTTAGGTATTCGGCTCCGGCCGAATATCAAATTTTATTATCCGGTCATATCCGGCTCCGGCCGGATATCAAAAAGTACTATCCGGTACACCCCTACTAAAGATACATAAAATTGTCAATCACAACAGTTTAGCATACAACTCATGAAGTTACAGTAGACCCTAGTTACTTAGTTTAATAATTTCTTGCAAAAATAAAAATTTGATGAACAATGTTAGTATAGCCAGTAAATAGGTTCAATTTAAATTCACGATTTACTTAAATGTATTGTCATAAAGTTTTGCTAAAAACAAATAATTCAATATAATTTCATATGCTAAAGTTTAAAGATCAATTTTATTTTTAAAATTTATTCATCTCTGATCCAAGTTTAGCAAAAAGTTTCAGTCAAGTGTAACAGATATGTCAAACAGCTCAGTGTCTTAGAGTTGAAAGACTTGCTAGAGTCTACTGCAAAAAAACTGATCACACAAAATGCCGTCAGGAAACCTGACTATCAATGAGACTGAAGTGGTCAAATTAGTGGCTGAGTTTCTTCAGAACAGGACTCTGAATATCTCTATGCTCTCCCTAGAGAGAGAGACTGGAGTTATCAATGGATTATTCTCAGATGATATGTTGTTCTTGAGACAGTTGATATTGGATGGACAGTGGGACGATGTGATTGATTTCATACAGCCTCTAATCTCAATAGAAGCTTTTGACAGGTAGACGTTTCTTCCAAACTATCTGTATAAAATGTTTTTATTTTTAATATATAAAAAGATGTTTAGTGTATAAAGAAAGATATCTAATGTCTTAATAAATATCTCTATCAGATATTCAAATTGTGCAAAACCTTTTTAAATGTGTTATATAGTAACTATATGTGTAGTATATATTGTTTTACATTTTTTTATTATTATTATTATTATTATTTATTTATTTATTTATTTATTATTATTATTATTATATACTATTACTTTTGAGTAGTTTATATTTATGCTCTAGCATGCCCAGTGGTCCAATCTCTTTTGTGGACCTAGCTGGGGGAGGGGGTATGTGGGAGAATGTTTCTGTGCTGTCTTAAGCTGCTCACCAAACATGTCTCAGTTTGAGTTGGGGATTCAAACTTGAACCCCATGACAGGTAGCCTGCAGTCTTTGCCACTCAGCCTTGTTTTAAGATATTTTTAGGTTTAGACGACAAAAGAAATTGAATACTCACACATGTTTGTGTTACCAACCCTACACATTGCTGTGAATTTGTATCTCTCATTGTCTTCTCAGAAGTAGTATGGGTTACAGAAACTTAATTTTAAAATAGAGAAAAATAACTAAATCAGTTTGCTTTGTCAGTCATTCTTATTGCCACCTTTTCTAACTCTTAGAAAGCATTTTAATATCGCTGAATTTTTCTTTCCTTGTTAAATTATACATCTGGATAAAAGTGATTTTGAATAAAAACTTTTTTTTTTTTTGTTACAAAAAATTAATTTGTATGTTCAGGACCAGCTAGTGCAGTGTTAGATAAACAGCATATATTTATATATAAGATAAGATAACTTTATTGATCCAAACAAATGGAAATTTGTTTAAACTACAATTGACAACCTCAGTATAAATACTGTACAACAACAACATAGATTTACTATATAGATGCACATTCAAACAACATTCACACACGAAAAGAAGAAATACAACACACTCATAACCAGCGCTTAGAAATAAACATCTATGTACATCTTGATGATGACAAAATGTTAATTTTTATATTGGTCATCCAGGGTCTATTGTAGCTGAATGTTTTTAATTTTTTTCTTTCATATAATAATGTTTTCACAGAACTTGATTAATGAATTAACAGTTAAGTTCATCTGTCTGGGCAGTCTTTCACAAACATGTCCCAATCTGTTTGCTTTGTAGCAGTAAAACAGCGGTCGCCAGACCGTGACAGGGTGGACTTTAATGACGATCGAGATGTGTAGTCCATCCTTATGTTGCCACAACACATAGCCCCAGTAACAGCTAGTTGTACAATATAAGAAAAACCTGTTTTTCCATGTCCTCAGCAAAAAGTTCCAGTACACTATATTGAAGCACAAATACCTTGAACTGTTGTGTATCAAGTCAGAACCCAACGTGATGCAGAACTATGAAACAACAGTGGATGAAGTAGTGAAGTGTTTAAACACTCTAGAGAGTCTATGTTCCAGCAAGGAAGATTACAGGTGAATATATTGGCTTTGTTTTTTGTAAAATGATTTACACACACATACACATTTAGGAAATTCCTTCAGAGTTGAAGATAGTTATTTCCTAGCCCAAACCTCCTGCAGGACGACGGGGGATGGGAGCGGGCAGGGTTTGAACCCGGGACCATCGATAAATCGAAACAACAGTCCAGCGTGCAAACCGCTCGACAGAGATTGCTGAGATTTTAAATATTTCTTTTTGTATCTAAGTGGCATACAGGGTTGTGTTGTCTGAGACTACTGAGCTTCTGTGAAGACCAATTTGCTTAAAGAGTGATAAATTGCCTGTGCAATCCAATTTCCAATTTAAAAAAATACTTTACCTAGGCTTGATGTCTTGCAGTGTTTCATGTGTAAACCCTCTGTGTACAGCTTTGTCTGTGTCCATGTAATACATATGCTGGTAGAGACTGGGTCGGTGAAGTGACATGAAATACTACAATCTACTGACTAGCGAAGAAAATGTCTTGCCTAAAGATAGTTGTTTAATTATTGTTTAAATACGTGTTTGCAGTGTAGCTACAAATAATATTGCTTGTTGTCTGTGGTAAGCTTCAGACCTTACAAAAACACAGTACTAAATGTTATTGTTTTCCTCAGCAATCTCTGTTTTTTACTGTCCCTGCCCAAGTTGTCGGATCACAGTGAATATCAAAATTGGAATCCCAGTAATGCAAGAGTGGAATGTTTTAGACAGGTAAATAACTCACATATTTCCAATAATTCTTTTCATAAAGTCCATTGGTGCTTTGGCTATATCAAGATTTTATGTGTTGTACTAATTGAGCCTCTTCTTATTTACCTATAGAGAAGTTAAAATTTTATTTTGTTACTTGTCCAGGTTGAGCCTCTGCTAAGACCTTATTTACCTATAGAGAAGTTAAAATTTTGTTACTTATCCAGGTTGAGCCTCTGCTAAGACCTTATTTACCTATAGAGAAGTTTAACTTTAAATTTGTTACTTGTCCAGGTTGAGCCTCTGCTAAGACCTTATTTACCTATAGAGAAGTTTAACTTTAATTTTGTTACTTGTCCAGGTTGAGCCTCTGCTAAGACCTTATTTACCTATAGAGAAGAAAGATGAACAAAAGAACCAGATGAGCTGCAATGATCGCTTGATGCAACTTTTGTTGAAAGGCATGTTGTATGAGTCTTGTGTGGATTACTGCCAGCAACAGGTATGTCATTATCACTTGACCAATGAGTATTGGTTTTTAACAATAACAGTTTCTAAACTTGTGGCAACAAACTGGGTTTTTAATTCTAACCAGAAAATCAACAAATTGGGTTTTAAATTCTAATCATTCACATTCCTGTTCAGTAAAATATTTTAAAAGTTGCTTGGTTTTAAATTGTACATTAATACTATTTCTATAATAGAAAATGTATAGATAAACCTCCCCACTTTCAATTTAGAAAATTGGATCAGAGGTGAAATACATGGATGCTGAAGTGAATTGTTATACCAAATGGGCATTTTGATATGTTTTTTATGACAGCAGAGTATTGAACAAGTCAAATGGTCATTGGCCTCCTTCATTCTTAGTAAGATCATGACTTATCTTATGGGGGATGAAATTAAAGCCTCATCAGTGGCTGTTGTCTGAATAATTTTGCCCATACAGAACTTTCCCCCTCTTCATGCAGCCAATAAAGTTTGGGGTCAGCAACCTCCCAAGGTCGACCAGAGTGCTACATGGTGTGCTACAGACTGCGGGATAGTCACTGGCTTCAGAACTTTTTCTTAGGGTTGACTCCCGAAACCTGACCAGTATATAGGCTTAGACTGAGGGCAATGCAGGTTTGGTTTCAGAGTTTTCCTTCTACTAGATGGATAAAGCTTACTAAGGTTAACATGGTTTATTTGCCCAAAGCTGTTCTAGAGATATCTAGCAGTGAATGCATTAGATCACATGGCTCTTTTTGAACTGTTGATTGTTCAAAACTCTGAGCTCTTTTTCATCCGTTTCATAAACCATCTTAGCTTTCAAAGGAACAACACTTAGTGAAAGGAACTAGTGTAGATTATGATGTATACAGCTTCTAGCAATGTTCACAACAGACAGGGAGTTGTTTTATTAGTATTAAAAAAAAAGGAAATAATACAAAGTCAACACATAGTAATTCTTAAATTCTAAAACACCACAATTCAGCTCTATAGCACATTTGCTGGCTGATAGATAATGTT
>JADKLZ010000166.1:3500764-3526156 GCA_021533235.1 Biomphalaria straminea | reverse complement strand
TTAGGACTTATTGTTACTTTCTCCAAGGCTAGGGTTTTGAGTTTAACCCTTTTTTTTTTAATCAAAAACAAAATATTCTTAAATTCAACTTTTACTTTACTTTCTGACAGGTACCAGTATGGAGCTAGGGTTCCACGATGGAACAGTGCGCGACCTTGTTTTTATGCAGGATGTCACCAACCGCTCCTCTATTCTCATCAGCGGTGGTGCTGGTGACTGTAAGATCTATGTCAGTGACTGCGAGTCTGGAGCACCCATTAGAGCAATGGCTGGACACACAGGTAGATAACTCATGAGATATAATGTTTTTTCTAGTTATGTTCACTTTTTTTTTATTTAAAGAAACAAACTTTGACAATTAAAAAAAAAATTTGCTGGTTGTGTGGTATGCTCACTAGACTGTCATCAAACGCTGCCCACTGCCAAACTCCTGCCATCCTGCAGGTTTTGGATAGAATGTAATAATATTATTCTAAAGAAACATCAAAACATTTTTTTTAATTCTGTAAATTACAACTTAAAGTACTGGTACTTTTGTTGTTTCCACTAAGATTTTAATTTAATATGACTGAAAACTAAGTACTAACTAACTTAAAAACTAAAGCTTTTTGTTTAATGTGTAGGCCTACTAAATAATCATTTTTAGACATTCTTTTTTTTTAACTTTTAAACAGTAACTTGCAAGAAAAAATTAGTGATAACAGTTTTCCATTCTCTTGAATCTTTTATATTTTCTTTACCCTCTATGAACGCATCAGTTAAATTCACCTTGGCAGACCCTTATGTACCTCAGCAACCCAGCAGAAAAATACTTTGTGTGGAACACTGAAAACACCGCACACTATTTTTCCTTGATACAGACTGCAATAGAGCCTGCAGCTTAGTACAAAAAAACTTGCCAGATGAAGAAGAAGATTAACTTTTTAACTTTTAAAATTTCAATGCTTAATTATGTTTAAATATTTTGAACAATCACTCTTGGCCAGATGTTTTTGGCTAAAATTCCAATACCACAAGGTTCAACCTATTTACTTGTATTACACAAATAAGTTTTAACTTCAATTTTTTGTTTGATGCTACAAGTTTGTTGTGCTTTCCAGCTCACATTTATTCTCTGCACACTTGGGGAGGCTGCATGTTTGTCAGTGGTTCTCAAGACAAGACTGCTAGGTTCTGGGATCTGAGGGCATCTACTCCTATCACAGTAGTGCCTGCCCCTTCAGGTAAAATTAGGCTATGTTGATCATTGTTTACTCATTATAAATAGATGTAGAAAAAAATTGCCAACTAGTGAATGCCACTTATCCTGCATCATTCCTACTGCATAGCTAACCTTTTTCCACCATCATCATAGAACACACTCACACTCCATAACACAGCCAGATCTTTCTTATCTGCGCTTTTTGCTGTAGTTAAGAATGAGCTAGTTAACTAAAAGTGTTGTGATAGTAGCTCAGCTCTACTAGACAACTTTTGTTGTTATAGGTCACACATCCCACCATTTTTGCTAATTGATTGCAAATATTCAAAAGAAATATAAGTCTACTCCAGCCTTGACCAGCAATAGATTCTTGACTTGTCTTTTGAGAAAGTCAAAAGAAATTTAAGTCTACTCCAGCACTGACCAGCAATAGATTCTTGACTTGTCTTTTGAGAAAGTCAAAAGAAATTTATAAGTCTACTCCAGCACTGACTAGCAATAGATTCTTTACCTGTCTTTTGAGTCAAAAGAAATATAAGTCTACTCCAGCCTTGACCAGCAATAGATTCTTTATTTGTCTTTTGAGAAAGTCAAAAGAAATATAAGTCTACTCCAGCACTGACCAGCAATAGATTCTTGACTTGTCTTTTGAGACTGTAATATAAATTGTTATGTTCTTATATTTGGTTGTGACACACTCTAGCATATGGAAAGAAACTAATAGTGATGTCATAGTTTACTTGGTATAGTTTCCTCAAGTGACAACATTTATTAGAGATGTGACTGTGGCCTATTCTTCATTCAAATAATTGTTTAAATGTTTTTTCTATAGGATTAATTCTAAGTCAGTATTAATTTAAAGTTAAACTTTTCACTGTCTTTACAGGCAGTCCCTATGCATCTGTATGTGTTGATCCATCTGGTAGACTGATGGTTTCTGGCCATGAAGATGGTGTTGTTATGTTGTATGATATTAGAGGAGCCAAGGTGAGTCAGACTAGGCACTTAAAAGACTTAAAGACTCAAAAGTAAAGTAGCAATTATACATAAAACAATGAACCATAATCTTCAAATCCAAAAACAAATAAAATACTCAGAAAGACACAAAGATAAAGGCACATTTCTCGTCCCATATGATAGAATATGATAGGACAAATTTGTACAAAGGCGCCTTCTTCCCTAGCGTCATGTAATCATCTTCTTTGCAATCATCTTCTTTTTGAAGTAACGTCTGTAACATATAAGATAAGATAAAAGCTATAATCAAATAAATCTAGCCAATCACAACTATTAGTATTACATTTCAAATTGTGATGAAGACAGGAAATTAACACTTTGGGATCTTTAGGGCGCCCCTGAGTCCACCCAACTTTAATAGCATTAGTTGAGAAAAAGGAAAGGCAGTTGGTTGTTGTGCTGGGACACTGAGATATATGAATTTTACATCATCTGCCCTGAAAGGGATACTTTACTTTTTTTTGTAACTGTAAGTGGTCAGTCATACTTTAGTCACTTAAATAATGGTTCTATTACACTTCCAGATAAATCTCATCCTAGTTTATTTTATAGCTTTTAGGAGAACAATTGTTGGAGCAGTTTGTTCTTTTAAATTAAAATTACTGGTATTGTTTTACAATGTTTAAATATAAGATTTTTTTTTATATACAGTGTGGCCCAAAAGTAGGTTTACAATTATTTCAAAATATTTCAAAATTTGATACTACAGCAGTCGGAAATTTGTTGTACTTCTTAAACATAAACATCAGCAACTGAATCTCTCAGATGTTCAAAATATTCTTCCAATCTCTCCGGTAATATACCATTGGGCCACCCACGTATATATTTAGTTCTTCAAGTAATAGATTCTGTCTTAAAACAGGTTATTGTTTTATTGTTTTATTTGTTTGGATCATTTCATCTTAAATCACATTCTGTAGAACAAAGATAGGTTTCTGACAGACCCATATTTTTTTATATAAATTAGAATTAAATATAAATGTAGAAAAGTAGAATACACTTTTCAATTCTACTAATTACACACATTTAACAATTTTAGTTACTTTTGTTTTCCCCACAAATTTGAGTACAAGGCTCAATTACATAGTACTGAAACATTAATACAATTATTGAAGTAAAAAATCATGACTTTAAAAACTCTCTCCGAGATTATGCTGTTAACTGACTATATTATGTTGATATTCTGTTTGCATTAAAAATTTTCAGCTGCGTTATAATTTCTTGTGTCGCAGGTTGTCCAGAGTTTCCAGCCACACACTGGGGAATGTAGGTCAGCAAGGTTCTCCAACAATGCTTACTACTTGCTGACTGTAGCTTATGATCAGAGGATAGTGATCACAGATCTCCATGGTGAGCTCTTGATGTGTTGTTACTTTTACTGTTTCATATGTGGTGTTTGTATAGGAACATATTTCTCTAAAATAGGAGTCACTCATTTAATAATTCTTTGTTTTCTGTGAAATAAGACAAATTTTTAAAAAATTAAAAAGTCATCAAAATGTGACAATAAACTTTTTTATATTTTGGCATGAATAAACTCAGATTCTATATCAATATTAAAATACTGTATTAACTAAAATTTACGACATAGCCCCTCACATGAAATCATAGAGGTTTTCATAGGTTTTCAAATTATGCAAAAATACAAACACAAGAAATTTCAACACATTTATTCTACCTAAATTAGGTCATGGGTTGTGATTTGTACACTGGCCACTAGACATGTTTGCATGATTAATTGTGTGTTAAATGTTGGTGTATTTTTTTTTTAATGATCTCTTGTATTTTACTATAGGCTACGATGGCGATTCTTGCCTGAATAGCTGAATTCTCTATATAATCTCTTTATAAATTTAGATCTATCTAGCAGGTCTAGATTCTAGGTCTAATTTCATTCAGTGTATTAAGGGCACTCCCAACGTTTGCTAATTTAATCTCTCTAATAAAAAAGCAGCAACAAATAAATCAAAAGCAACATGTTTTACAATATAAGATCATTAAAACTGGTTGTTCGGAATAAATGTAGGTAAGAAATCTTAATTTAATTCAAACACCCTATTACAAAATTTTTTAATGAAATCAAACAACTTGGCTTTTGAATCAAATAAATCAGTTCCAAAAACAATTAATTTTGACTGGGACATTAGCATAGACCTACCAAAAAATATAATCTCAACCCTAAATGGGTAAAGTCATCCTGGTAACTTAGGGGAATAAAACACCCTGGCTTACAAATTTGAAAT
The DNA here is from genome assembly GCA_021533235.1 of Biomphalaria straminea. Taxonomy (NCBI): domain Eukaryota; kingdom Metazoa; phylum Mollusca; class Gastropoda; family Planorbidae; genus Biomphalaria; species Biomphalaria straminea. Next base: position 3,521,695 of record JADKLZ010000166.1, on the reverse strand, counting down.
TCTTTTTCTTAAAAAAAAGACAGCTAAATGGAAGGATATTCAAATAAAGTAAAGTTCCCCCTTCAGACTTGGTGGTCTATAGGGCAAATGATGTTAAAGACAACTGTTACTTTGGCCAACGGTTACTCAGCAGGGTGTCATGTGGCCAGCACAATAACCAAGAACTTTTACTTTCCCCAACTAAAGTCAGGTACGCATCAGAGTTGGGTGGACTCTGGGATGCCTTTAAAGTCCTGAAAATCAAAATCCCAGTCTTCACCAAGATTGAAACCCAGGACACCAGGTTCAGAAGCCAAGTGCTTAACCACTCAACCCCACGCCCCCAAAATGTGACAATAAGTAGTTATATTTTTCTTGACAGAATTTTCTTTTACCTTCAAACTGATGAAACCAAACACCCAATTGGCAGCTTAGTAAATAATATAAAAATTAAGAAAGTATAGTCATGTAGTGTCACACCAAATTGCTAGGTGTGATTGTCTAGAGGCATAATAAGCCTTGTGTTCTACTGACAGCTGATAACAGAAAACTCTTCAAACAATCATAGATAAAACTACACTTTATGCAAAGTCATGAGACAGAAAAAAACATCAAACATTATGTTAATTAATGTACTCTGTCATACTTCAATGAATAAAAATACGACATATACCACCTTCCACCTTTGCCTCTCACTTAGCCTGTTGAAGCATTCTTAGCTATTGTTTCCCCTGAATGGAATCTCTGAATGTCAGGCCTGTCCATACTTTAATGTTGTCTTCCTATTGCTGTCTCTGTCTGCCTTTTCTTTTTCACAATACTGTTCCCTAAAGAAGCGTCTTTGTAAGCTCTGAGTTTAAACGTACAACACCAACTCACCCACTCCTGTATAAAGTAATTTGCAAGTTAGTACAAAAAAAAAAATCAGCTAGACACAGGAATATTCATTATCATCCATTTGTATAGATTTCCACTTCATTCTAAAAGATGTACATACAGTTCAAATAATCACTTTTGTATATAAAAAAATGTATTAAAGAATTTTGCATGCTATAGGAACATTTACTATCCATTTGTATAAATTTTCACTTCATTCTAAAAGATGTACATACAGTTCAAATAATCACTTTTGTATATAAAAAAATGTATTAAAGAATTTTGCATGCTATAGGAACATTTACTAAGGACAATGCTTGATATCTCAATACTTTTATGCATGTTAGTTGTTACTTTTATTTAAACCAAGAGCAGAAAGAATAATAATAGCTCAACACTTAGTTAAGGGGAGAGCAACTATATTCATAGTGTCATGATTTGTTTTGGAGAGTAATATTGTTACCCAAATTAAATAAGTTCAGAAATGTCCCTATTCAAACACAAAAAGAAGAAATACAGAGTTAAATGCTTTCAAATTCAACTCAATAAAACAAGTAATCCAGTGATGAACAAATTCACATAAAATATAAATCACTTGTACAAATAGAATAGTAACATAACTGACTTAGAATATTGTTTTATAAATAAAGCATAGTGAAAAATAATGATGATTAATAACTATCCATCATAGACTAATTACACTAAACAGTAGCTATTTTTTTGTTTTTAATATATATATTTTTAATATTGTGGGAAGCGTGGTCGAGAGGCTAAGTGCGGCTTGAGCTTAGCTTGGCTACCTAGAAGGGGGCTCGAGGTTCGACACCCGACTCGGGCAGAGTTGTGTTTACTGAGCGCTCAAAGGCAGCACAGTTAACCAGCTCCTAGATACCCCCCGCCCCCCCACTGGTCCACAAATGAGATTGGACCAAAAGCGCTCTGAGCATGCTATAAGCATGAAAGTAGCGCTATATAAAAGCTATAATAATAATAATAATAATAGCTTTCTAATAAGACTTTTCTGGATAGTTATTTAATTCTAGGTCTTTTTTTTGATCTTCTACCTTAATGTTCTACCTTTTTCTAAATATTTCTAAATTACATTTGTTTACATCAATATCTCTTCTAAGTTTTTTCATACACATACACAATGAGAACTAATAATCTGGTCAGTTCTTGTATGCTTGGTTAGCTGTGATGTGTAAATGGCTCATATTAGTGACACATATCAGTGGCACATAGCAGTGACACGTAGCAGTGGCACGTAGCATTGGCACATAGCAGTGACACATAGCAATGGCACATAGCAGTGTTGTTGTTGTATGTATTTCTATATTCCAAGTTTACTGTTCTTGACACGCAATTGAAATCTAAACTTGCAATGTTTCAGGTGACCTCTTGAGGCCATTGCCTAGCGTTGTTGTCGGGGAACACAAAGACAAGGTCATACAAGGCCGGTGGCACCCCACACAGTTTGCATTCGTCACAAGCAGTGCAGACAGGTCGGCCATATGCTGGGGCCTGCCTACCGTCATGTAAGATTATCTCCAGATGAGCACCCCTACACAGTGTACAGCTCCACTAGCTCTAGAGGACACATCTTCACCACAATCTAAACATTACTGTTTGAACATTTGTCTGCCTGTATGTAATGTTGTTGTCTCCCTAAATCTGTTATTCATACAATATATTTTGTGAGACTGTTAACCAACTTAGGTGTAACTTAACAGGTAGCACTAATTGTTGGTAGCACATAGAGCTTGTATTGTTCTTGTAATTATGCTAGTCAGTTGATGAGATAATTATAAATAAGAGAAACACTAGCTTCTCCTCATCTTTTGTCCAGGGGCACTACTTTAAAGAAGATATAGGATGAAAATATATTTATATAGGTCTGTGATCTTAGTTCTTGAGGACTGCAGTGGGTTCACCCAGTTTCCAGTAGATCTAGATCTTGGTGACCTCTGACATTAGTTGGTCAAGAGGATTGGTCTGTACAAAACAGTACAATACTGTACTCTGAGAAAAAAAAAATTTACTTTGTTTGTTGTGCACAAGTCCTGGGTTTATTATCCAGATAACAAACTATCCCACATTAACTACACAATAATGATCTATAAGAAAAAGATCTATATGTTATACATTGTTTTGAACTAAATGACTTTCTCACTACTCTGTATTGTTAGTGACTGTCTCTTGCAACGTTTTCTTTTTGTTAAAGATAAATTCATGATCATGTTGACCTGTACATAAAACAGATTTTGAAATAACTTAAAATACAAGTTATGACATCCCCCAATGATTGGACTGATCGAAAACAATCCAAATGAGATCATTTCATATAATTAAAAAAATGACAACTTTTCTAACTCATTTTGTCTTTTTTTTTTTTTAAATTTCTTGTTCATGTTCTTGGCAGCTCTTAGAATTTCATGCTTTTCCTGTTTTTGGTTGTTGTTTTTTTTTAAATAAGATTTTGAGCCCCCCTTCCCTTTTGTCAAGATTTTACCAATGTAATTTTACATTGAATAAAAATCAGCCAATTTGGCATCCCTACAATATATGTTTGTTTGAAATAAACATACTTACATGCTAATTTTTATATTTTGTGTAACACAAAGTCTAGTTAATGTGATACATTTAGGACTCATTACAGAACATAGCACTAGAAATGGACTTTTTAAGTTAACATGAAACATTAGTGGAACAATTCTAAGATACAGATAACATATTCTTCTTGCCTAGCTTGATTCACTTACTGCATTTACTTGTATAGTTTATTTGATAAGAATTGCTTCATAATAATAAAATTGTTGTATAATAACAAGTGGATACTGTCTCAATTTCTCTGTCATGTATTGATATCACAGTTTTATGATTAGTTGTCTAGGAGTTAGGAAGTCAAAGAACTTTTCTAGACAAAAATTCCTAATAGAAAAAAAAAAAGAAGCTGTAAGCAACCTTTAACCCTTGAAGAGCTGAGCTATTTTACAATGAGTACATACAAAATGGATATACAATTTTGATTTTAGTGGCTAAACTACCACGTGTATTTTAAGGGTTAATTCAACTCACTAGATATGCCAATAATTTTGTTTCTTAACTCTTTCTCTACGTAATTGTTTTCCTCATTCGATAGTATTATTCATTTTGCTCATTTGTATTACACTATCCTGTTCTGATTAAACTTCAATAACTTTTTTTGTTTGTTGTCAGAAAATGTTAGATTTGGTATTGAATTATTGAAGAATGCATGCTCTTTTTACACAACACAAATTGAAATTGATAAACCCATTTAGTTTAATGGGTTCAAATCAAATCAATGTTGGCAATCGTCAATAAGGAGAGATAGAGTTAATAGTCTCCTTTATTAGTTTTTTTTTTTAGATCTCTTAATCAAATTTGTGTAAAACAAAAAAAAAAAATGGAGTTTTTAAAAACAAAACCTTTAAATTTGTTTGAGAATGTGCCATGTTTTTTTTATTTATAATGACCCTTTTTTTTGTTAAAATTTTTTGTGTTTACTAAATATTGTTTTTAATGACAATTGTTTCTTTGATGCTTCATAGAGTTTGTAAAACTTGTACTCTATTAACTTTAGTCAACACTAACTCATTGTTTCTGTGTGATGTTGGTGGTGCACAGTGAGGGCCAGTATTCAAGTCTGCACCTACTTCTATTCATCATGTCCAGGCTGTGTCTGAATCCACATAACTCTAAAGGACCATAAAACTTTAGGTTTGGGAAATGCACATCTCTATTAGAAACACTGAGATTTACTGAAACCTATTCTCACAAGTGATAGGATATTTGTACCTTTGGAAAGTTATTAAGTTGCCTTACGCCACTGAATACTTTTCACCAGCATTTTATGTCTCTGGAGGCCATGTTCTCACACTCTTGTTTTAAGCTCACAGTATTTTGTTATTATGTTGAGAACACTGTACAATCAGCATGTCAATTTGATTTGGCCAATAATGTTCTTGGAGCTGAGAATCCAAGCTGAGGGTAATAAGTTTGAGTTTCTAGGTCTCCTCACAGTTTACCAAGATTTCTACAGTAACTTTACTGTGATGGTTCACACAACTGTTGAGTGTAGTTGTATTTGACATCTGTCAAGGTTCTCCAGAGATCCCCTGTGCACCTGTCAGGCTCCACTCAGCTTAATAGCTACTATTCTTGATACAGTGCTATAGTGTATCACTGACATCTGGAGTAAGAGAGTAGCCCTTGGTGGGCTTCCACAGACACGGTGGAGACACTGTTCATTGCACGTGGTAGGGATGCAACTAAAGGCTCGCCAAATAGTCCAAAACCCCCAGTGATTCGTCCCCTAACGGGGGACATAGGCTCTGTGGGTTTGCTGGGACAGCATAGGTATAAGAGGGGCCCCCACACGGCTCGGCCTCGTACAGGAGGAGGGAACCTGTATTTGGCTCTAGAGGCTCGGGTGCAGTGACGTACCGGGTGTGACTCATGAACACTTCGGATAAGGTGGGACCTCTGACAGAGTGGTTGCGAAGAGCCTGCCTCTCATCCTGGCCACGGGTAAAATCCTTCCCTTGGTCAAAGGGACATAAAAGGGAGCTCGCTCTATGCTCTCGTCCCGAATGGACATCAGTAATCGAAGTAAGAGAGTGAGTCCTGCACATGAAATCCTTATTAATGCTTAACCACATAGAAGGTAAACTTTACTAAAGTGAATTTTTCGGCGTAGTTTTGAAAGCCGCAAAATGATTTGCAATGCGTTTCTTTCTGCAGTATTTATTTCATGCTTATATCAAACTCAAAGTTTATTTATTTTTTTGCTTCAATGCTACTCTGTGTTATTTAATATTGTACAAACTTTTTTTTGTTTGGCTGCCGTCCTCTAACCCACATATGTTCAATGCAGATCTGACTTCTTTTTTTTTTTTTATGAATGTATTTTTTTTGTAAATACTTTTAATTTTATCAGTTTATAATTGAACACAAAAGTATTACACATTTTTAGCTAGAGATGTTTCCCTTGAGGTAAGCCATGGAAGTGTTGGTCTCTATAGCATTGTGGGGAAAATATACCAGTGTTGGGCACATGTAAACACTTGCCTCTTCCATTCTGACCGGATCGAAAGGAATGGTAAACCATCAGTGTTTGGGGCAAGGGTTTGTCATGGAAGCGTATTCTATTAAAAAATATCTAATAAAAGTGAAGTGTCCAACTATAATTTTTAGATATGAATTCAAATATTTGAACACAGTAATCAGATTTTATGTCAGCTAGACTTATTACTGAACAAGATATTGTGTTGGGTGTACATACTTTGTACAATTTTTAACTACAACAGTTAGTGTTTAGATGTAATAAATGTTTTGAGGGTATTGCAATATTACACCAACATTGATCAACTATTATTTCTTTCACTTAATTTGTTTAATGATGGAATGCTTTGTGGTCAGTTATTAACTTTGTTAGTAATTGTATAGTACCTGCTGGTAGAATAAGTACTTAAAAGGTTCAGTTTGCTGTCAAAGCATTGAATATCCACCACTCTATGTTTACTATTGATAACATTTGACCAGAATGTGATACTGCATATTATGTAACAGCAGTACTTAAGTAGATAACTATTAGATGATCTTCATTGAATTCTTGAAACAATAAACATTTTTCTTTGTGCCAGACAAGTTTCTTGTTTCATGTCAAGTTTGAATGAAGTAAATGTAACAGTGTAGTCATGTCTCACCTCTCTATTTCTTGTTTCATGTCAAGTTTGAACGAAGTAAATGTAACAAATGTATTCATGTCTCAACAGGAAGAAGCTTACCTAATAATATACTTCATTCACTCAAGTTAGCATGACATCTGGTATCAAGGTTTGGTCTGGTTTTATTTTTTTAAAATCTTTTAGATTACAATATATATATTATGAAAAGGTAATCCATATTTAAAAAGTAGCTAGATAATTAGACATATAATTTCTTTAGAAGCACTTGGCTTTCAAATCCTGGGATCCTTGGGTACCTTGGGGAAAAGTAAAGGAGGTTGGACTTTGTGCTGGCCACATGACACTCATTAACCCAGGCCACAGACACAGTTGACAATTTACATCATCTAAAAGGGGATTTCTTTTGATATATATAATTTCTTTGATGCTGTCACTTTAAATGCTTCTGATCAATAAAATAACAACAAAGATTTTATTTTTGAACAAAATGTATTTCCTTAATAAATTAATTCAACATGAATTATCATTGCTGAGATTACAAGAAACCAAATGAAAGTTGATCAAATATTCAGAAAATGTTATGTCTGAGTTGAATCACACTGAGGTCTGCACAGCATCAACACTGACACACCAGTTTGGTTTGATGTCAGGGTATCATAGACAGAATCATGTGATAGACTTGTCAAGTACAATGTTTGTGGATAGTCTGAGCCATGAAAAAAGAATTCAATATTCATCAATGTTCTTTGATGTGAGAATGATACAGTTCAGGCACCCAACACAAACATGTGCAATAAGTTACTATAAATAGATAGGGAGCTAACACACACAGTCATTAACAAGTACCAAATGAGTCAAGATCTGAACTCTAATATTTCTATTGAGTTTGTTCTATCATGTTGCAGGACATCTTCTTTAAATGAGCCATCTGACATAAAACTGTCCTGTCTCTAACATTAGACTTGACAAGGCTGACACTGCAGAAATAACATTACCAACTTCTGAATATCTTCTCTAAAAATAGAATCCAAAACTTCTAGCAGAGTTTTCAACTTCAGTATTGCAATAAATTAAGTATTTAAGCTTGGAAAAAAATTAACATCATCTGTATTACATAAGCTTGAAAATGAATACAGGGTACTTAAAATTCTTAGCTTACTAGAGGTCTTGATTTTTCTAACCTTATAAATAATAAAAATATGTTTTTTTAAAACAGTAAATGCTGCTCAGTGTTGATAAAAAAAAAATAATTCAGTAATGAAATGAGTGTTTTTCATACTAATAACATTCATACAAATCAGTCACTCAGTCAGTCAGTCACTCAGTCAGTCAGTCACTCACTCAGTCAGTCAGTCAGTCACTCACTCAGTCAGTCAGTCATACTAGAACGTTTACTTCTGGAGATGCTCAAGGAAGAACTCCTCAACAGAATCAGTGTTCCATTTGTCGATTCCCAAAGTCTCCACGACATTGTGGTTCTCATCCAGAAGTTTAATAATGGGGTCGGCACCGCGCACATAGCGCACTGTCAACCTTGGAAACTGGTTTGGACGGTCACTTTTCACAAATGCTAGAAAAAAAAATGTAAAAAAAAAAGTTTTAAAATTCTTAACCTAAAAGATATTACAAAAAATTTTTTAAAAAAAAAGATTTTTTATATATATATATATCAATCAGCCCTGCAGTGCTGCACTCTGGTAAACACTGATGACCCCAAACTGTGTTGGCTATAAATGTTCCTTTGGGAAAACAGTTGCATGGAGAGGGGCAAACTGCCATATGGGGACCACAGGCAATGCATGGGTTCTCATCTTGCCCTCAATAAAATCTTATACTTGCCTTACGACTGAAGGAGGCCAACATTAGCCCTAGATCAACCAGAGCTACAAGTATTCCCAGCAAGTTTCAATCATCATACAACCAAATATTATTGAACTAAACTTGAACAAAAATTTTGCTTGCTTATAAATATTCACACATACAAATATTTTAATCTTATATTTTTTGCATGCATAAAAATATATCATATAAATAACATACCCTGTACTTGTGGGAATCGACCCAATTTTCATCCACATACGACTAGCTCAGCATACGGATATTTCTTAAAAAAGAAGAAATTCATATATGAATTAACCAAAACGATTAAATAAAAGGATTAAATAATTCTGAAAAAAATATGATGAACTGATTTCATATGCTATTTAAATACTCTTTTTTTTTACATTGCAATAAAAAGTGCATAAAAGCATTTATGTTAACTGCACACCAACAAAACTGAAATGCACAATTTTTTTTTCTAAAAAAAAAAAAAGTTTACACAGCAGAATTCATAAATACTGTTATTTGCAAAAAATATCACTAGTTTATGATTCATTTTGTGTTATTATCATGTACAGGTAACCAGTCCTATATCTGAGATATTTGTTCTTTGAGAAGATGCTGCCCCCAAACACCCTTGCAGAAGATAAACTGTATGCACTGTGCAGTGCCAGTTCAGACAGTTTTCTATACAGTTTATCTTCTGCAAGGGTGTTTGGGGGCAGCATCTTCTCAAAGAACAAAGCAACTCCACAAAAAACCCTATATCACTGTCTCAATTTTAAGCTTACAAGACATATGTTGTCTCATTCTGTTGTATCCTGTACAGAAATTCAGGTAAAAACTAGTCTACCTTTGGTAACAAAATATTTTCATCTCTTCTAGGTAATTTGTGACTGCAAGCTCATTCTTCAATATTGAGCTAGAATGACAACTTTTCACTATTGGAGTGATTGTTGGTATCTGTTGGATGTTAGAGAACAGATTTCTTGCTATTTCTGTTCAAGTTTATAAGAAACTTTGTTCAGTTTGATAGATTTTAAGGCTTCAGGTTTTTTTTCTTTTTTAATAAAAAACTTTTTATGACTGTTTATGTTGATTGTGCCAGCATAGCTTGTAATATGCACAATTTTCTTGAGATTTGGATGAGCACTGGTCCATTTTTGGTTAATTCTACTCTCTTTTATTTTCTTCAGCTCTAATGAATGAAGAGGAATTTCGTCTTGCTTAACTCTTTCTCTCCTAACGGACGATACCAACGTTGATTCCATCAGAATATGGTAAATAATTACGGAGAGAAAGAGTTAAACGTTTCTCCCACACCCTTCAATTTGAATACAATGCGTGCTAAGATCCATTGGAAACAGTTTGTTTTATATTATTGTTGAGTTTGAAAGCTGCCCTAACAAAAACTGTAAGGACAGCCTTGACATTGTAGTTAAAGATACTTAGCTTAGTCTTGTTTGAGACACAGCTAAAGTCAACCTGGAAATCTCCTCACTAAAACATATACGTCATAATAAATATTGACTTACAGCTGGCCCTGATTGTTCGGCCTCATCTTTCTGACAGCACTCGAGGCAGCTTGGCTTGATGGGACTCAAGTTGAAGTCGTCCATCAGATCGCATGTTGAACACAGCAGGTTTGGGGTGAAACCTTTGAGAGCACATTCTTCCACAAACTCTAGACTACACTCACATAAGTACACCTACAATCATGATGGAAAACAGAATAAAAATAGGTTTAACATTTAAAGTGGAAATTTGGTCATGTTTTAGAATTAGATTATATACAGCCTTTTAGAACAAGCCATTCAACAAGCAACTCACTTAGATTTTAATTCTACCTCTACATTGGAACCACCCACCCACATAGCATATGATATAGTTATTATGGTATCTAGATTAGATTTAGACCTAATTCAGACTCTTATAGACTCTCTTTATCTGCTAACAGAAAGTAACAGCTACATACTCATTTACTAATTATGGACTAATATGACTCATTATGACTAAACTAAAGAGTCACTAATATAAAGTTATTAAAAGTCAAGACTCAAGTCAGTCAAAACTAGACTACAACTGACTACTGAACTAAAATAAGATAATAAGATAATTTTATTATATCGATCCAATCTAATGGAAATTCAGTTTGATTACAATTGACAACCTCAGCGTAACTACTGTACAAAAACAATGTTAATGAAAAATTCGAACAACATTCACACACATTCACAACTAGCGCTTTATGAATTTGACTTCTATGTACTTCTTGATGACAGCTGATCTCGTAACACTCTGACCGAAAGTGGGACAAAGGAGTTTTTAAATCTTTCAGTTTTAGTCTTAATGGAAAGGAGGCGACCACTTCGTTCAGATCTTATGTAACAGTGGTTTAATGGCTGCAGGTTGTCTTTAAGAATCGTGAGTAATTTGAAAATGCATCTTTCTTGGAAAAGCTCTTCAAGAGATGGTAGCTGTGCTTGAGTAATATACAATGCTTTTTTAATTCTATTTATTCTTAGTCTTTGTGCCAGTGAAGTATTACCGTACCAGCAGGTGATGGCAAAGTTAATAAGACTGCTGATGGTTGCTGTGTAGAATAGTTTGATTATCGTTTTGTCTATGTTAAATTTTCTTAGCTTTCTGAGATAAAGCGCAATAAAGGATTCGCTGGTTAATTTTCGTGTATATAGCTATGTGAAAATCCATAAAACCGGAAGTCAAAAAATAGCATAAAATCTTGAGATTCGTTTTTTTACTTTTTGTATGTATAGGCCCTTCATTGAAATCGATTATGGTTTTAAATCCATTGTAATCATTGCTAAAGGGGGTGAATATGATTACTTTTTATATCAAGGAACATTGTTTTTTATGTGGACTTTAAAAAAAAAAAGTATTTTCTTACTATTTTTTTACTTAAAAGTATACCTATTTTTGTTTTTGCTGATACTCATTTCAGATTACACTCTAGAACCTGATTTTTTTTATGGTAATAGAATATATATCTGGCCATATTTCTGCCAAGTTTTATCACGATACCTTTGTAACTTCGATTATAATGATGATGCAAAAATTTGCACTGCCCCCTATGGGATTTTTTACTTTTTTTTTTTTTTTTTGAAAACTAAACTATTCTAGGATTTAAATCTTGCCCAGGCTAGTAGATATAACAATTAAGTATATTTATAAATAGTTTTAAAGGATCTAAAAAACTAACTTTATTTTTTATAATTTTAAAACGCATGTGAAAAAAAAATTGTTTCAGACGATTTTGATCCCACTTTTTAAATATTTTGTTATTTTCTCCCATCACATCACCGCCATTTTTTCCACGCCTCTCTGACGTTTCTTTTAGATCTAGACCCGATAATTTGTTTATTTCATCAATATTTACATTTTAAACAAGTAAAGTTCATAAAAATAAATTAAATCCGATTTGTGAGCAAGAAATTTACTACGAATACTAGATCTACAATTAAATTTCTTATTCAATAAGTAGATTTATCCTCTACGAAACTCAATTCCAACTTCTTAATTGGGGGTGTGTCTCGCGAACTGAGCGACGGGGAGAGGTGAAGACGCGTGATTTCCTTAGTTCCATTACAACACATGTTATTTCAAAACGATACAAAAAAAATCATAACTTTCTAACTATTAAAGATACAGACATAATTTATATATCATTGGAAAGTTCTTTTAAAGTATTTTAACGATGTACTAACGAAAATTTTTTTTTTCTAAGATAATTTTTTTTTTTAACATCCCTAGTGTATAGATTTTGACAGTGTTCACTCCATCAAATACTAGGAATCTAGTAGAATAAGATGTGACAGTCACACACACAGTGACTACAGACTACAGTCTCAGTATCTGAGTACGAGTCGAGACAACTTTTATCCTCTAGTGTCTAACTGTTCTAACTAACTAACACATCATCACTCTTGAAATCAATTTCAATGAATTTCATTTTCAATCAATGACTGAAAAATCAGACTCAAGACATCCGCATCGAGTCGACTCATCGCAGATCTGGTTAATGAAACAGTGACTTCTGAAAAACTAGGTTATAGATCTACACATTTATTTTAAGTTTTTAAGGTAGATCTAGATTCTAAATAATGTTAGCGTACTGACCATCAACAATAACAACGGAGGAACAAAATTTAGCCACTCCGCCATTGTAGCGGTGGATAGACTCTATAATTTAGATCTATAAATAGCATCCAATAATTCTGGACCCCGTAGCAAATTTCCAATTCATGTTTTACAATAGCCCAAGAAGATTTTCTTTAAAAAAGAACACAAAAGTCACACCTAAAAATATCGATACCTTCCCTAGACCTAGATCTGTTTATTGTTATTAGATCTACTTCCAAAAGATAGACCTCTTCATAGAGTCAGACTGATCATATATCTAGATATATTCTGGTTATTATTTTCGAAAAAAAAATATTGAGCTTGCTAAACCCTTTTCCCTAATGTAATTCAAATATAGTTATATTATGCTTTTATGATTATATATTATTTTTATTATTATTATTTAGACTTAGAATAGATCTATTTATTTATTTTATACTGACAGTATCTGTAGATCTAAATCTAAGTCTAACGATTTCCGAGTCAGGTATCGGGAACAGATAAGAATCAGCGGTTGCAATAATAACAACATGTCATAAGTCAATTTATTTTTTGTTTATTTTTATTTGTAAATATCTAACACATTATAGATCTAGATGTATTAGTATTAGCTTTAAGTTAAAATTTGTTTATCATTTAAAGATCTAAATGAAAAGAACATTTTTAGATTAACGTAAAGTACGGTAAAGTAAGTTAACTACTAACTAACTAACTTTAAGTTTAACTGACTAAGGTCTAATTAATAAAAGACTAATTTAACGAACGTCTGTGAGTGTGACTACTGTGACAGTCTGTCTCAGTGAATGAATTGTGTGTGTAAGTTTAAAGTTACTCACTGTAACTTCAACTTGTAAGCATTGTAAGTAACTTAGTAAGTACTAAGTAGTCTACTAAGTCTAGACTAAGATGTCTTAAGTAGTGTTAGTGGGTAAAAACTTCACAGTGATCACACTCACAGTGTTACTGTTAGTAGTGTAGTGTTAGTAGTGTAAGTGTAACTTACTAGTCTAGTGTGACTAGACTAGTGTACTATACTATTTTTGACTATAACTATGACTATAGATCTATCATCTACCAGTATACCCGTAAGTGGTGTAAGTTACACTTTTTAAATAAAGTGTAACTTGGTTTACTCAGTAACTTGTAGATTAAGATTTAAGTAATCATTATGAATTATGTTAATCAACCCATTAAAATTAAGTCAAGTAGATATTAAGATTATATCTAGAATATTTCTTTCTAGACAATCTCTAGATGATACTAGTAACTATAATCTATAATATAAGTTCTATAATGATAGATCATCATCTAGTGATCTAGAGTCACTAGATCTAACTAAGTCATTCTAAGCGTAATTAATTTTAAATTTAGATTTTTCTTTATTCTTATTCTAGATAATCTAGATATATAACAGATACATAAAATGATAAATACTGTAAAATACTCACTTGACTTAGACAGTGGAGTTTAGATTGACTAGACTAGATCTAGTATACTACTACTAGTAGTCTATAGATCTATAACTATTAGTATTAGTATATATATAATATAATAGTTATTAGATTCTAAGATTATTCTAGATTGAAGTGTAATTGAAGATTTTACATCTAGGTCTAGATCTAGATATATCTAGACTCTGTTAACTTTGTATTCTATTTAAGTCGTAAGATAATCACATCATAATTAATAATAAGGACTCTAAAATAATAATAGAAAGTTATTAAACTAATAAGATCTAGAAAAATATAATATTTATTATACTAGAATCTAGCTAGAGTAGAGTAGATTTAAGATTATCTTTACTTTTACTGTCTATAATGATAATGATATGGACAATATGGATTATATTGATTATATTCTATATAATTTTTCTATATCTATATAGATCTAGAATCTAAAACGTATTAACACTAAGGCTAAACCTATCTTTTCAATCATTGATTTGATTTATCTTGAAAGTTAATCAGACTATTAATTATCACTATAAATACTGTAATAATTATTATTAGAAAAAAACAAATAACATAATTACTATACTTATCTACACTGACGTCAATTTCGGTAGCACCAACTAAACCAATACGCTGTACCATTATTAGTAGTATTAGCTTTTTAATTGATTGGCTTCAGTATTAAGTCTTCTTCTATAAATAAACATCATCTAATTATCTACAATTGTGCATACTGGACTAGCTGAACTAGACTAGCTAGAAGACCAATATACTGTTACAATATTCACTATCAGACCTTCTGTAACCAACTGCTCAGCAACACACAACACATCTAACACATCAACTTGACAAGAAGATCTTCAATAACAATGTGGCGGTTTAATGCAAATACATCAACTGCCAATCAAATACAATTGGCTACACTTACTTCAAATACTTAAACACAATAGAACTGCTACAAGTCTTTCTCTGTCTACTTCTAGACTTGTACAGCTATATTTTCTAAGACTCACTTTGTACCATGCGATCCTTACTGCCTTGCTGTTCTGGACTTGACTGACTCCTTTTTAACATGCTCTGTCTCTTGGTCCATGAAGGCTCTCGCCACATGACCACAGCATGGGCCATATTTGCATATATTAGCAGGACTGTCCCTTGTTCCACAGCTGTTGAGCTATGTGATTCGCCTTAGTCTCATGTGTCAGTAGGTCAAACACACATTAACCCTTTCAATCCGCCACTAGGGTTATAACAATACTGTATTATAACTGTATACATCTTGAATATACTGTTGGCCCAGCTAAATTACCATAATTATATATCTGCCTAAAAGGTCTTAATATTTATAAAACTAAATAACACCAAAGTACCACACTGCTTCAAATATATTCATTCATTTAATAACTGATCTTAATGATTGCCTTACTGTTAAAAAATCTACTGTGAAGTATTCATATTTAAACATTAGAATGAAAATAGTTTCACAGTTTTTTCATCTCATTTTCCTTTGTTTTATTAACTTTCAGTTATAGATAGTTTTACACCAAGAATATTTCATGGATAGCATCAGAAAACAGGTCAACCTATACTTTCAATTTATGAATAAAACTTCTGCGTTGAAGAGGATAACAGAAAAGGAGATTGTGAGAATTCAATAATTGCAAACTGCCATTATTGACAATTTGTATAGGATGTCTGCTGCCTTCAAAAGAGATGTTTCTATAAATCTTGGATACTATGATGATGCTCTGGGTGATGTGTCTAGAAAGCGACAGTCTATTTTGAGAGTAAGTAAGGCTTATGAGAATGAACTCTTTCTCTCCTAATTGTCGAAACCATCATTGATTTTACCCCATTCTGCAGCCATTAAAGGATATTATCGCCAATGCTTAAAAGTCAGTTGTTTTGTTATCTTTCCTTATAGAGTAGTTTCCCTTTGGGTGAAAAAAAATAATACTTTTCATTGTTTTTTTACAAAGAAAAAACAATGTTTTTAAAGAGTGGGGGCTTAAAAAA
Organism: Biomphalaria straminea; assembly: GCA_021533235.1. Taxonomy (NCBI): domain Eukaryota; kingdom Metazoa; phylum Mollusca; class Gastropoda; family Planorbidae; genus Biomphalaria; species Biomphalaria straminea. Next base: position 3,505,704 of record JADKLZ010000166.1, on the reverse strand, counting down.
TATTTTACTATATTAACTTTTTATAGGGGGTGTGACATGGGATACTGTCCTCAAGACAATTAATGTAAATGATTTATATATATATATATATGTGTGTTATAAATTATATATTAAATTTTTAAAAGACTTTTTTTATTCAATTTGTATCATAAAATATATTGCCAAGATCTAATCAGTAATTATGTTTTGAATTTTAGGTTTCATTATCCAAAATAAACTTTTATTTTAGTTTTATTAACATCAATTTAAATTATCTAAAAAGAGTGTGCATTCTGCTTTAATTAAATTAATTGTATGCCAAATAAAAAATTTTCTGATAACAAACAAAAAAGTTATTCAAGTTTAATCGTAACAGGGTATTGAAATACATTTAAGCAAAATTTTAATAATTCTGTCGGAATGTGGAAAATAATTATGAAGAGAAAGAATTAAATGCGTTAATAAGGGGCACTGTATATGGATTAAAAGATGGAAAACATTTAGAGTAGCCTCCTTCCTGCGTATTTGGAAAATCCATCAGTTATTGATCCAGTTTTAAAAGGCCTACCTTTGATGTTAAAAATACTCTAAAATATGTTTGCAAACACACTCTTGAGACAGTTTTGTTCATTTATTTTCTATTAACTTACATTGTTATTTTCAAGTTATTTATCAGTTCTAGGGTGAATTAGAGATGGGAATCGAACCCAATTTTTTAAGTTCGGGTTCGGTTCGGTTCGATGACGAGTATAGTTCGGGTTCGGTTCGGTCAAGTCTTAAGTTCGGGTTCGGTTCGATGTTATGAAATTATGTAGCAGCAAAATTAAGTTTTAAGGCTTAATGCAAATTATTAGTTGAATTTTTACATAAAACAATTACTTTGCAACATATAAAAGGCCTATGGGCAAACTTTTTCCAAAACAATGTTGCCTACATAAATTTTAAGCGTTGTAAAAATTTCTCAATGGAGATAGAATTGAAAATGCGGCAGGTTTGCGCTTGAGTCAGCAGAGGGGTTTAATTCCGAACTCTGCGCTAAGCCTATTCTGACCTTTTTTTAAGTAAGAATAGAGAATTGAAAAAAGGGTTAGGGTAAGTCAAATTTCTTCCGTCTATTGCAATTTATTATAGTGATGACTTTTGTGTGAAAAAAAAAACGTCCGCGACAGAGGCGTCTTAACACGAAGAATATGTTTTTAAAAGATCACGCCCATTACAGAAATACGAAACAATTATCTTTATTAACAATAAAAAGGCACCCCTGGCCAATAGTTTTATGTGAGGGACATTCTAGGTAGGCCTACATTTGTGCACGCACTTCTGTATCAGACGATTTTAACAAAAATAGTCGTGTTAAGACGTCTACAGTGGTGTAGCTAGGGAGGGGGAGAATTTGAAAATCCTCCCGGGGCCCCACTTAGGGGGGCCCCAAAATGAGTGTTTTTTTACATTATAATTAAGTATTACGCAAAATGTAGGGGCCCCCAAAGAAGTCAGTCCCCCGGGCCCCCAAATGATGGAAAATTTCTAACTACGCCCCTGGACGTCTCTGTCACGGACGGTTTTTTTTTTCACACAAAAGTCGTCACTATAATAAATTGCAATAGACGGAAGAAATTCGACTATTCTGAGACAAAAAAAATCCAGAAGACTCACACTAGCAAAGATGTTTTAAAAAGTTTTCTTCAAAACGTTTTGACCCATATTGTTACATACGCGCCTTGCAAAAAGCAGTCTATATTTAACTCTTTCTCTCCTAACTGACGATACAAACGTTGATTCTATCAAAATGTGATAAATAATTACGGAGAGAAAGAGTTAACAAGGCTTTTTTTAGAAGATAAAATGACATCTCCTTCTTAATATATCCTAATTTTTAATTATGTAATTTTACTAACAATCAGATAAGTTACACTGAAAATTAAAACATTTTCGACGCCCCCCTCTCCTTGTTAGATGATAAACAATATGTCGCTTACAAACAGCTAATAGAACTGAACCAATATAGGCATTTTATATTTTTGATTTCTAAACTTCGAAATAAATTTCTGTGAACAACTCAGTATAGCCTCACTGTTATTACAATATTCACATATTTCACTTGAGATAGAGATGTAATATTAATGAAATATACCGTAATTTAAATGAAATCTAGGTCACCACAAAACAAGGTGTTTGCTCTTTCATGTCTCAAGATTGTCTGACGTTTCACATTTACACTACGCTAATTTCATCACCATAAACGCCAATCAATCGCATAACTTTTTTTTTTATCGCCGCCAGGAAACACAAGCATACTCTATAACACCCCTTTTTGTCAGGAAGTTGTGTTTTCCCCCTCCCTCAATTCGAGGTAACCGCCATCCCCCCCCCCCCCAGGGGAGGACCCAAAGTATGAGAAACGCTGCATTAAAAATACTGATGATCAATAATGCAAAACAGAATAATAGCAATAATATTCCAATACGGAATAGTTCACAATGTTTAAATATGCAACACTTAAAAATAATGTAAATAACGTTATATAAAAATTAAACTGTAAATATATTTAATAATTCCAATATTAATATTTATAAAACACATTTCATTGTTAACTGATTTAACTACGAAAAGAAGATAATTAAAATTTATTGTAAACTAGAACACAAATGAACTTATTGTAGATTTATATCTACAGTCTATAATCGGCCAAAAATATTCTACTCTCACTTAACAGCCATTTCAAATAAAAGTGACAATATTTTAAAATTTAAATTTTACTAACTAGATCTACTTACAGGGCGGGCTAATCGGTTCAAAACAAATATTGCAAACAGACCGCGAAAATTCAAGGCCAGGGGGAAAGTCGGCACGTCTGGATAAACCCTTGGGAATAGCTGGTGAAAATAACCCCCTCCCTCTCTCAAGTTTTCAAAGGATAATGAATCATTAGAATTGAAATAAAATATTTAAGTAATTTTTTATTATCACGAAACCAAAAATATATAAAAAAGGATGTTCAAAATTAGTTCGGTCAAGATAAGGAAGGTTCATTCGGTTCGGTTCGTACCGAGAAGTTTCAAAGTTCAGGTTCGGTTCGGTCATAAGTGAGGTTCGAGTTCGGTTCGGGTTCAGTTCATTTCCTATCTCTAGGGTGAATGTGAGCATTTAAAATTCTTCTTTAAAAAATGATATTGAGAAGAAATTCATGAAATTGTAGAAATTATGAGAGGAAAAAAAACAACAGAAAAATCAGTGAGTATGCAGGGTTACAAACTGTGAGTGAGTTAGGGTTACACTGGAGCTGAGCTATGGCCGGATATTCTGCCATTATTCACTATCATGACATATTTGCTGTTGACCAGATGTCATGACAGGATAGTTGGCTGGATAGGTAAAAGTAAGTGCTTATAGCTTGTATGTGATTCATTATTAAGCAAGAACACAAGAAATGGCAGGGGCCTGGACAAACTAACCAAGGCTTAAAAAGCAACCCTGACCTCTGGGTAAAATCCTTCCCTCTGGTCAAGGGTCATAAAAGAGTTTGACCCTCAAAGGACACTAACTGAGGTGGTGGGTGTTGAAATCATGGTAGGAATATTAAAAAGACCAAAAGAAGAATAAAATGAGCTGTTACACTGACTAGGAATATCTTGTTTGTTAGTTTATACCAAACTTCTATTGCATCTATAGATTTTTATTGTTAAAAAAAAAGTTAAAATACTTTAAAATGAATTTGTTTCAAATTTTGTTACCACATTTATCTACAATAGAATTTTAATCGTATAATTTGTTGAATGTCTTTGCAGTCATGGCGTCGCCTGTCCAGCTTACAGCGCATGGTGATAGGACTTCTTTTATTTGCAACCCTCATTATAGCCATTTTTGTCTTGCCTGGAATTCTCAACAAAGATGACCTCTTGTCATCCGATCCTGACAAAAAAAAGGTGCATTCAGATACAGATAAATTATTTGGTGATTTACATCAAATACAAAATGTCGAGCAATTGGGGGATAAACTGGACAGTCTCAAACACAAGGCAATGTATTAGTTTGTATCTCCTCAGCATGGCTGGTGTTCTCAAGCACAAATATTTTCTCCGAGCTGCTTGTTTCATTTGTTCTGTTTACGTTGCATATGATTTCATTCTATAAACCTGTTTGAATGTGGCATCTAGTTATCTCTTTAATTTTTATCTTGCATGAACCAGTTTAAAGTTTCTTAATTTGGTTTTGGTTTGCACTCGTTATCTTCACTTTCCACAATATGTTCGCTTTAACTCATAAGTTATGGCTTTGTGCTTTCACTGGTCATTGATCAAAATTTCAAATGATTGATATTTATTATCAAGAGTTGATTGGTGCTGGTTGCATGTATCTCATATTAACCTACAAACTTGGTCTTTTAAGGAGACAGTTGGTATAAAATACATGTCAGAAAATGTGATACTACATAGATATACTATAGAAATAGACTCAGTGTAAACATTTGTACATAGGGCATATATCTGTTAAAGTGTAAGAGCTGTAGGGATATTGCAATTCTAATAGTGTTATTACTATTATTATCAAATAACAAGTTAAAAAGAAATATGAAATTGAAACAATAAGTTTTGTGATAAATTCATTTATTTTAAATTTCCAGTTTATAAATATCTGATAAACACATTTTGGGGACTAATAAGAAATATACTTCTAAACTTAATATTTGGATATATCTTTTATATTATTGTATGGCTTTATCATGAAGAAACTTTGAAAAAAAAACACAACAATAAACATACAAATTGGCCAGCATCTTAATTTATAAAACTTTGTGTCACATTGTTTCCTAACACCTAGATGGCTTTATTGATCCTTACGGAACTTTGTTGTGATTACAAGGACTCTTTTCTCATATAAAGACAGCACAACAGAAACATAAACATAAATACAACAGACACAACATACACATAAGTACAACAGACACAACATAAAGAGTT